>JAEIFT010000058.1:600000-1099405 GCA_018904225.1 Lordiphosa mommai
TGATTTATTTCTTGGTAATTTACGTAGCCTTCTTTTCCTCCTGTATTTAATATGATATTTACATCGAGCTTTTCCATACGCCAATTTAACAACACCCCCTAAAAGTATGCTAAATAATAAGAGCAGTTCTGTAAAGCTGATCAGTGATCAAGTTTCTCTGCTAAACGCGCCCAATGTAAACATTCGTCTGAGTGACCACACAACAAAATGTTCTTAGTAAATTCGAGCTATAAGATTGTTAGTCGTAGAATTATCAAATGTATATTAGAATTTATCCATCCATATAAATCATCGACGACCTTTTCTGCTGAACGGCACTTATTGCAAGCTTTAAGGGTTGTTGTGGCTTTAGAACCTTCTTTCAAGAAATCGAATTCAAAACCCGGTTCTGCTTCAATTTTCCCCATCATTAATTCCACCTAATCTATTTTTAAATTTTCAATTAAATTGAAAAAGTTTGTTTCAAGCGCATTGAACATATATTCAATTGTTGGCATTAAAATCAAACGCCTGCTGACTTAATTCGATTACGCATACGCCTCATTGGGCATTTGTGTTATAGGCTTAAACTGTATGCTTCTGGCCAAATGCAATGTATTTAATTAATTTTCCAAAGTAGACAACCAATTTCCCACAAATGCAGCAAAAGCAAATGCAAATGACAAATATAAAGCAAAAGCTAATTAAGGCCCAAGACACTTGTGAAATTTTCTGAGTTGTTTTTGCGGAAATTATGGTTCATTAATTTTATGTCATGTCAACATCAGCACGAACTGCAGTTCATAATTTTATGCTCTTCTGTGGAAAAATCTATTACATGAACGGAAATTAGTTGCACATAAAACCACTCGACAGACACACACAAACACACCCACTCACGCACATACCGCTTTTCTTATTATTGAACATATTGCAGTGGGTTTTATGCAAAGTGCACACTCGATGCCATATATCAAAAGCGGGAATTGGGTTTCTGGCATAAATTTGCATGCAAAATGGCTACGCGACTGCATCAACATGAACAGGAAATTTATTAGATCGGCACAGCTGACAACATTTTAAGTTTACTAGAAGTCGTTTACTCAATTCAGGAATAGGCTAAAATCTGTTAAAAAATTCAGTCAGAAAATCGGGTGGTTGCCTTATGTCGTCGTTTTAAATTTAAAATTTCTGATTTTGCTTTAAAAATGGAAAATAATATCCTCTCAAGGACATTAATTTTAGAGGCACAAATTTGGGGGAACGGAAACTTGTAGTATGAGAGAACTCTCTTAAGCACAAGTCCCAACAGTTTTGGACTCAAGTAAGGCGTCGGAAAAGGAAAAGGCGCACAAGTAAGAAATGTTAATGCTCTCTAATAAGAGGTGACTAGATAATTAGTGCATGTGCAAGGAAAATGTTTATGCAAAACTAAGTGAATGTAAAAAACTAATTAATTTAAATAAAAATTTAAATATGCATTTCTTAAGTATCCCATTGGATAAGTCTTAAAAATTCCTTTTGAATTAAAACCCCTCTTCTTTTTTTCATATTTTTCCATCTTAAATGTGTGATATTTTAACACAGAAGTAAGAACATCGGTGATTGTGCACCCTTTTCACCACATTTAGCCTGGACACAATATTCTTCAAACGGTTCATTTAGCAATTAACATGAATTCCATAACCTTTTTTTCCACAACATTTTGACCTTTTTAGTCAAGTCACTCAAACGGAACTTTTGCAATTGTTTTAAAGCCAACCTATATTCTATTCTTCAAAGTACGTGCTCTACAAATGCGGTCCTCATACTCAGCAACATAAAGTGCTGTATTCAGCGTTTTCACCACGCGTTTTCTCAACCCGTTTACCTGCAGATCCCTGCTCAACAAATCAGTCAATCTGCTGAACTCCTGAAGTTATTGTTGGAGTAACAGAATATGTAAAAAGATTTAATATTAATATTATGGTAACTAAATTTAGTAATTAATGAGAAGGCAAATCTAACTTGGACTGAGCCGAAGTTTTAATACACTTGCAAAAAAGGTTCACAACAAGTAAAAAAATTAATACAATCTATAGTTAATTTTACTAAGCTGTTTTCAAATATAAAACGTATTAAAGTCCAATAGAAAGCGCTTTGATTTAACTGGAAACATACTTAACCACTGAATTTAATATGAATATAGTAAAATCAAAGTGAATTCACTTAAAATCAAATATTGCTGTATTCAGATTAAAGTAAAATCATATTTATTTCAAATATACGAAAATATGTATTGCTTTACTATGTTAAATATTATTTTTAAATATGATTAATATTGCTTTTAATAAGTTTAATCTTAACGAGAGCGTAAGTTGAAGTCGGCCATGCTCGACTTCGATATACCCGTTACTCAGGGTTTATTTAAGAATATTTTATTAGATCACAACATGCCCAAATTTTGGAAGATATGAGTTTTTTTTCCAAATTGCGGGGGTGGTAACTCTACTATAGCTCATCTGATCGGGAAATGATGTATTGCGGATCGATATGTTATGTTGATTAAAAAATATGTGTTGAGGGTTCGAATAATTTATCTTCAAAATTGTGGGAGGTATGAGGTATTTTCCAAATTGCGTGGGTGGCAACTCTCCTATCGTTCATCTGATCAGGAAATGATGTATGGCGGATCGATAGGTAAAGATGATTAAAATATATGTCTAGAAGGTTTTTTCAATATATTTTTAAAATTCTGGGAGATATGAGGTATTTTCCAAATTGCGTGGGTGGCAACTCTTCTATCGTTCAGCTGATCAGGAAATGATGTACAGCGGATCGGGTTAATGATGATTAAAATATATGTCTAGAAGGTTTTAACAATATATTTTCAAAATTCTGGGAGATATGAGGTATTTTCCAAATTGCGTGGGTGGCAACTCTTTTATCGTTCATTTGATCGAAAAATGATGTATGGCGGATCGATAGGTAATGATGATTCAAATATATGTCTAGAAGGTTCGAATAATCTATTTTCAAAATTGTGGGAGATATTCGGTTTTTTTCATATTGCGGGGGCGGGAGGGGGCGTGGCAAAAATTTGAAACAAACTTGATCTGCGTGCAGAAAATACAAGTCTACACTGAAAAAATGGTAGCTCTAGCTCTTATAGTTTCTGAGATCTAGGTGTTCATACAGACAGACGGACAGACGGACAGACGGGCGGACGGACGGACGGACGGACAGACGGACAGGTCTATATCGACTCGGCTATTGATGCTGATCAAGAATATATATAGTTTATGGGGCCGGAAATGCTTCCTTCTGCCTGTTACATACATTTGCACGAACTTAGTATACCCTTTTTACTCTACGAGTAACGGGTATAAAAATAAAGTTTTGTATGTTAATTTTAAAATTTTGAATTGTTAAAGGTTTTTGCACATTGCTGGTTTTGGGCTCCCCAACCAGTTATGGCATTCGTGTCATTGGCTGTAGTTCGTCAGGCAGAAAAGCAATGATAAAAAATAGTGGAACCTTCCGAAACAGCTGTATGGTTATCTATACAGCCTCATTTTTTTTTTTTGTTGTACAGTTTCTACAGTTATGCATAACTTATTTGACTCAAAAAACTTGCTAGATTAAATTGAAACTATATTTATTTTGAGGGGGTACTTTTAAATTAAAGTTGCAAAATGTTTATTTCAATATGAAATGGTGTTTATATTGAATATGTAAAAAATTTAAAGTACTATAAAGTATATTAAAGTTAAATATAATATTTATTTAAATTTAATATGAATATATTTCATAATTACTATGAAATATTTAAAATTTAATATTTTTTTTTAAATTTAATAATTTGGTCTTTTTATATTTAATATGGAAACTATTAAATTTGACTATTTTCATATTTAATTTCGATTTAAAGTGTAAGCACTTCAGATTAACGAATTCCATATTTTACGCAAAAATATTGGGAAAAATATTTTTTAAACGTGAAAATATTAAAATTTTACATCTTTTTTCCTTGTTTTACAGCTACAACTGGTAGAATATATATAGGATATAGATATCAGATATTTATAAAGTCAAAATCATTGAGAATCAAAATTTGATCGCGATACCATAAAAAATATCTTTTCTGACTAAAACATATTTTCCGACCGATCGGTCCTATGGCAGCTATGGTGCTCAAGGACTTATCGCCCAAAATTATTTGGGCGTTAAGTCCGTTTTCATTCCGGACATAACCCCCAAATTGATTTTGGGCGAAAAGTCCGTTTCAAAAACGAGCCACAGCGCCCAAAAAGTTTTTGGGCGTTGTGACCGACATTCAAAATGAATTACAGTGGTTCGCAGCTTAAGAGGGTCTTCTACATTTCATAAGGTTTTTAGCTGATTTTTTTGTTTTTAATTCTGGAGAGAAAACAAAATTATATTTTTAATTCGGTTTTTTGTCATTCGTTATTAAATATTTTTATAAAAAAAAAAACAAAAACAATGTTATGAATTCGAGGGCGGTTAAAAAAGTTCTCGGTCTGCCAAGCAAGGTCTCATAAAAAAGATGTAGTGGTGGTAGCCATGATTCTGGGAAAGGTTATCTCAAATTAGAACGGAAACGATATTATGATCACAATTGATGTAGTTTTAGCCCGTACCTCATTATAAACAATTTGATTGAGGGTTCGTTTTATTAAAAAAACGAGAAGGCAAAGCTAACTTTGACTGTGCCGAAGTTTTAATACACTTGAAAAAGTTTACTCCAACTGATTTAACCGGTAAAATATATATAGGATATAGATATCAAATATTTAAAATTTTTAAATCATTGATAATAAAAATTTTATACCATAAAAAAAATTTTCTTAGGAAACCACATTTTCCGACCGATCGGTCCAATGGCAGCTATATGCTATAGTCATCCGATTTTGATCAATTTATTCGAAATTATGTGAAAGAATATAAAACTAATATATACCGAGATTGGAGACGCTACGATAGAAAACAAAAAAGATTTTCTCACTAGAAGTAGTTTTTTGACAGACCGTTTATATGGCAGCAATATGCTATAGTCATCCGATTTTAATACATTTTTTCAGAATTGTGTGGAAACATATAAAACTAATATATACTACGATTGGTGACGCTACGATGGAAATCAAAAAAGTTTTTCTCACAAAGACTTATTTTTCGACCGATCGTTCCTATGACAGCTATATGATATAGTCATCCGATCCGGCCGGTTCCGACATATTAGTTGCGTGCAGTAAAAAGAAGACTCAGCTCGATAGCTTTAAAACTGAGGGACAAGTTTGCGTAGAAACAGACAGACGGACGGACGGACAAGTGGAAATGAACTCAGCTCGTCGTCCTGATCAAGAATATATATAGTTTATGGGGTCGGAAATGAATATTTCTATGCGTTACAAACTTCTGGGCAAAATTAATATACACTTTTCAAGTGTATAAAAATAGTAAAAAATTGTGTTCTGAATGATTAAGATACCGGCCAGAATTTCATCAATTCTGTGTCGTTGCATTATGGCTGATCAATATTGGTTCTATAGAACTTGCGCAATCATGGTGTACCAGGTAATGTAGCCAGAAACTCAGTGTCATCCCAATAAGTAGCAGTTAGTGAGCATCAGATGTCAAAGGTGGGACGTGCCGTATATACTGTGTACAAAGAGGGCCAAGAACACTGTCTTTACCCTTCAATCCTATATACCCTGCACATACGAAAACGACCGCTAGATCAATGGTCTAAATAAGATAACTGCTAAGCCACTGAACCGAACGATCTAAAATGTTTACTGTTGATTAGGAAGATCTGACTGCGTATAAACTATTCAAAAAACTGCTGAATTTAGCATAATCACATTTTAAAGAATCGATGTATTCATCAAAATTCAGAATGCGTTTCCTTTGATTTAGTTTAGGTGAAGTTCAAATAGTTGTCAATTAGTCGAAAAACAAATCTTAAGCAATAATATTAAAATCAATGGTATATTATCTTCGGTTAAGCGATGTTAAAATTTAATGTTAGTGATACGGAATTGTAAGTTTTAGCATTTTAGTTCTTACTTAAAAATTTGAGAATTTTGTTTCATCGATTTGATCCATACAATACTTTCTAACCAAATTTCAATTAGATCTGCTAGAAAAAAAAACGTTTGGCAATAAACCCACCCCCGCCCCACATTTTCCGGCCTTGAGAAATCATAAATTTTTTTCCACATTTTAGGCCCCTTGAGCGTACAAAACCTGAACCCACCCCAGCACTCCTATTCCGATCTTTGCAGTGAATTTCCGAAAATACAATAAACACGCGTTTCCATTTATTCTGACCATAAAGCTTACAAATCGAATTTTATTTAGATCGGCTCACAAATAGCCATTGTCACTGAACCCAAACACGCCCACCATTATCCTTGCCTGTGAGCGGAAATTCCACCACCGAGAAATCAAATGTCTAATTATTTTCTATAATGTGTTCACAAACCGATTTCGAAGCCAATCGGATTCATAACAACAAATCCGAGATTTGTCCGAATAACAGAACAAGAGATATACATTTTTTGGAAAACCGTGATATACTCAGAGATCAAATCAAAAATAAAAAGTTGAAAGTCTGTGTGAAATTTTGTTGCTGCTCACTTTGTGTCCGATTCATATGTTGCCATCAACTACACTGAGACAGTCAAAAAAAAAACTGTCTTATTTCTCGTCTTGCACAGAGTTAAAGATAACACTTAAAATAAATTCATAATTTTTTTATTTATTAAAAAACAATTTTTATAAACTTTTAATTCATATTTTTATACACTTGAAAAGTGTATATTAATTTTGCCCAGAAGTTTGTAACGCATAGAAATATTCATTTCCGACCACATAAACTATATATATTCTTGATCAGGACGACGAGCTGAGTTCAATTCCGTCTGTCCGTCTGTTTCTAGTATAAAAACCACGATGCTTCCACATAATTCTGGAAAAATTTATAAAAATCGGATGACTATATTATATAGCTTCCATAGAAACGGTCGGTCAAAAAACTACTTCTGCTGAAAAAAACTTTTTTGATTTCTATCGTAGCGCCTCCAATCTTGGTATATATTAGTTTCATATGCTTTCACATAGTTTTGAAAAAAATAATAAAAATCGGATGACTATAGCATATAGCTGCCTTAGGACCATCGGTCGGAAAATGGGTTTTTCTAAGAAAAGTTTTTTATGGTATCAAATTTTTATTATCAATGATTAAAAATTTGTAAATATCTAATATCTATATCCTATATATATTTTACTGGTTAAATCAGTTGGAGTAAAGTTTTTCAAGTGTATTGAAACTTCGGCACAGTCGAAGTTAGCTTTGGCTTCTCGTTTTATTACATTTTTTATACCTTTAAGGGGTGAAATTGGGTGGTAAGGGTGGGAGTGCATGGGTTTACCCACGTACATTAAATCAATATTTTGAAACCGTCTCCAAAATTACATGTCGATATATCTACTGAAAGTATTTTTGGCCGCTTGTGCAAGTTTTGGCCTAATTTGAAATTTATTTTCCAAAATTTGGGCATAGTGACCGAAATTTTTTTGGGCATAATGTCCGTTTTTTGACATTACGCCCAAATGAATTTGGGCCTTATGTCCGTTTTTATTTCGGTCATATCGCCCAAAAATTATTCGGGGGTTATGTCCGAAATAAAAACGGACTTATCGCCCAAATTAATTTTGGGCGATAAGTCCTTTGGGGTATGTCATGCCACCGGCAGCTATATGATATAGTCATCCGATTTTGATAAATTTTTCCAGAAATATATGGAAGCATATGAAACTAATATATACTAAGCTATATGGTTTGTTTTCTTAACATGCGGATTACAAAATTAGCTTACACGTTTTATGAAAATCAAACTAAAGAAACAGTGTCGACATGAGAAGATTTTCGTAAAGAATTAGGGTGGTCGGTCGACGAACCCTTTGGATTTGGATGTATCAACGATGACAACACGTCCTGACGGCTTTTAAATATGTGAAAACTAGCATATAACCCGGCGCGCTTCGCTTTTGCCACCATCAGTAAAGCCGCAATGATCCCACCCCCCCCTCACCCTTCGACCTTCAGAAGTGAGAAAATTATTTTTCACTTATTTGGCCCATTGAGCGTACAAACCCTGATGGCCTTGACCTTGAGGGTGAGTATGCGGAAAGCTCTAAATTTTTATCCTATTTAATTGGCCCATAGAGCTTTCAAACCAAATTTATTACAAATCGGCATAAATATAATTTCAGCCATTAACCCACCCCCGCACCTATATTACGACCTTTGCACTGAATTTCCCGTAATAAAGAACACGTGTTTCCATCTATTCTGACCCAGAGCTTACAAAACAAATTTCATTCAGATCGGCTCAAAAATAGCTATTGTCACTGAACCCAAACACGCCCACCATTATCTCTAGCCTCGGGGCGGGAAATTCCACCACCGAGATATCACATGTCTAATTATTTTGTATACTTTGTTCACAAACCGAGTTTAAAGTCAATCGGATGAAAAAGTTGTTTCCATATAGAATTTTCCGGATTTTCCCGACCTTTGCGAGGATTTTCCAACATTGGAAAATCTCATTTCCAATTATTTTGCATACTATCCTTACAAACCGAGTTTGAAGTCAATCGGGTGAAAAATAGTTTTTTCCATGAAAATTTTCCGGCATTTCCTTGTGGGCGGAGTTTTCACCAACAAAAATCACATGCCTAATTATTTTGTATACTACCCTTACAAACCGAGTTTGAAGCCAATCGGATGAAAAATAGTTTTTTCCATGAAGAATTTTCCTGAATTTCCCGACTTTTCACAGATTTTCCAACATTTGAAAATCTCATGTCCAATTATTTAGCATAGTATCCTTACAAACCGAATTTAAAGCCAATCGGATGAAAAATTGTTTTTTCTGTATGGAATTTTCCGGCCATTTTCCTTGTGGGCGGATTTTCCAAAATCTGGGAAACAGGTGTCCAATTATTTCACTTACTTTACTTACAAACCAAATTTCAAGTCAATCGGATGAAAAACAAAATTTTCCCCATAGTAGCTTTTCCGGGAGTTTTCCACCCCTTAGGGGTGTAATTTCCAAAACCCCGCCTTAGTGCTCACTTTCAACTCATAAGGAAAACTTCAGGAAATTTCAGCTTTTATCTCTTACCGTTCAGGCTCTACGTTGATTGCCAATCAGTCAGTCAGTCAGTCAGGACAAACTCTTTTATATATATAGAGACTAGCATATAACCCGGCGCGCTTCGCTTCGCCACCATCAGTATAGCCACTAAAATAATGAAAAAACGTTGGCAATGATACCACCCCCGCCCCCATTTTCCGTCCATCAGAAATGAGAAAATTATTTTCCACCTACTTGGCCCGTTAAGCGTACAAACGCTAAAACCACCCCCCGTCACCCATTATCCGACCTTGAGGGTGAGTAAGCGCAAAGCTAAAAACTTTATTCTATTTAATTGGCCCATAGAGCTTTCAAACCAAATTTAATACATGTCGGCTAAAAACCCACCCCCGCACCCATATTCCGACCTTTGCAGTGAACTTCCCGAAATAAAAAAAACACGTGTTTCCATTTATTCTGACCCTAGATCTTACAAAACGAATTTTATTCAGATCGGCTCACAAATAGCCATTGTCACTGAACCGAAATACGCCCACCATTATTCTTGCCTGTGGGCAGAAATTCTACCACCGAGAAATCAAATGTCTAATTATTTTCTATAATGTTCACAAACCGATTTTTGAAGCCAATCGGATTAAAAATAGGTTTTACCATATGGAATTTTCCGACTTTTCGTGCGGATTTTCCAACATTGGAAAGTCTCAAGTCTAATTATTTTGCTTACCATCCCCACAAACCGAGTTTGAAGTCAATCGGATGAAAAATAGTTTTTCATGAAGAATTTTCCGGCCATTTTCCTTTGTGGGTGGATTTTCCACAATCGAAAAATCACATGTCTAATTATTTAGCATACTATCCTTACAAACCGAATTTGAAGCCAATCGGATGAAAAACAGTTTTTTCCATATGGAATTTTCCGGGAATTTCCCGACTTTTCGGGCGCATTTTCCAACATCGGAAAATCGTATGTCTAATTATTTTGCATACTATCCTTACAAACCGAGTTTGAAGTCAATCGGATCAAAAATAGTTTTTCATATAGAATTTTCCGGGTATTTTCTTTGTGGGCGGATTTTCCAACATTTGAAAATCTCATGTCCAATTACTTAGCATACTACCCTTACAAACCGAGTTTGAAGCCAAACGGATGAAAAATAGTTTTTTCCATATGGAATTTTCCGGGAATTTCCCGACTTTTCGGGCAGATTTTCCATCATCGGAAAATCTCAAGTCTAATTATTCTGCTTACCATCCTCACAAACCGAGTTTGAAGTCAATCGGATGAAAAATAGTTTTTTCCATGAAGAATTTTCCGGCCATTTTCCTTGTGGGCGGATTTTCCGAAATCTGGGAAACAGGTGTCCAATTATTTCGCTTACTTTACTTATAAACCAAATTTCAAGTCAATCGGATGAAAAACAAAATTTTCCCCATAGTAGCTTTTCTGGGAGTTTTCCACCCTTAGGGGTGGAATTTTCCAAAACCCCCTCCTTTAGTGCTCACTTTCAACTCATAAGGAAACTTCTGTGAAAATTTCAGCTTTATGTCTTACCGTTCAGGCTCTACGTTGATTGCCAATCAGGACAAACTCTTTTATATATAGAGACTAGCATATAACCCGGCGCGCTTCGCTTCGCCACCATCAGTAAAGCCGCCAAAATGATGAAGAAACGTTTGGCAATGATCCCACCCCCGCCCCCATTTTCCAACCATCAGAAATGAGTAAATTATTTTCCACCTAGTTGGCCCATTAAGCGTACAAACGCTGAAACCACCCCCCGTCACCCATTATCCGACCTTGAGGGTGAGTATGCGCAAAGCTAAAAACTTTATCCTCTTTAATTGGCCCATTGAGCTTTCAAACCAAATTAAATACATATCGGCTAAAAAACCCAACCCCGCACCCATTTTCCGACCCTTTGCAGTGAACTTCCCGAAATAAAAAAACACATTTTTCCATTTATTCTGACCCTAGAGCTTAAAAAACGAATTTTATTCAGATCGGCTCACAAATAGCCATTGTCACTGAACCGAAATACGCCAACCACTATTCTTGCCTGTGGGCAGAAATTCTACCACCGAGAAATCAAATGTCTAATTATTTTCTATAATGTGTTCACAAACCGATTTTGAAGCCAATCGGATTAAAAATAGGTTTTACCATATGGAATTTCTCCGACTTTTTCGTGCGGATTTTCCAACATTGGAAAATCTCAAGTCCAATTATTTTGCATACTATCCTTACAAACCGAGTTTGAAGTCAATCGGATAAAAAATAGTGTTTTCCATATAGAATTTTCCGGCCATTATCCTTGTGGGTGGATTTTCCACCAACAAAAAATCACATGCCTAATTATTTAGCAAACTACCCTTACAAACCGAGTTTGAAGCCAAACGGATGAAAAATAGTTTTTTCCATATGGAATTTTCCGGGAATTTCCCGACTTTTTCAGGCGCATTTTCCAGCATAGGAAAATCTTATGTCTAATTATTTTGCTTACCATCCCCACAAACCGAGTTTGAAGTCAATCGGATGAAAAATAGTTTTTTCCATGAAGAATTTTCCGGCTATTTTCTTTGTGGGTGGATTTTCCACAATCGAAAAATCACATGTCTAATTATTTAGCATACTATCCTTACAAAACGAATTTAAATCCAATCGGATGAAAAACAGTTTTTTCCATATGGTATTTTCCGGAATTTCCCGACTTTTCCGGGCAGATTTTCCATCATCGGAAAATCTCAAGTCTAATTATTCTGCTTACCATCCTCACAAACCGAGTTTGAAGTCAATCGGATGAAAAATAGTTTTTTCCATGAAGAATTTTCCGGCCATTTTCCTTGTGGGCGAATTTTTCCGAAATCTGGGATACAGGTGTCCAATTATTTCGTCTTACTTTACTTACAAACCAAATTTCAAGTCAATCGGATGATAAACAAAATTTTCCCCATAGTAGCTTTTCCGGGGAGTTTTCCACCCCTTAGGGGTGGAATTTTCCAAACTCCGCCTTAGTGCTCACTTTCAACTCATAAGGAAACTTCTGTGAAAATTTCAGCTTTCTATGTCTTACCGTTCAGGCTCTACGTTGATTGCCAATCAGGACAAATTTTATAACAGCTCGTATTACTGGAAAATACTTTTAAATTATTAAATGGGTTCAGGTGATGTTCTTAGTAGCGGAGGAAAAATATATATATATATAAAAATAGATAAATACTTTAGGAAGCAAGAAACTAAATCGTCAATTGTTTTAAGGAACGGTGTCCAAGCCAGGGCTGCAAACCCAAATAATTTTGGCGGAGCTCCGGTTCGCGGGTTCGAACCAAAATTATCCAATGGTTAGGGTTCAGACATTTGAGATTCAAGGCTTCTGTGCTAAGGTTTTGGTTCGAAGCTGGAAATAGGAAGCAATTAGTTTTCTAAAAATATCAAAAAAATATTCCAAAATTTTGGATTTTTGTTTATTTGAACATAAGAGTAAATTTGTTTTCAAATTACATTTTTTAAAAGAACTTCTTCGAGTAATTTTTTTTTCTCTTCTTCTTATTTGATCAGACAAAACTTAACTAACGCTTAACTAAGACTTTTGCTGAACCGAACCGAAAGTTTTGGTTCGGAACAGGTTCAGGTTCATCTATTTTTTTTACAAGAGGTTCGGTTCAAGATTCGGTTCACAGTAAAAGAAAAGTCGGAATTCCGGGTTCGAGCCGGTTCGGTTCGTATCGTTAACAGCTTAAGAATCCAAGAACAGGAAATATCAGAGATTCAAGTTTTCTCAAAGGCAATTAAAAGAAGATCTGTTCAACATGTTATTAGGTACATTTAATCGCAAAATTTCATCATTAAGACTTGTGAGAGCCATTACGGCAATCAAAACAATGTATTCGCCAGGGCTGCAAGCCCAAATCATTATTTTGGAGTCCCGGTTTGCGGATTTGAACCAAAATTTACCAATGGTTAAGGTTCAGAAATTAAAGGTTCAAGGTCTTTGTGATTAGATTTCGGTTTTTTTACTCGAACATACGAGTTCAATTAATTTCCATTTAATTTTAGAAGTATTTTTTCTTCGTTCAGTTTTTGGTCTATACTACTACTCTTATCAATAAATGCCCGCTTAACTAAGACTTGTAACTTTTTTTGAACCGAACCGAAAGTTTTGGGTCGGAACAGGTTCAGGTTCAGCCGGTTTGCAGCCCTAGTATGCTTTAATCATAATTAAAAATATTTATGTGCATATCGCAAATTTTTTCCCGATTTGTCCCTATGCAACTATTTTCTCTTTCCATGATAAATGTATCGAGCTAAACGGAGACTATCAGTACTGATCCGAATTCAAAGTCAATTTTCGTGATGACAAAACAATGTATCTTGGATATTTTCTGAACGAATTTTCTACGCTTTTAAAGAAGATTATAATTTTATTGTGATTTGAGCAGGCCATTTTGGGTTTTTTCCCGCCTCTTTACCTCACCTCACCTTTACCCTGGCCTACTACGATTAAATTATACTTGAAAATATACTCAATCCGCTGTCTAGTGATAGCATTTGTATTTTTGATTCAGTATTAATAACGTTCTTTATAAGGTAAGAACTATATCTTCGATTTCTTGATCAGGTTTAAGTGAATTCGGAAATGCTAAAACCGATCGCTTAATGCTATTAGGATTTTATTCGAAAGAAAAGGGCGACAGGAACATATCACAACACTTGTCACTTTTATATAATTTGTGTGCAAATAAGTTTAATTTATAAAAGATGGCATAATTAGCAATAAATTGCGTTGGATCATCTGGTCACTGTGTTAATTTTGCATTTCTGCAGAGGTTTTGCATCGAACGGAGATGACTGACAAATTCTCATAGCAGGCTCAATAGTTTTATTGTTTATAAGGCTTTATTATTGTCCTTAAAAAATCGAAATACATACGACAGCATACTTTTTTCTAACGATGTCAACCTTTGTTCCAACAAAACAAAATTCGCTGAAAGCTTTGATTCTTCACTTAACGAAAATTCCAGCTGAGAGTTATCAAATGCACTCGAAAGCGTATGTAAATGATTCTTTGTCAGAAACAATCTGCCGGTTTTGGTTCTCACACTTAAAAAGTGGTGATTATTCGAGGAAGAATTCTGAAATTATCAGAAATTAAACACTGTATTGCCCCGTTTAGCTCTCACTATAAACAATCGATTGTCTCTTTTCTGCACCACCTCTACATTAGCGCATACCGTCATGGCAACCATCAGACCAGAATTTAATTAGTCCGAATTCCTTCCAAGCGACCAGCATTTTGAGTTATGCAGGTAAAAGTTACGTATTTAAGTTGTTAATATTCTGTTTGCCAATTAGAGAGTTAATATTATTTTCCCTAAGTTGATGCCTTACTTTTAATTGGCTGCTTTCGCATGTGTAAAGTGTGAAAAATGATGCTGTCACAGGCAGAGTGCAGGGATTGGTGGACAAAGACGAGATGCCCGGTCGGAGCTTAAATGGTTGTAAAGTGCCAAAGTGTTGCTGTTAACAGGCGGCATTAAACGCGCATCAAGCGCAGCCCTTTAGTCGGAAGGGCCTCACACACGGACAGGCACCAACTCATTCTGAGTGAGTGGCCAGCTTACTTGTCGATGGGGAAAATGGGGACCCTAGGACCACAACCGCAGAATGAATGGCCGTCATTTGCAGTGCACGCTGTGTGCAGTTGCTGCTCAGTGGCAATACTTTGTTCAGGATATCGTATAGTCTGATTGTTGTGTTCTGTTTTTAACACCTTCCCAGGCACGCACAAGGGATACATTAAAATTTATCCTGGGCTATTGACTTAACTCAAAGATGGAATGTGGATTGTGGATTTAGGAGGCAGGAATAACAAGACAAAGTTGCAGCTGAGCAAACAGATTAGGAACGGGCAATGTGATTGATTGTGTTATATACAATGGACGGTGATATAGAATAAAGTTAATTTAAATCCCTTAATTATCTGAAATCATATAATTATCGGAAATATACATGTACACAAAGAGATATTATCCGCACAATAATTAAGTTTAACCGACTCGATTTAAGTGATAAATTTATAGAAACGACTTACTCAAAATTAGTACACTCAGAAAAAAATCGAGAATTTTGTGCTTAAATCAAGTACAAACGGTGTCAATAGTATGAAAATACTTGATACAAGTACAAAATAATTGGATCTTTTTCGATTTTTTAAAACCGAAATACTTGCTTTTAGACAGTTTCGGGATACATTAAGTACATTTTGAGCTATTCCAAGGTTTTTAAACCTTATTCCTAGAACGAAAATCTATCCCGTTCGTTCTTGAACGTTTGAGTACAACAAACTCTTGATTTAAATATTTCGTACTTGATTTAAGAATTTTGCTATACGGTGCCGGTTCGGGTTCGAATTTGACTCCCTGATTGTTGCTGCTGTTGTTTTATATTTTGATGAGTTTTGTTATAAGACACATATAGATATGAGCGCAGAAGTGCCGAATAAAACAAGCGAACAATAATATTGAAGTTTTCCGTCTTCGACGTCGTCCTACCAACTCGTACTTAATGCGTGAGTGGCGTTTTTGTACCAGTACTTACCGGTTAACCGAAATAAAAGTTCGGGCACCGTATCGCAGCGAACTACCGAAATAAATTAAGAGCCGATTGAAAACCTTTAACTGAAACACTAATTTCGATAAGTACCGGTACCGATATTCGTTTTTGCATTAATCCCTGCTATAGATATATATATACTACTAGCTGACCCGGCAGACCTTGTCCTACCCGCATGCAGTGATTGGAAAGGTACTCATTATTTTTACCTAGGTAAGGTACAAGGTAAATGACAAAAATTATACCTAGGTAAGGTAAAAGATATCTGAATTTTTTAGTACCTAGGTAAAGGTAAAGGTACTAAAAAGATACTTTTGTAATAAGTTATCAAATCAAAAATTTCTGGACGCATAAAAGGAATTCGAAAGATTTATTTTTAATCCAACAAGAAAGTTGCAAATTTTTATATTTTAAATTTATTTAAAGCAATATTTTATTTTCTTGTATATTTACCTAGAATTCTAAAAAATTCTTTCAACTGGGGCTTACATTGCACATTCTTTTTCGTTTCTTTTGGGGATCCGCAGGGACTCATATCGATCCATTATTATTCCTTCTTTTCATTAATGATTTTCCTCAACTGCTTTCCAATTTTTATGACTTTAAGCTATCTCTTATGATGATCCAGTTTGTCGGCTTCTGTTGCAAAATGACCTAAGATCTCTTATCACTTGGTCACATGGACTTAAATAATATAAATATCTGTAAAATGATGACCTTTCGCTGGTTCGACCAAATTTAAAATATTCGGGCCTGTTCCAGTATTCATTTTGATCAAATTATATGAAATCCGAATTGGTAAATGTTCACATTTATTTTCATTCGACTCTTTTGATGGCAAAATTTATAAACCAAATCGTCTAATCGTTTCTTGAAAATAAGACCCTTTACCAATTCCGATTGATTGAATTCGGACACGGCAATAGACCAGATTATTCCCGCCTCTGGTTCTCGCAGTATTATATATAGCAGGATCAGATTGATTTAGTTCAGAAACAGTTTCTGACCTTTACCATTTCTTCTTACGAACAGAGATAGATATCTTCTTTTTTTATCTCCTCTAAAGTCCCGTAGAATTTGCTATTCTGTAGAAAATGTAAAAATTTGGTCCATTAGATTTTGTTGACGTTACTGAGAACAAAATTCTTTTTTGAATTAAAGCACCTATTCTCTTACCTTTTGAGAAGGTACATGAAAATTTGTACCTAGGTAAGGTAAGAGGTAATCGGATTTTTAAATACCTAGGTAAGGTAACAGGTACACCAAATTTGTATCTAGGTAAGTACCTAGGTACAAATACCTAGGTACTCCCTATAACTGCCCGAATGTTTACTTATTTGCTATTGCCTGCTCATGTGAGAATCATGGACTTTCTAGATTCAATCCACAAATGTTCATTGTTCAGTCTTGTGACTTATTCATAGTCATTGCAAACTTCATATTGCAAGCCCACATACAAAATTTCAAGTCCCTGCCCGTATTGATTATATCTAATTCCAAATTGCAAATTTGGTATGGCCAAAGTGTGAAGTTCATAGCTTAAATAATATCTAATAAATATATCTCGGAACCACTTTTTTAGACAGGTTTAATCTGGTTCGGAACCGGTTTTGATTCGGGAAAATATAAAACTCCATATAACCAATCCACACACAAATTTTTAGGTTTCTAGCAGGAATTGATTCCGAAACGAATATCGGTTCTTGTTCCGTTACGTACCGAAATGAGAACATCGGTTAAAGGATATATTTCAATTTTCAGTTTATTTCGGTTTTTGGTTCCGATACGGTACTCAAATTTTTATTTCGGTACACCGGTACATACCGGTACAAGTATATTTATTTTTTAATATTAAAAAAATTATTTCAAGATATCCAAAAAACTAATTGAGGTAATAGAACTAAAAAATTGATTTCTTAGAATATGTCATTATAAAAGTTTTTTTTTTTAAATATACCGATTTCTAACCTTTTTAATTTTTGGACGAACAATTTCGCTTCTGTCCACGCTTCCAGTGGTATCCCAACACTCAGAAAAAATAACCTAGAATTGGGGAATTCTCTATTCTTATGTCGCCCAGTCAAACTCGACTTAGGGCCATTTCTCATAAAGCTGACTAATATTTCGTTAGAACGGTTCGAAATAATCCGCTCTAAAATTTATCGTATCTCCGTTAAAAATAGAGATCTATAGCTCATAATACGCTGGTGAAATACTCAAAGGAGTATATCAGCTTTAAAAAAACTCAAAAACAGATTGAAACATAAAACATTTTTCGAAATATAAAAACAGATTTTTTTTTTAAATTTAATTTAAATCCAGGAACTTAATTTATTAAATTTTTATTATGATTTTTCTAACATTTCTATATTCAAGGGAGGATTTGTCTAAGACTTAGAAATCCTTTACATTTAATTAGAGGATAATATTTATCAAAAAACAGTTTTCCGCATTTTATACATTTTTTTATACCTTATATATCTTAAAAAGAGAATATGATTCTGGATATTTTTTAAGGGCGAATTTCTAAAATGTAAGTCTCTTTACTGAGTGTATATATTATTATTTTACCAGTTGAAATATATATTTGTAATAACACAGGTTTACAAATAAAATCCAACTTTTGAACCAGAACAGATAGCATTCGTTTCCTATGTATTTTCAAGCGCTGAATTTAAATCAATTATCCGTTTCCCCTGGTACCTCTTTTTCAGAAGATATTTAAATAAACGTGTATTATACGAGGTATGCTTACATTTTTAATTCTTGTGGCCACATTAATTAACCTATTCCAACCATATTTTTTTTAATGTGAACTAAGATGAATAACGATACAGAAAAAAAAACATGACGTTTTTATTTTGTTCTTAAGATACCGATCTATTGATTTTAAAATGAAAAAATACCTTTTTTTTAGTGAAACTCCCTTTTTTCCCAAGTTCAAATAATTCTTACAAATGTTCTACAAATCCAAAAAAAATCTAGTTTTAAATTTTCAATATCATCGTTTTCAATATCAGTTTTTCGATATCATCGCGCTTTTGAAAGTTATGTCCCAAAAACTATAAAGCTGTACTACATTTTGATTCAAAGTACTTACTACCAAAATTACTTTCAATTAGAAAAACAAAGTTGGCGTTTTAAAACAAAAAGTTTGACATTAGAAAAATTATGGCAAAACAAAATGAATCGGAATACGTGCAAGGTTGGCACTCAACACTTTTGCTATGTTTGTGGCCGGTACATCCTTGGAAAGAGTGGCCGGAACATAACGCAATCGTTAAGAGATGCGTATTATCAATATTTTGGATTGCATGTTCGGAATACCGAAAAGCCATGGACGCCAGACAAGTTTTGCAACTCATGCCGCGTTACGCTGTACAAGTGGTCACTGGGAGAAAAGATATATTTTTCATTTTCTGTGCCAACGCTTTGGAGAGAACCACGCCAATGACTGTTATTTTTGCCTAACAGACGTGACAGGCATAAGTTCTAAAACCTACAGAACATTGAAGTACCCAAGACTTTCTTCAGTTACCACGCCAGTTCCTCGACATGTAAGGGATTATTTATCTACACCCAAAGTTAAAATAAATAAAATACTTTGATGACATGTTTTTATATTTTTATTTAAAGCAAACACCTGTCGAGCTCTGACGGTTATAGTTTTTCGGATCAGTCTCGCGTAGTAGACCCCAACAATGGTCACTTAGCATGCCCTCATCCCAAAAGCCTTTGTAGTTTTTCTCGATTCTCTGCAAATCCTGGTGCATGCGCTCCCCATGCTCGTCGCTAGTGTCACCCAAATTCTCCGGGAAGAAATCCAAGTGTGAGTGAAGAAAATGTATTTTAAGGGACATGTTTACACCCATTTTTTTATAGTTGGCCAGTAAATCAGCTACAATTTCCTTGTAATTCACACTTTTCTTATTTCCAAGAAAATTGTGAACAACGCTTTTGAATGATCCCCATGCTGCTGCTTCTGTGTCTTACAGACACTTTGAGAAGTTTTCATCATTCATAAGCCTCCTGATATCTGGTCCGACAAATATTCCTTCTTTGATTTTTGCATAGGAAATTTTGGGAAACAGAGCAATTAAATATTGAAAGCCCCGCCCATTTCGGTCAAGTGCCTTCACGAAATTTTTGATAAGGCCAAGTTTTATGTGTAAGGGTGGAAGAAAAACTTGCTTCGGATCGACCAACGAGCTAGCCGACACGTTATGTTTTCCAGGCTCATATTGCTCCCCCTAATGGCCAATTTTTTTTTATATAATGATTTTTTCTGTCACGGCTGTCCCACAAACAAAGAAAACAACAGTGTTTTGTGTAGCCGGACTGCATACCGGTTAACAAGCCAATCACCTGGAATGCAAGATTTATCCAAATTAAATTTGTATAATTAAATATATAATAATATGTATACCTTAAGATCCCCACAAATTTTCCAATTGTGTTTATTGTATTGAATGTTGTTCAAAATCTGGGACATCGTTTCGTAATTTTCCTTTGTGTCATGTGCATGAGCAAGTACAATTGATGGTTTATTATTGCCATTATGCAATAAAGCGGCTTTAAGACTGTACTTTGAGCTGTCTATAAAGAGACGCCACTCTTCGTTGATGTATTCTTGTTTCATTTCTGAGAACAAACCATCAACACTATTGCAAAAGCACATTTTATCAGATTTCGAAAAATATGGCAACAAATTTTTATTTCTTTCCCTATACAGTGTTACTTTTGCTTCCTTCTTAAGCACATTCCACTACCGCAAGCGGGAGGCCAGTAATTCCGCTTTTTGCTTCGACAATTGCAAGTCTCTTATTAAATTACTTAATTCTGCTTGCGAAATTTTGTGGTGTTTGTTAATTTCAAAATCGCTTTCCTCACTTTCTTCAACGGAGCTTACAGTTTTCCCCGTGTTTGTAGTGGGTGCAGGTAAATAATCCCTTGCATGTCGAGGAACTGGCGTGGAAACTGAAGAAAGTCTTGGGTACTTCAATGTTCTGTAGGTTTTAGAACTTATGCCTGTCACGTCTGTTAGGCAAAAATAACAGTCATTGGCGTGGTTCTCTCCAAAGCGTTGGCACAGAAAATGAAAAATATATCTTTTCTCCCAGTGACCACTTGTACAGCGTAACGCGGCATGAGTTGCAAAACTTGTCTGGCGTCCATGGCTTTTCGGTATTCCGAACATGCAATCCAAAATATTGATAATACGCATCTCTTAACGATTGCGTTATGTTCCGGCCACTCTTTCCAAGGATGTACCGGCCACAAACATAGCAAAAGTGTTGAGTGCCAACCTTGCACGTATTCCGATTCATTTTGTTTTGCCATAATTTTTCTAATGTCAAACTTTTTGTTTTAAAACGCCAACTTTGTTTTTCTAATTGAAAGTAATTTTGGTAGTAAGTACTTTGAATCAAAATGTAGTACAGCTTTATAGTTTTTGGGACATAACTTTCAAAAGCGCGATGATATCGAAAAACTGTGAACGTAGTCAATAAGAGGACACAAAGGTCTATTGAAAATTTAAAACTAGATTTTTTTGGATTTGTGGAACATTTGTAAGAATTATTTGAACTTGGGAAAAAAGGGAATTTCACTAAAAAAAAGGTATTTTTTCATTTTAAAATCAATAGATCGGTATCTTAAGAACAAAATAAAAACGTCATGTTTTTTTTTCTGTATCGTTATTCATCTTAGTTCACATTAAAAAAAATATGGTTGGAATAGGTTAATTAATGTGGCCACAAGAATTAAAAATGTAAGCATACCTCGAATAATACACGTTTATTTAAATATCTTCTGAACAAGAGGTACCAGAGGAAAACGGATAATTGATTTGAATTCAGCGCTTGAAAATACATAGGAAACGAATGCTATCTGCTCTGGTCCAAAACCTTGTATACGTGTGTAATCATAAATCAATCAAATAAATAATAAGAAACCGAAACAATACCGGTATTAGCGTTTCGGTATGGTTTCGGTTTGTTCGGTTCCTATTATAACGGATAACGGTTTTGCGTTCTCAAAAAATTTTAATATCGGTTCTGGTTTCAATACCGGTACCTTTCTCTAAACGGTTTGTTTCTGTTAACGGTTCCGGTTCCGGTATTATTCCCTGTTTTATAGCTTTAATAATTTTGGAAAAATGGCCCTGAAGCGCTTTTGAGCCGCTTTATTTTGGTTCGGAATATGGTTATGTGTTCAACTTCAAATTATCAACCTTCTCACAGAGTTTCAAGTTCCTAACTTAAATAGTTACTAAGATATGGTTTTAAACATCTTTTGAACCACTTTTTAATACTGGTTCAGAACAGGTTTGTCTTCGGTAAAATAGATAACAATATATAATCAATCAAAAACCAAATTTTAAGTTCATAGATAAATAATTTTTGAGATATGGCTCTAAATCAGTTTTGAAATACTTTTTAAGCCTGGTTTAGAACAAACTTCTTGCTTCCAACCCAATCACCAGGTTGTCTATAAATAGCTTAAATAAATTCTGAGAAATTGTCCTGAAGCACTTTTAAAACAGTTCAGTCTGGTTCGTAACCGATCCTTAAACAATACAATTTTTTACCCCATATTGTCAACCTACACACCAAAATTCAAGTTCCAATCTTAAATAATTTCTGAGATATGGCTTTGATCCACTTTTGAACCACATTTTAATACTAGTTCAGAACTGGTTCGTCTCCGAGAAAATAAATAACTTTATATGATCAACCCAAATACCAAATTATAAGTTTATAGCTTAAATAATTTCCGAGATTTGGCTCTAAGCAACTTTTAAACTGGTTCAATCTGGTTCGGAACCGGTCTTGAAACAGTAAAATGTTTAACTTCATATTACTAAATAGATTCAGAGATATGGCTCTGAACCATCTTTGAACCGGTTTTAAGCCAATTGCAGTACCACCTATCGAGTTCAATTGTAAACCTGAAACATCTACGGAGCCAAAAAAAATAAATTCACATAAAATTTCATACAAATCGGTTAAGCCGTTTAGGAGGAATATTTCACAAATTAATAAAAACACTTTACTTAAAAAAAAACCATATGTTTATTTATGTAAAATTAATGGGCGTGTCCTGACCCTTTTAAAATTTTACATGAGACCGCAGTAGTTTACGAAGCGAAAGGCACCCGGTATTTGTAGCCGATGCAATAGTTTTCAATAATTCTTTATTTACTTTTTGAATGATAATATTCTATGATAAAATAAAATTATTTAAACTAGTTGTCTACAATTTTTAGGATTTTATGTCTTAAAAATTAAAATACTTACTGAATTCTTTAATATAAAGTTTATATTATAAACTGTTATAAAATGTAAAGGCTTATGGTCTAATTATCACATTTCCTTTCTATCACATTTCCTAATTCTTATGTTCAAATGAATGTCCATTTGCTGAAACTTTGATCCGATGGCCTAATTTGCAGGCTGTCTTAAAATACTTACGACAACTTTGATGGCAAAAGTGTAGTTAACTATAAAAATGGATTTCCAAACAAATTACAATTTATTTTTGTCAGAGCCATTCGACTGGCCTTTAATCTCGGCCAGCATATGTAATTTCAGCCTAATGAAGGTAATCTGTTCTCGCGCTGGCAATCAAGCAACAACAAGGAAAAAAAGCCCCAAAAACTTTACTAATAAAGGCGACAACATTGGCTCATCAATCGTCAGCAAAGTCAAAAAGAAGAAAATACGAAATTGAATCAAGTCATTAAAACATAAGTCACAACGAAAGTTAACCCAACTTGTTGATCGAATTACAATCTTGTGTCCCCTTTCATTTCCCCATTCACTCACCTGAACACCCAGCACAATCATGGACAAGTAGAGATAAACGACAAGCTTCATGCCGGCGGCTTCCAAGTAAACTGGGGCGTGAAATTGCCACTAAGAAAGGACCCGAAACTGCGACTGGTTTTTCAATTAGCCAAGGGCCAAAAATAAAACCCCCTAAAGTCTGCGTGGGTGGCAAACTCGCGTCCGGTTTTAAAACCCTAAGCTGATTCTGAAGATTAGCGAAGGAATCACGCAGGCAATATTTTTATTAAAGCGCGAAATTGACGATGAAGACACGCGACCAACCACAAAACTGCGAAACACTTTTCGGATTCAAAGTAGCGAAAAGCCGTTACACCCTAAACATTAAGGAGAAACGAAGTGAAGTTGATATATGCAGTTGCGCGATTTCCGCTGAGAAGGACGAAACGTCAGCTCTGCCGTACGACGACAGAATGTTGGCCCTTATCAGCGGCGCATTTCCTTTTATAGGCCGACACGAGGAGGACGAGTCCTTTTGCTATGTCCTGCCCTGTCCTGTGTGCCAAGGCCTGTTAGTGTCCAACTGACGCATTGACTGTTAATCGATTCGTTAGAAATTGACGTTAGCATCTAGATATTGTAAAACAAAGATTTTACATACATTTATTATAAACTTTTTCCACAAAATTATTTTATTTTATTTTATCAGTTTAAACTGTTTGAAACACAACTCGAGTAGCTTTTGTGGTAAAGCTTTGGTGAGGCCACAGCATTGCCAGCAGTCCAGTTGAAAAGCTCTAGCCCAGAGCTTAATCAACGTTATTTTTTTTTGAACTAACGAAGTCCCATATCTAGCGAGGGCGACACTGCCACGGGTATGGGAACATTTCGTGGATGATTCAAATCGCCGCGATCATAGTAACCACCCAAATGCTCACCAGGCACATGATACAGACCATAATGCAATCCGTTATTGGCCACCTGGGTGAAAAAAATAAACACAGATAAGTGTGATTAACCAATGCCACCAAATGAAATTTTTCCGAATTTTTTCTGAGTCACAAACCGTATCAAATAGGGAAAAAAGGAGAAGGCAAAACTAACTTATACCATGCCGAAGTTCTTATACTCTTGCAAAACTTGCTCGATTTTAATATATTCAAAATCTTTAAGAATCTGATTGTATACTTCTAAATTTTACCAACCTATAGGTTGGTAAATTCGACATTTTTCATTGGTAAATTCGCCAATTACCCATTTTGTTTTTCACCCAAAAATTTTTCATTTCAAAAATAAATGGTTTCCACTTTTGATTTTCAAAATTGTTTCCATTTTGATTTTTAAGTGTTTTACTTTTGAAATAAAAAAAGAAAATAAAATTTTGTGAAACAGTTTTCTCTAGTGGTTTGTGTGTTTTGCACACACACACACAACCACACTCACAATACCAACCAACCTTTACAAGCAAAGTCGGTCGGTCTTCCCCGATGCTGAAATTGAGTTCGTTTGTTTCTGAAATTTTTTTATTTTTTATAATATTATTTTAAATCTTTACCTTGTCTGGGACTCGAACACACGACCTCTGGAACACACACACTGAAAGACAAACGCCTGCACCTCAACGCATTCGGCTACTGCACGCTCGCGAAGGAATTGAGCGTAGAGCACATGTTAAGCTGGGCAGGGTTTTTTTGTTTCTGTTCTATTTTTAGCATATCGACTCGACAAAATTCGCACATAATTGATCAAAATTGCGAACATTTTGATTCTATATGGAAATCAAAAGTGAACTTGTAATTTGAGGCAAAATGTCTGCTCTTTAAAATCAAACAATTACGCAGTTGATTGAAATGTCGTTTTTACGTGTAGATTGGTAAAATCAAAAAGAAAAATATCTAATTACAATACTTTTTAGCCAAAGTTGAAAAATGTGATTTTTTACATTTTTTTTTGTGTGTACAATCACAATCAAAAAAGTTTTCTTACTAAGACATAAGTTACATAAAAAAGTCAGGATTTTGACCAAATTTTGCAGAACTTTTTAAAATCGTATAGTTTTCATAATTGGTAATTTTAAGAACGCTTACATTGAAAAGAAAAAAGTTATTTCTACTAAAACCTATTTTCTGACCGATCGGACCTATGGCAATAGAAATAGTTACCCAACTTTGTCCAAATTTTTAAAAACAGTTTGAAACCCTATATTATACATAATTGCTGAGTTCAAGAACGCTAACATTGAAAACAAAAAGGGTTTCTTACTAAAACCCATTTTCTAGCCGATGCGTTCTAGGGCAGCTATAAGAAATAGTCAACGGATCCGGGCGGTTTCAACATATTAGCAGCGTGCTGTAGAAAGAAGCTTTAAAACTGAGGGAGTAAAGTTAAATCGACTCAGCTTGTCTTGCTGATCAAGAATATATATACTTAATGAGATCGAAAATGAATATTGCTATGCGTTGCAAGCTTCTGGGCAAAATAAATATTCACTTAGGAAGTGTATAAAAAGGTTTTTTTCTTTTTAAAGATAATAATTCAATTATCAACGAAAAGTCAACAAGGATATTGAATATTACCAACATGAAAGCAGGGTTTGTCTGTGCAGTACTGTTTTTAAGGCCTCTTATCAGCAGACTTCCTGTCACACTGCAAGTCATTTGGCATTTTCCATGCAATTGTTCAAGTAACTTGAAAATATTTATTTACATTTCGACCCCTTTGAGCGAAATTATCGTACGTTTTTTTTTTATTCCTTGATATATTAAAGCATATCGCCCCTAGGGCGAAAACATAGTTCTTCCAAAGAATCCTGTTTAAGGCCAGGTGCCTTAGTTCATTCCAACTTTTTTGTGTTTCTGCATCGATTGTGCGTATCCAAGTCTGCCATGTACGAGCTCTCTTCCTGCTGCCTTGCGGGCTATCATCTTCCCTTCGTAAAGTGGGTCCAGGTCCATTTAAGAATTTTTACCTCCGTTGTGATTGGCTCGTTTCCAGTGTACGCCAGGAGGTTTTCATTCGTAATAGTTTGAGGCCAGAATATGCGTCATATTATCCTTATGCATTTGTTCACGAAGGCTTAAAGTTTCCTACATATATGAGGTCAGGTTTCTGAGCTAAATAGTAGCACCGACTTTATGCTGGTCTTAAGGATGTGCAGTTTTGTTTTTAGGAATAGGGAGCGGGAACGCCATACCCTGTGTTTTTTCTAAAGGAAGGCGGAAATAAACATTTGCAACCCTATAAAGTATGTATAATCTTGATCACTATCAACAGCCGAGTCCATAAAGCCATCTCAGTCTGTATGCACGCGTCGATCTTAGAAACTAAAAGAGATAAAGCCACGAGCTTTGGATTGTAAGTCGGTGTATACTATGCGCAGATGAAGTTTGATTCAGATTTGGAAAGAGTTCAAAGTTGGGGCATGTGTCAAAATTTTGAATAATGTTAATGGTTTGTTAGTGAGGAATTTGTCATATTGTTAGAGAATTTCTACCGCATAAGCTGTATTTTTACTTGTCTTAGTTCTCATATGAAATGGCTGATAAATACCTCAGATAGATGTGAGTTGGCTGTCAAAAAACTAACTTAAGAAACTTATTTAAGGGTTTTGATTGAATTTTGCACTAAAATTAATAACATTCGAAGTTCTCAGGTTAACTATTTCTCTATCTGAGCAACTGACATGAAAAACTTATATGAGAACTCAGACAAGTGAAAATACAGCCTTCTTCTGCAATACCACAACCATATTTTCTGCCTTTTCAAGTTGGAATAATCAGGGTCAATGTCCTTTCTCGAGGATTTATTGATCAAGCGCGACTACATTTCCGGATCGATCGGGGAACGCTCAGCGTTTCGCATTCTCTTAAATGCTTTCAATACAACAGAAATGTGCTATAACTACATCAATTGGTGTCTTAGAAACACTTCAAACCCAAAAGGTAAGAATTTCTCCAGGTTAGCGATCTCAGATCAAGATCAATCTGTAGTACATAAATAAAAATGTCATAATTTTAACACACCATGGCTATTACTTTTTGTAAAGTTTTACAACACTGACGCTGAGAAAAAGTTCTGAAGATAAAAAGGGTATGAGATCTGTGCGTTTATACAAAATGCTCATCAGATACAATCGTATTTAGACATTCTACATTTTGACAATTTTATTGTGTAACCTTGAACTTTCTTTTTTCCCCAAAAACTTACCCGCTTGAGTCCATTGATGGAGGCCAATAGTAAAGCCATTTTGGCCAAAAGCAAAGCCTTGCCACTCACAACTGACAACATTTGAAAGCCCATGGGCACCAATATGGCACCCAAAGCCGTTACACCAAACATCATGGTAATAATCATATTGTAACGATGACGTCGTAGTCGAGCACTATCCACCAGTTCTTTTTGTGTGTCAACTAATTAATAGGAAAAATATTATTGCCCGAAAATGAACGTGTGAAGCACCTACCGCTGCTCAAATAGCGTTCCGTTAACTTCGCCAGATTGATTTGCAGTGTATGAGTTGTTAGGCCTTTGGCCAAACTCATGGCCAACTGATCGAACCAGGTGAGATGTTTGAGATCCTTGCGATCTGTGTCTGCCGGTACATTTGTCACATTTGGAGTGGATTTCAGGAGTATACCTTCATAGAGCGGAATCACATCCGCAGACATGATCTTTTCAAATTTTTCCACACTTTGCTCACGAACACAGGACCACATATTTGGCGCTGAACGATAACACTTGCTTAGCTCTTGTCGCAGTTGCTTGAGTTGGGTTATCCACGATGGAGATTCTGTAGATGTTGCTGTAGCTAGCTGCAGTAACACGACGAAAGTCACCAACATAAATCCCCAATTTACTGGCATTCTCTACTCTCTTCAACTCGACTGATCGCGTTAATGTTGGAAATGAAACTGCATTTGCTGCGGCAGCTGACTATAGCCTTTTATGCCCTAGCTCTAATCACTGAATGGTAACCGATATTGTTCAATGCACCTAGTTATTAAGGCTCAACCAATACCTAACGGTCGTCTGGTTGTGACTTTGTTTTGGCGGTCATGGTCAGCGGGTGCCATTGCCCAGTAAACTACATGTGTATGAAACTGTTGACTTCGAAACTGCGAGTTTAGTGGGCATCTTAGAAAGGTATCTGGGCTAGGCATAAAATTAGCTTGTCAACGTCGATTTGCAAATGGGCTGACAATTCTAATCAGATGTTTGGACTCTGCTAACAGCTGGCATTATGCGCTCGGTTGAATTGGCTTAACTTTCAGATATGGCAAAAAAAAGGGGTGAGTGAAAGGTTTGAGGGCGTGAATCGACGGTGAACTAGTTTAAGTACCTTTGGTTTGCAGTTTAATATACAAATTGGCTAGTTTGATATAGTTGTAAAGTTTTTCTAAGCTCAGCTATTAATGGTTACATTTTTTTATTAATGTACTCTTCTAACTTACAGTCCATTATCTAAGTGTCATACACCCATAAGTAATGCAGGTTTCATGAAATTCCTCTTAAGTTTTGGTACCTAAATGTATCAAAAACAAGCTGTTATTTGCTCACAAATTAAGGCAGGCTTACACTCACTCTTTCGGATGAGGTTCTCGTTGTTGGTTTTTGAGTCACTGTCAACAATTCTCTCGCAAGTTCTGTTTTCTATGACCTGCCAGCAAAGGCTCCGGCAATCGACTCAATAATTGACAACAACAACTTATGCAGCATCGAAATTTTATGATTCGCCAGACTCTCTGTTTGGTTTCTGCTAATATGAGAAAACATTGAAAATGAAAGAGAACAACAATCGCTCTCAGTTGTTCTCACGAAATATTAATAGAAATGAGAGATACGCATTAAGGGCCGATTTCTCATCTTCATGTTTTTATATCCAGGTGTTTATTGATCAAATATATGTTGCCTACTTTATGACAGCCATAAAAATATCTTTGTGTCTACAGCGACCCGAATATGATTTTAACTCGGCCTAAAAGTGGGCAACATACATTTTCTCAAAAAGTTCCTGGACTTGAAAAACATGAACATGAGAAAACGGCCCTAAGTGTGTGTGCTGTTTCAGGGCGTTATGCGTTACTTTAAAGTTGAATTTTACCCATATTATAAAGTATTTCGTACCGAAATCTGCACATCTTTTACATCAAAAAGCAATACTCAAAGCAACAGCAAATCCTCGGCTACGCTTTTTACCACTTGGACGAAAATGGTAAATCTTGCCATCCACATTAATGGCCAGCCCATCCCTTTGACCCTCTGTTTACCATTGCCTAGCACTCTGAAGACACGATCACAAAAGTCTGGATTAGAAACAAGGTCCTTAAAGCCACATCCGGCAATACCAGGGGTCAAGACAAGGAGACCATAATCACCACGTACAAAGCAATAGGAAGATCCATGCTAAATTACGCTGCTCCGATATGGTTTCCTTCCTTAAGCGACACCCAAATACCCTGTTAGTCCAAAACGCGGCCCTCCGAGTAGCCACTGGCTATCACCAAAAGATCTACCCGGCTCATCTGTATTAAGAAACTGAGGTACTGCCTGTGAAGACCCACAATCAACTTATCTCATAGGATGCCAATTGGAAACCCACCCGAATCATGTCTGCACAGGAAGAAACATGTCCAGTTCGACCTCCGATCTGAACTCCCAGCTATATGCTCAATTAGGAGATGACCCAGTTACAGTGGTAACAAGTGCCGCCCACACTAACTTGGTAACCTCAGTCAACCGAGACTAACAAGACAACATAGTCCTAGGAGGACGCCCTCCCCCAATCAACCCCTTCAGAAGGAACACTTCCAAGGCCTGTGCACAACTTAAATTATGAAGAAGTAGCTGCCTGAATAACTACCTGGCCCGCATTAACCCAGAAGTGTTTGATGAATGCCCCATATGTGGTAGCAGCCCACACAACACCATTTACATTTTTAATTGCCCCCTAGTCCCCACTGTTCTCCCACCCATTGATCTCTGAACCCATCCGGTCGACGTAGCATCCTTCCTTGACTTATTTTACCATCTTCTTTTCCGTTTCTTCCTATAAGTATGTACATCTGGATCAACGCCAATCAGCCGTTTCAACAACAACTATACTTGTAGACGGCTCTGCAGACTAATGGATCTGACCTGGGTATTAACGACTCGGAGAACAATTGACAAACCACGGAATCGTAGAACTTAGAGCTTAACGCTCATACACACACTTATGATAGGGAGCGCCGCAACGTCCTTAGCGATTAATGGCGGCACTTAACACAGTTTGGGTGGCGCCATATATAAAAGTTATTTACAGACTTTGGCCGGTACAGTCGGACTTTAATAACTTTTTTAATTGTTTTAAATAATAAAGCCATAAAAGAAGAAAACAAAATAAAAATTGAATTTACTCTCTCATATGTACCTAAAGACTAGATCTTTATAATGCTTATTTTCAAACTTCTTCTAGGTCATTACAGAAACGTTTGATTTTAAATACTAAAGATGCGTTAATGGTCAGTTGCAATATTATGAACGATAGAAACTTAGCTTCAACTTCCCAAAGGGACTAGCCCAGCTTCTTTAAATTCCCTTGGATTGTGTAGATTTCATTTTTATTACATACGAGTGAAACTTAGGCTGAGTTCACATTGTTCGACGCTTGAGACATGATAATCTAGTAGGCCCTTGTGTTGTCTTGTTTTCATTGTGAATAGCTTGTCATTTGACATTAAAAACAAGACAACATGAAGGCCTACTAGATTATCAAGTCTCATGCGTCGAACAATGTGAACGCAGCATAACAGTTTAACGCCGAATCGGAACGGAAATGTTTGAGAAACTTTTGCACGGCTTTCTATATGGCAGCTGACGACAGTAGCAGTGAAGATGGCGGCTGCGCGAAAGACCTGACGCGTAGTCGTTACATCAATACAATATTGTCAGTTTCTTCTCTAAATAAATTTGCCCTTTAATTGTTTTTAAATATATATTTTTTCATTTATTTAGTTATTATTAGCTAAGAGGTCATTCATTGCATTTTCCATTTATAATTTTTTTATTGTTTTAAACAAATTCGTACTAGTAGTTAAAAAGTTTGACGCTTTAATAGTTCATTAAGTGCAGAAGTTAACGTTCGGTGATTTTACTTTTTTTTTTTTTTTTTTTTAACATTAAACTAGTTAACAAAGTTTACAAAAGAACAGTTATGGCTTTGTCTGCAATTTCAATTTGTTTGTGGTTTAGTTTACCGGGATTGTTAACATTACATCTATCCATTCGGGTTTTGTCAAATGTTTTAAAAATTTGTTTGTTTTGGTATGAAAAGTACGCTACTCTATAAATAGACCATATACTACTTAGAACACTTTATTCTTTTCACATCGACCTACTAAACATTAGAAAAAATCTTCAGTGCATATCCTCGGTGTAAAACGCATCCTAGCAAAAAATATACAAGTCTATGCCCTGCTTCTCTTGATAAGATCAACTGTACAACTTTAACACTTAGATGGCGCTACTGTGCAGACGATGACGCCAGTACGATCAGGAGCTAGTTGACGTGCCGGGCTTGGCTGCGGCAGCCCCACGTCCGAATCGTGGCAGGTATAGGCCAAACTTGGACTCGACTCCGGCCAGCAGTGGTACAGCAGCACGATAACCACCCACATGATCTTGTGTCCCACTCAAGCTGTTATCCAGCGGCGTGGATAGTTTGTGAATTTCCGAACCCTTGGGCTGGGTACCGCCAAAGTCCACGTAGAACAGACGTTGCAACAGCTCATAGGTCACCAGGGTGACACCAAATTGTGGTGATGAACGGAAGACACGAGCTAAAAAAAAACGAAAAGAATTGGTGATAAGTCTTTGATACAAGTTGGGCTGTTTATGAGTGAGTGAACAAAAACGTGCTGCTCACTAAGCTGAACAAGTTTACATGTGCGTTTTAAAATGCTCTTTTTTGTTCAGTTGTTCAAGTGCTCTCTCATCTAAATATACGCTTTTTGTCAAAGTTTATTTTTTGAGTGCAGGGTTGATTTCAAAAAATTACAAGAAGGTGCGATCCGATGCTCAGAACACGTCGTAAAGTCTAGATTTCAGTTTGTCTGAATTTATAGAATCTAAGGTTTTATGTTCAAACCTTTCTTCATAGCTTCTTAGATCCTGTACTATCCGAGATCTTTTTTTATGAGAAAATACTTGAATACGCTCAGTGAGCATTGCTCACATTTCGGAATTTAACATCGAGGATCTTAAAAAAGTTCCCATCTAAACGCGCATATCATTTCGGGATCTATGGGACCCGCCCATCTTTAATACGGCTTCCAAAAGTGCCAGGTCTTTAAAATTGGAAGGTAAATATATAACCGACTTTTGCCTTATATTCTTTTATGAAGTCTAAATATGCCGAATTTGGACAAATGTACATCGTCCAACGTCTCTAGACAATGCACCGTTTTAGTACAATGGAACTATTTTTCTTCGACCAACCTTTTTCTTAACTAAAGGGTTTCGATTCAGCTTCAGGTCCGGGTTCGGGAAGTCATTAATCTAGAATGGGACACAAAGCGGCTCTGACCTACTTCATTGCACGCTTGCAAGCGACTGATTGGTTTTGAGCATTTGTTTACTCTCTTGACGAAAACCTCGGCATGTGTTCGGCTCGTGTTTGTGTGAATTGCCGTTTGTGTTCGGCTGCCAGCAGCTTTGGATGACAAACACTGATCTAGAAGGATCGTTTCATGGTCCGGTTTAAAGAACTTAAAAAACTCGATACGAATTTCTAAAAACCATAAAGCTGTACTTTATTCCTAAGCAATAGATTTGAAAACTTTACAAAAACTGAGCTAATTGAACAACTGAACAAAAAAAAAAAACAAGCGAGTGAGCAACTGAACCAGTAAGAACAACAGAGCAACTAAGTGAGTAAGGTGAACAACTGAACAAAGTTACTGAACTTGTTCACTCACTAAAAAGTAAGCAGTTTTTCCTAATATGAATGCCAACTCACCTGCTGTACCCTTCCAGAAGGCGCGTGGACCCTCTTCTGCCATAATTTTCTTGGTAGCATCCCAAACTCCCGTATAAGTGGTTTGCCCGGAACGAGCTACCACCTGCAGACGCGTTTTGATCACATCAGCGGGAGTTACCAACGAAGCAGCTGGTACACCGGCAATGGCACCAGCCGCCAGCAGCGTCAGTGGATGATTGTAGCCATCTTTATCTGCCATCAAGGCTTTGGTATGTGCATAGGTTGGGAAATAGATGGCCGAGAAGGGCACATCACGTAGCAAACAAGCCCGTGCACCCTTATACAGGCCAAATAGACCCAATTCTTTAACCACCGACCAGGCGCGTATCTTTGAGCCACTGGCAATCTCACCCGCCACCTGCAAACGAATCTTGACAATCTCTAGGGGATTGGTGAAGACCACCTGGGAGGCGCCAGCACAGCCACCAGCCAAAACCTCTGCCCAGGTGGGTATGTTTCCACGACTGTCGGTCATTTTGTCGCGCACCAGATCATTGACTGTCAACTTGATGGCCTTCTCCGGAGCCACGCCCATGAGTTGGGGTAAAAGACCGCGATACAAGCCCAGAAAGCCTTCGTGACGTATGACCTGTGTAGAAAATATTAGCTTCAAGCTGGGCTTATTTAACTGAAGATGACTTACCTTCTTGAAACAATCCCAAGAGTTTCTGTAAGCCACTTCACCAATAAAGGAGCCAGCACGTTGATTTTGCATGCGCGTCTTTACCAGATCAATGGGATAGACCACCGTGGCTCCCACAGCTGGGTGTCAAAAAAGGTTCAATTTTTAAGCACTTTATCAATTAGTACCTACAATTTCACTCACCGCCCGCAAAGGAACCCAGGGTGAAGCGGTAGGAGCTCTCTAGAACTTGTATGAAGGCAGAACGATCGGCAGGACTCTCGACCGCCTTGATCTGGGCCAGTCGATGTGTGATATGCTTTGTGTAATGCTCGGGAGCAATGTTACTCAGGTCACTGTATTCAATGCGGCTGTGGAGGTGAACAAAGATAAAGATTAGTCTAAGAATTCAAGATGTTACAAACGTAATACAGGATTAAGTTTGGCTGGGGTAACGAGAGCTGATATTTATATTTCGTGATTATGGCAGTTTAAGAACTTTAGATCGACGCAGACGGACAGACAGACGGAATGACGCATATGGCTATACTGTTGACGCTGATTAAGAATATATATGTTTCCTGTTGTCTGTTACATTCATTTGCACAACATCATAATGGGAACAGGGTATAAAAAACATAAAACAAATTATAAGTTTCTGAACAATTTCGAATTTAATCAAAATTTAAAAACTTTAATTGATTTTCGCATGAGACTTTTGATCCATTTTAAATGAGAATAGTAGCCTTAATTGTCATGTTCAATGTGTATAGCTTTAATTTGTTCAAAACAAAACAACATGAAGGCTTTTACATTAACATGTCTTATGAGTTAACAATCAGAACTCTGCCGAGCATTCCTTAATGTTTTGAATGTCAAATAAATATTTTTCAAGACAATATGAGAATACTATTCTCATGTGACGCAGCCTTAGCCGTTTGGCCTGGGCTTTGATGAATCAGTCAGTCAGTCAATCTGTCAATGTAAAATATATTATCCATTGGTCTCGATTTGTATACTTTTACAATAGTTTTTTGTAGAAAAGCCATTTGTACGCCCTTGCAAGTAAAGAAATAGCGCTTTCCAAACCAAACATTCCTAAAAAAGTTAAAATGCAAAAATCACGAAATATAAAAATACAATTCGTCGTATTTCGGGAATGGCTAAACACATAACTAAACGATTCAAAGGACAACAACACTTGCCTACTAGGAGCAATCTTTCTTTTACGTTTCCACCAGCTTGTGACAAACATGAGTTTTTTTTTTTTAAAGCAATTCAAAAGAAAGGAGAGACACATATTGAACGATTAATCACGGAAGAAACACAAGTTTTAAGAAGCCAACAAAAGCGGATACTTGTTCCAAGGCTGCTGGCCCCTGAATCTTCTACACACACACACACACACATATATACTAGTCTCCGCACTTACCCCGTCTGTTGAACAGCTCCTGTCAATTGGAAGAGTATATCTATCTCTAGCGGTGTAATTTGGCTCATTGTTTGTGCCGCATAGAGCAATTGATCCTTGGTAACCATCTCTGTGCGATTACCCTGGGTGGCATGCAGATAGATTTGCTTGATCAGCTCCATGTTATTCAACAGTGTGGTAAATGCTATGAAATACGGAAAGCTCACTTTGTGGCCCTCGGTGAGCTAAATCGAAGAAAACAGTATGTTAATGAGAACAAAGGAAACCACAATTTATATAAGACTTACTGCCAACAAATTATCCCTGACATCGGGCGTTAGTAAATGCCGTTTGACCTTAACAATAATATCCTGAAAATCTAAGGGTGATATGAATCCAGTGCCAGCTGGATCTTTGCTACGGAATGCCTCCATGGCATGCTCCTCATGGAAGTCATGAAGAAGTTGCGTAAATTCAGCATAGTTGATAAGGCGTTGCTTCTTCTGCAAAATAGAGGGGAGAGAATTAAAAATAATTAACCAAGGGTTTAGATAACAACGATCACTTACATCCCCAAAATAGCGTTTTATAAATGGACCATCTAAGCTAAAAGGTATCTTTGAGTGTAGTTCAGTTTTTTGTACGACATCAGCGAAATCAACTGTAAGAGAATTATATTAGTATTCAGAGTTTTATGCAGGTTGGCAAAGCGCTGTGGAATCAGAACTGTTTCGAGAGGGTCACAGAAAGAAACAAAAATATATCGAATGATTTTTACAGCTACACTTAATATTTTACAGGCGAACTATTTTTAAAGTGTCAAAGAATCAAATATATATAAAATATATATTGTAGTTAGGCAGTTATTAACTAGTCGGGACTGTGGTTCAAAAACGGCGAAATTTCACGATTTGACTAACTGCGTGCTTCCTTTATAAAGGCGGTTTAATGAAATATCCAGCAATATACCGGATCAAAAAGCTAACTTATCATTGAGTTGATTTTCTAATAGGTTCAAAACAAATCAAGTATTTTCCTTTGTACTTGAATCAACTACAAACCGTGGCAATAGATCAGTAAGTATAAAAATAATCCAAGTACACAATTTTTTTAAAGGCCTCATTCTAGATGGCATACAAATTTATTTCTGCACTATGCTTCATATAAATAAGACAGTTTTCAAAAGCATTCAGCTTTTAGAGCTTTTCAAAAGTGTTTCTATTGATATGAAGCATTGTGTCGAAATAAATTGGAATTTCCTCTGGAAAGTGGCCCTAAAGTATATTTTATACTTTATGTGTTATATATATAACACATAATTTTAAACAGTTTCAAGAGATTTTAAGTACATTTCTGACTATTTAAATTTATTTAAGACCTTACTTTTATGTCAAAATATTCTTCCATCCATGCTAACTTAGATTTGAAAATAAAATTTCCATTAGAAATCGGCGCGGGAAATAAATTCCGACCCATCCAATCTTATTATAAAGCCAAACGCCAATACTCGCAGTGCTCTTTTGTTGTTGCTTAGCTCGCCGCTATAGTCGAGAGTCAAATTTGACTGTTATTACTTTTACCGAATTGCTCATAACTTGGCTATTTATTAATAGATTTTCTTCGTCAATACCTTATTTTCTTCATAAAAGTGCAATTTGTAAGTAGAAAGTAAAGAAAATAAATTTTTGATATTAATTTTAAAAAATTTAAGAATTTTATAAAAAAAAAATGTCTACGTTGTTGAGAAAAAAAAAACTTTTTTCGAAATATTTTTGCTTGTAGCGTTCAAACTACTGAACCGATTGGAAAATCTTGATCTTCTACTAGATTATTTGAAATTCCATACCCTTTAAACTAATACCTTGCTTAACTCCATTTTAAGTTTCGAAACCGAGATATGGCTTAAAACGTACAAGTACCTACTGAAAAAACTTAAAAAAAATTCCTACTCAAAAACGTATTCATTCAAAAATTTTTTAATTTTATTTTCCCTAAATCAAAAAAGCCCGAAAATATATCATGGTATTCTACTTTTACACCAAAAAGCAAAGTAATAGAACCAGTTGGGAATTGTATGGTCAGATTCGTGTACGACAGAACGTCAGTTCGATAAGCGGTTCGGTTAACGAGCACGTATGCGCGGTTCGGTACGTTTCAGTTCAGTTTCTAAATCGGTTTGCTTCCTGGATTTTACACTATCTTTACTTACCATATGAAACAGTTCCATTGCCCTGGCGATCAAACAATTGGAAGGCGGTTCTATAGAGTGCATCTGGTGTACAGAGCAGTCCCTCGAAGGCTTGAAATTCCGAGAAGGAGATAAGCCCATCCTTACTGGTGTCTGCGATGCCAGCCAAAAGACGTACCGAGTCCTAAAAAAATATATAAACATTGCACATTAGACTTTCTCACGTTTTGGTAGCCGGTAGCAATGGTCGTTGATTAGTCTATAAAAAAAAACTAATTGCTCGACTTCGGTCTGCAGAAGAGCACTTGAAAATCAATTTCATTTCATGTGGAGGCTATAAAAAACGACGCAGCCAAACAAATGATAAGCCACCGGCCGTGACGTCACATCACGTAGAAAGGTTGAGCACGAGGCAGTCTAGTGATTCCAGTAGCGGTGGGAGTTGGGTCAAGGGCAAGACATGAATCAGTTTTGAGAGGGTTTCTTTTCCTTATCAGCAGACCAGGCGTCTTAATTGTTGGCAGTGCCCCTCAATAACCTTGCAATGACCCAAATTTCTTGTTTCATTTGTTTACTTACATCATTAAATGCTGTCTCTGTGAACAGACCGAGAAATTTGCGTACGAAATCCTCGCTCGTCATGTAGTGTTCCCCATCCTTCTGCTGGGAGGCATATTTGAGGAAGACCTCTTTCAGTTTATCGGTACCGGCGCGCTTCAAAAACGACGGAGTCTGCGGGAAAAGAGAAAGAGAGAAACCAAAAGTTAACACACAAACATACATAAATACATGTAACGACACTCTTTCTCTTGGGCACGCAAAACAAAAGCAACACGTGTCTTTACATATTTTTCAACCTTCACTTACGGTCGCCGAGTGTTTAGTTAAAGGCATTTTGAATATTTGTGGCAGCTTGCACTTTTCTTTTCTAGAGTGGGATTAGCTCATCAATTTAAAAATCCAAACAAAAACTGAATCAAACCCGTAAGCTGACAGCTGCTCCACTCCCCGCCTATACGCAACTGAGCGAACGACGAAAGACCCACCACCGCCACAACTAAGTTGGGAGCGTAAACATTTTTTATTTATCTTTTCTGTCATTATCGATCGCACGCTCTTAAGTTCTCTTTGGTTCTCTTTTAACGATTTGTTGTGTATGAGTACTCATTCAGCATCAATGGGTCAGAAATGCTCGTTCTCGTTTATGTTTATCAATTCAGTTTTCATTGACGCAATGCAAATACAACTCGATGAAATTCGTAACCCACATGAGCAGTTGCTGGGGGGAAGGGGCGGGCGGGTGGTAGGCCAGCCCCAGAGTCAGTGGCACTTGGGTGTTTTCGTTTACATTTGCGAATAACAAAAACAGATTTCATTATTAAATCAGTAAAGTTGCTTGCAAAAACACGAAAACAATAATGGAAAAATATATAATTAAGTCCTGGGCACCATGACAGTTGATTGAATGCTTTGGGTTTTGTTTACTATTGATTTAATGAAAATATAAAGGCTAGGGGCGGTTTTTCTTACGGTTTACTTTACCAACATCAAAGAGCAATTATGGAGTGGATTTATGTTAATAAGTCGATCTTTCAGTTTTATATTTTTCTCCGTTTTTGTAGGGAAATTAATCAGTTTTATTTGAGACTAGCGTAATACCCTGTATAATAATTAATCGCTTTCTATGCTCACAAACAGAGTTTCATGTCAATCAGATGCAAAATAAATATTTCCGTACACAATTTTCCGCCCATTTTTATTGTAGGCAGTTTTTTCAAAATCAGAAAACTAGAAGTCATATTATTTCACATACTAGGGTCGATTTTTTGATTTTTATATAAATTCTTTGCAAACCAAAACCAAAAATATATAGATATTATCAAAAACCATTTTCCTTGAGAGCGGATTTCCAAAACCAGAAAATCATAAACAAACCGAGTTTTTAGGTTGTCATGGACCTGTGGAAGAGGACGTTTTTCTTTTGCCTTTCCGATTATTTTCGCGATTTCTGACTTTAAACGCTCCAATGCCTTTTTCGAGGTAGTCGACAAATATTATATTTTTATTTAGTGGCACCACCTATAGAGGGGCTTAATCAATCGATAGGTCAGTCGAAAAATTAAACTTTGCACAAAAAGCAATTTTAAAATTCCGTTTTAAGCTCGGTATGTCATGAAACTTTTATTTGAAAATGGATTTTTTCCATACCTCACATGGTGCCAATCACGTCAACAACAATCAGCTGTCAAAACAAATCAATGAGCTGCATCGCGCTGAAATTCGATCCGTCGTTTCTACGCAAACTAGTCACTCAATTTGAAGCAACTTATATGTCGGAATCGCCCGGATTGGATACTATTTCGAATAGCTGCCATAGTAACGATCGGTCGAAAAATAGGTCTTAGTGAGAAAAACTTTTTGTTTTCAATGATAGCATACCTAAACTCAGGAATTAGGAAGAGTATATGATTTTAAACGGTTTTACACAATTTGGTTAAAATCGGATGACTATATGTAATAGCTGCCATAGAACCGTTCTTAGTCTTAGTGAGAATAACTTTTTTGTTTTCAATGATAACTTTGTTAAACTAAGAAATTATGAATATTATATGCTGTCACACACTTTAGCAAAAATTTGATCAAAATCGGATGGGTATATCCTAAAGCTGCTATAGGACCGATCGGTCGGAAAATAGTTCTTAGAAAGAAAAACTTTCTGTTTTCCATGAATGCGTTCTTAAACTCAGGAATTATAAAGAGTATACGATTATAAACAGCTCTAAAAAATTTGGTTAAAATCGGATGACTATATTTCATAGATGCTATAGAACCGATCGGTCGGAAAATGGGTCTTACGGAGAAAACTTTTTTGTTTTTGATGATAAGGTGCTGACATTTTTATGTCAGCAATCATATTCTTAATGATTTTAAATTTATATGTTGTTTTTAGCCGGCTCGAGGTCAAATTTATAAATATTGGTCGTCTAAATCCTATAAATATTCCATCGGATAAATCAGTTAGAGCGAGCTTTTGCAAGTTTTTGAAAACTTCGGCTCAGTCGAAGTTAGCTTTGCTTTCTCTCTTCTTGGCAAACCTGGCTTAAGAATATGGGAATATGTACGATATTTTAAAGTTTATTTCCAAACCAACTCTCTACATATAAAAGAGTTTGTCCTGACTGACTGACTGATTCATTGGCAATCAACGCAGAGCCTGAACGGTAAGAGATAGAAAGCTGAAATTTTCACAGAAGTTTCCTTATGAGTTGAAACTGAGCACTAAGGCGGAGTTTTGGAAAATTCCACCCCTAAGGGTTGGAAAACTCCCGGAAAAGCTATTATGGGGAAAATTTTGTTTTTCATCCGATTGACTTGAAATTTGGTTTGTAAGTAAAGTAAGCGAAATAATTGCACACCTGTTTCCCAGATTTCAGAAAATCCGCCCACAAGGAAAATGGCAGGAAAATTCTTAATGGAAAAAACTATTTTTCATCCGATTTACTTCAAACTCGGTTTGTGAGGATGGTAAGCAGAATAGTTAGACTTGAGATTTTCCGATGTTGGAAATTCCGCCCGAAAAGTCGGGAAATTCCAGGAAAATTCCATATGGAAAAAACTATTTTTCATCCGATTGGCTTCAAACTCGGTTTATAAGGATAGTATGCTAAGTAATTGGACATGAGATATTCAAACGTTGGAAAATCCGCCCACAAAGAAAATACCCGGAAAATTCTAAATGAAAAACTATTTTTGATCCGATTGACTTCAAACTCGGTTTGTAAGGATAGTATGCAAAATAATTAGACATAAGATTTTCCGATGTTGGAAAATTCACCCACAAGGAAAATGGCCGGAAAATTCTATATGGAGAACTCTATTTTTCATCCGATTGACTTCAAACTCGGTTTGTAAGGATAGTATGCTAATTAATTAGACATGAGATTTTTCAATGTTGGAAAATCCGCACGAAAAGTCGGGAAATTCCCGGAAAATTCTATATGGTAAAACCTATTTTTAATCCGATTGGCTTTAAAACCAGTTTGTGAACACATTATAGAAAATAATTAGACATTTGATTTCTCGGTGGTAGAATTTCTGCCCACAGGCAAGAATAATGGTGGGCGTATTTCAGTTCAGTGACAATGGCTATTTGTGAGCCGATCTGATTAAAAATTCGTTTCATTTCTGATGGTCGGAAAATGGGAGCGGGGGTGGGATCATTGTCAAACGTTTTCTTCATTATTTTGGCGGCTATACTGATGGTGGCGAAGCGAAGCGCGCCGGGTTATATGCTAGTATTATCATACAAATCATCCAAATTGATCCGTTAATTTTCCCAAATATATCTACAGATAGGGCAGATAAACTAAATGCTAAGAATGGAGCATATAGTAAAGGTATAAATGCGTCGGTCTGGCAAAATTTAGCCTAGCCCAATGGATTTCACATTGAGCTTGAAATTTGAGACATGCACAAAGGAAAAGTTTTTTTTTTTTTTTTTTTGGCTTGGCCAACGAGCGGAAAATGTAGCACACACTTCCCTTATGCCAAAGAAGGATGTGTGGTTTAGGCAACTTTGTTTGTTGTTTGTGTTAGTTGATCGCCTTTCAGGTAACGGTTTGTTGCATTTTATAATGAAGGTGGGTGTCCCAGTCAAAGGTCGTCTAGGACGGGTCGCCTGTCAGTTGTCAGCAGCAGAGCGGCACGTGGTTGTCAGTGTGTTTCTTGCGCCAACGACCAACCACGTTTGTTTTGTTTATGCAGTTTTCCCCCCCAAGGTTAGAGCGAATGTTCTTTATCGGGCGAGCAAGCGCGTGCCAACACCGACTAAAGTCACAGAGAAATCACAGCAAATTTTCCACAAATCGAAATAAAATCGTATAAATTATACCCATTCAAGTTTAAGGCCATATTAATGTCAAATTTCAGTATGAACTCCCACAGCTGATCATTATTTTGTGTTCCACTTGTTAATTAAGCCAGAGCAATTTGTAGGTTACGTATACGCACAGTCGGCCGCCTCTAATGACATTTGGCTAATTGACTACAGCTGAAATGTATGGCATGCAAACTGAGAGCGAGGGAGAGAAAAGAGAATTACAGAGTGCCTATATGTGTAAGTGTGTAATCCCGTTATATTAGCACAAACCATCCCAGACACCTGAGCATGAGCCTCAATGATAATCACGAGCGTCATAAAAAAAGCACACACAATTGGAATTGCAAACAGTTACTGAGCAAGAGAATTTGAGATAGCGTTGACTTTTACAAAGTCATGAGAAAAGCAAAACAAAATATCTCTGGGATTGAAGGTGATACTTGTTGTTTGACATTAGGCTGGAGAGCAGTCGCATTTGATGCTAAAACAAAAAGCTTTTCTCAATGTGTTTTTTAATTTGTTTTTTTTTTTTTTTTATATAATTTCTATAATTGTCTTTTGAGTGTTTTATGTTTTGTTTAAAGCTTTCAGATAAAATACCTATAATGAAAAAGTTTTTAGAATAATTTCTTTGACTCATTTGACATGTCATACATACATTCTGATAATAAATAAGTGGATCCTAAGAGGTTTTGCTTTCCCTCTATTCGTTAGTTCCACAAATGAGAAGTAGAAGCTGAAGAATATAATAGAAGCTGTGTAAAAACCTGAAATTTTTTTAGCTCGAATTATTTAAAATTTCAAAATCCCGCCGATATTTTTTGTTTTATCGATAACTTTAAGATCGTCTAGGAAATTGGTCTTTCAGATGCAGAGCTTGTTAGTGAGCACCAAAATCTATAATTTCAGATGAGTTAAGTGTCCATAATAAGCAGCCGGTTTTTTTCTATTCTCGTGTTATTCAAAAATTTCAAAAGAGTCTGATTTTTACTTTTAGCTGTAAGCAATCACGATTTTAGCTAGTTTGATGTCCGAAAGGAGGTGCCTCAACAGCTTATTATGGAAATTAGAACCTTTATCGAAGGCAACTCAGTGACATGGTAATATATTATATAATCCTGTTTAGACAAGATCGGACAAATTATTATTAATGATTACACAGGGCAACAAAATTACCAACTTTGTGAGGTGCAGCCTTGTTGATTAAAAATTATGTCTAATGTTATGACTCAGTTTACATCTGAACAAAACTGCATCACTAATTTTGTTCTATCAGCTCCCGTTTCCAAGATATGGCGGAAAATCGATTTTCTAGTACATTTTGCCTTCACGAATTTTCTGTGGTCATAATAGGCATTAATTTCTGGATTTATCTGGCCTAATGGACAGAGCACATATCAATGCTTCTCAAAAATCAAACACTTTCGCCTGCTTGTATTATGCGTTTTTGATTTTTTACAGAAGCATTGATGTCTGCTCTGTCGAATAGACCAGTTTAATCCTTATGTGACCACAAGAAAATCATGAGTACAAAAAGTACTTTTAATCCCTTTTTCCGCCATATCTTGGAAACAAGAGCTGATGGAACAAACCCGTTGATGCAGTTTTGTTCAGTGTACCATACTTTAATAATCAGTTAAAGATAGGGCTGCACCAAAAACAATGTTTTCCTGTGTTATTAATTAATCAGAGCTAAAGTTACCAAAAGGATCACTGTGCTATGACTTCTGGCAATTAAGAAGGAATCTGTGTTTCTGTTCCATTTTGTTGCTATGTCATATACTATAGAGTGATTCCGGCACCATATAATTACAGGTTATTTATTAATTTATTTTATATGACTAGCTTAAAGTTACAAACTTACAGGTTGCCGATTTTCTAAATATGTCACCATTTGATTGATTACGATTATTTCTGATTACTACTCGTTAGTGATTTCCGAGTACTACTCGTGGCATCGTCTTTAAAACTGACGGTCCACAAATTTATTGTACCCCTGCACCTGGGTAAATAGTCTTCAGTAATATGAAAACTGTTGGGGGAGACCCGGAAACCTCTAGTGATTTTCGTATAAACTATTCCACTCAGAACTAAAACTGTTTTACACAAATATGCCTAGTTACTAGAGCAATTATATCTAATTTGTTCGGGTTTCCTTGAATTTTAACTAGTTAGAGTACCAATTCTTGTCATTTTCCATATAAAGTGATTCAAGTTTGGTACGAAATGCAGCAGTTTATACGAAAATCTCTAGAATTTTCTAGGACACACCTGTAAATAGCATCACTTACTCAATGGATTGAAAAATATACTGATTAAACCTGGGTGTCAAACCGGAACCCGAACCGGAACCGTATACCGAAAAGAACCGATTGAATCTCAGAACCAGAACCGGAACCGTTATTATTTATTATTTGCGTACCGGTATTTCGGAACCTTTATTTTTGGAACTGAAATGACCGAAAAGAACCGAAACATTGTACCGGTACAGTTTCGGTTCTGAGTTTTTTTTTTGTTATTTCATTTTTATTGCTTCATTCAGGGATTTCTTCAGAGTAAAACGTAGGGTAAACGTAAGCAAAAACTTACAACTGTTAAGTTAAGGGACCATGCGGTATATACTGAAATTTTCAATAAAAATAACAATTTTATCTTATTTTGTTGCATATATTTTGGTTTAATAAACTCCAAATATTATTAATTTATCCTTAATTTTTGCATTTACAAAGGAAATGAATTAATAATTGGCCCAAATGGACTTAACCTAATAGCAGGGTTAAATTGTGATCGGGAACGTTATCTGAAAACAGTGTATTTAACATTTCATCAGATATCAAAAGATCTTCTTGCTCTTCTATTATTAGGACATTTTTTTCTGAGGTTAAGTTTATTATGTTTAATTTTCCTTATTAATAACTACTTTTTGTTGTGTAGGTTGCTACCATTTCTATTATATCTTCGGATAAAAGGATTTTTAAATTATACCGGTTCATACCGGTACGTACCGGTATACCGAAATAAAAACCAAGGTACCGGTACGGAACCGAATACCGAAATAAACTAGAACCTAAACAGAACCTTTTACCGAAACATTAGTTTCGGTACGTACCAGAACCGGAACCGGAACCGAAATTCGATTCGGTTTGATTCCCTGGATTAAACAAAAAAAAAGGATAAAAACTAAGGCCAAGCGCATATGATCAAAAATAACAAAAAATATTGATATCTATGATGCTAACGATGCGACGATACCATGGTGCCGTATTTCATTAAAATTAATTATACTGATTCTTACTCAAACTCGGCGAGTAGAAACATCTTACTATTTTACTTACTCCTGCAGCCCTCTATTATATACACTAAGAAAAATGTGTTAAATTTTTTTAAAGTGCATTTTGTTGATGCAGTTGTTGACCACCGCTGGTCTATATCAAAAAAAAATATATAACCAAAAGAGGTTTGGTTTATGGTTTGGTGCACAGTTAATGAAAGTCCGGAATTCGGGTAAAAATCGGCTTGCAGCCCAGAAAAATTTGTTTTAAAAGAAAAGTTTTTCTTTAAGGGATCCGTTATCTAAAGAAAAACCAGAGCGTAAGTAAAAGTCGGCTCTGTCCATTCGATACATTTAAACGTTACTCAGGGAAAGGTTTACCCAGAAAGGTACCCAGCGTAATTATTTGTTTTGCTTAGAACTCGTCTATAGTTCATCTGATCGTGAAACGGTGTATGGTGAATCGATAAGTAAAGTTGATTAAAATATATGTCTAGAAAGTTCAAACAATCTATCTTAAAAATTGTAGGAAATATGAGGATTTTTTTCAAATTGCGGGAGTGGCGGGACTCTACTATCGATTATCTGATTAGGAAATGATGTATTGTGGATCGATAAGAAATGATGATTAAATTATGTGTCTGTCTAGTAAGTTCAATCAATCTATTTTCAAAATTGTGGGAAAGATGAGGTTTTTCCAAATTGCGGAGGCGGCAACTCTACTATTGTTCATCTGATCAAGAAATGATGTATGGTGGGTCGATTAATAATGATGAGTGGAATAATTCTCTAGCAGGTCCGAACAAGCTTACTCCAAAATTATGGGAGATAAGGTGTTTTTTCAAATTGTGGGGGCGGGAGGTCGCGTGGGAAAAATTTAAAACAAACTTGATCTGCGTACATACAGACAGACGGATATGTCTATATCGACTCGGCTATTGATGTTGATCAAGAATATATATTTATATTATTTGGGGTCGGAGATGCTTCCTTCTGCCGGGAAGGTATAACAAGGTGTTGTCAAAAACGTTTAAAACCGCCCTAACAATGGTAATGTACAAAAGGTACTTACAACGTGCAATAAAAATAAAGACTTTAGCTTCCGGGTTTAAATAATGTTCCAGATGTTTTTGCAAAATAAAAGTGAAATAAAAAATCTTTATTATGCCAGCTTAAAGATTATGTCCAGAGTTCTTAAGCATGCATTACAGAATGAAATAATTGTTTTTCATTTAGGTAGAGAAAACTTGGAACAATTTTTCAAAATTGAATTTGCCATGTGTCGATTAATAAGCCAGCATCAATTGGATAATTGCGGAACGAGCTTGTCATATTTGACTTGATTATAGAAAAAGTCTGTAATAAGCTGTTAGGTAGGTTGAACTGGCATCTAAGTGTGATAACTTTTTATCACTTCCCTGTAATTCACGCGTTGTCAATCAACTAATTGACTCCCCTTCTATGTCATGGCCGAGTCAAATTTGCATTGGAGTGAAGACAGTTGCCTTCTATTAATTTGAAGTGGATTTTTCCATAAATTATACAATATTTGCATCACAAATGTGCATATTTTGTGCTCCAATCAAAGGGATTTTTGAATATATGGTTAGAACTGACAAACTCGTAAATAAGAAATTAAAGAAATTCCAAAAGAGAGGGGAGATTACCATTTATCATTTTATCACAAAATTTCAAAACATATTCCAAATCCAATATATGCTTCATAAATAAATTCATTAATTTTTAATTTGCCTCAAAGAATTCGAAAATTTGTTGTATATATAAATTTGGCTTAAAATTCAGAAAATTAACTTCCAATAGAATCTGGCTATATCTAATATCAAAAGGAAGTCGGATTACTTTTTATCATATTTAGCTCTTTGATTAAATTGTTCTTAATTTCCTTTCCTGTTGATTAAGCTCATATTGCTTTATCTATTAAATTAATTAGTTAATATCGTTGAACTTAGTTTGTATTACCTCTTCCTTATCAGGCATTTTCGATATAGTTTTTAAATTAAATGAACACAATCGGGAATAGTCACTTTGAGCACCTTGAACTTCGTACACTTCAAGTATTTTGAGATATATATAAAACTTTTCGTTATATTTTTTTTTATATTATATTTGATAAAAACAGATTTTCTGATTCGTACACTTTGTTGATTTGTCCGACCAACTGTTTGACTGTGGCCAAAGCTAATTTGGTATATTTTATTCTGTAGACTTTAAGCTTCCAGATTTTTCACCACTCTCTGTAGTATTATTTTTCTCGTTTTCAATTTGTCGTTTGGTTGGAACGCGCGCAATCTTCGCTGATTTGGCATCCGTTTGTGGCGCGTTGCTTTTCCGTTCTGAATGCGGATTTCAATTCTCCGTGCTGGGCAAAAATAAAAGCTTTTCCCTCAGTTATAAATTCTAGGCAGCTTCGGCGTCGACCGAGTAAGCAGCAGCTGATTCAGAATCGGATGGGGGCTTGCATTTCAAACTGATTCGCAGTTCGTATTCACATTTCTGTTTGTTATTGTTTTTTGCTGAATGCAATTGTTGTTATTTCTATTTACATTCAAGTGCATAGAATAACAACAATGATCACAAGAGTAATAATAAAACTAATAAGGATTTTATGGTGGTGGGATGCGAAGGGGGTGAGCGGTGAGGTAGCTAGATGCACGATGCTTATGATGTGTTTATCAATTGTTTTTATATGAATATCTCAATTTGTAGAAATTTTAACAATTAATAGGTAAGGGAAAGTAAAACTGTCTTGTAAGCAACAGCTATAGATCCTTAGCATTTTGCCAAAACTTTAAAACAGATGTTTCAAACAAAACAGAAGAATCTTAAGGGGGTCTTCTATTTTTGAAACATTTTTTTAAAATTTTTTTGTTTTGCATTATTATTATAGCCGATTTTGATCAGCCATGCTGCAATCGACGAAGAATTGATGTAATTCTGGCCCATACCTCAATCAAGAGAAAAAACATTTTTTTACTTTTCTTTTACACTAAACTACAGAAAAAAAAATTAAAAATTAAATTTTTTTAAATTGGCGCCAATTTAAAAAAAAATCTTGAAAAATTTGATTGAGGTACGTCCCAGAACTACATCAATTCTGATCGAGGTTATGATTTACCATTTCCATTTACGATCACCTGGAGTCACGGAATCATGGCTAACACTTCTACACCTTTTTAGACCTTAATTGGCAGGCCGATAAATTGTTGAACAGCCCTCGAAATGCAAAATATTTTCCTTCATTTAATTATTTAATTAATAAATCACACAACAACAAGGAGCCAAATTGAAAAGGCTCTTATGGTTTTCTCTCCAGAGTTTTTTTAAAAAACACTCATAAAACCCTGTTCAAAGGTAGAAGTCCCCCTTAATAAATATCTAGTTCTACAACTTTCTTTTTTATTTTATAAGAAATTCTAAAAGCAAAAATAAAACCGACTGCGACTGCGCAAACGTTCAGTTTTTTATTTCCCCCCCCCCCCCCCCCCCCCCCCCCCAAGCCGCCCCCCCCCCCCCCCCCCCCCCCCCCCCCCCCGCCCCCCCCCCCCCCCCCCCCCCCCCCCCCCCCCCCCCCCCCCCGCCCCACCCCCCCCCCGCCCCGGGCCCCCCCCCGCCCCCCCCCCCCCCCCGCCCGCCCCCCCCCCCCGCCCCCCCCCCCCCCCCCCCCCCCCCCCGCCCCCGGCCCCGCCCCCCCCCCCCCCCCCCCAAGAGCCCCCCCCTCCCCCCACCCCCCCCCCCCCATAGTATGTGGTTGTACCACTAACACATACATAAAAAATTTGTGTGCTGCCCCCTTCGCTCTAACTCTTGCGCCTACTCCGCGCTCTCTTAGCTGACAACTTTTGCTGAGCGTCTTACCTCTATTATTGCATTAGATCGGCTGCCTTGGAAAGTAAATGCTTTCTTCAAATAAGATGTTCCCTTCAGATAGTCTCAGTACTGAATCAGTAATGAAAACATCCCTGATTTAATGGGGCTGGATCCAAAAATCTAGCAATTGTGGTAATAATTTTTATAAAGACTTTATGAGTACCAAACTAATTGGTGAGTTTTATGAAAAGTACTGAAATTACTCACAAATTATACTGGATTCATGCTGTTGTCTGTCTTTTAGGCTTGAACCGTTATCTGACCACGTTAAGGTGTATGCTTTTTAAAAAGAGAAATTGTACACATATAAATACTCTTATTCTCTTTTAAAATTACACAAATGATGCAAAATTTTTCAACCACCTGTTAGAAAAGCTTTTTCTGCAATATTGTAACTTTTAAATATTTTGTATACGCTCAACAAAATATGAATTAAGTCAACAAAAAAAATCCAACAATATTTGTTGAGGAATCACGCACAGACTCTTTTCAACCGTGAGCCGTCACAAGGTCAACAAAATGTTCATGTCTGCCAAGTGGTTGGCGATTTTTCTCAATGAAAAGCCAAAACAGAAAATGTAAAAAATTGTTCAATTTTAGCTGCGGTCTGTGTGTTTACAATGTAAACACGTGAAAAAGTGTTGCTAAAAGAGAAAGAGAGCAAAGCAGGGAAATAAGCTAAATGAAAACTAACAAATATTGCGTATACGACCGGTTGGCTGTCTGAGGTGAGAGCACGTGAATAAAGCGTGTATATTAATTGGTATAAAAATAGGTCGCAGAGCAGCACAAATAAACAAAAACTGGCAAAGTATGGCAAGCAAGGGAGCGCTAACTAGGCTGTATGGGGCCCATCCCTCAAAATATTCGTTAAATTAAATGAACAACAATTACGAAGACATAAACAAAAGTTGCACGAAACCGGCATTCCGGCATTCGTTATCAAGGTTAGCCAAATGTCAACGTTCAGCTGATTGTCTTGGGGTGTCCTTTATGGGGGAATGTGCCAGGCACAAAAAACGATTCAAAGCTCAGACACTGGGCACTTGCCAGGTATTTCCGATTCCGTGTTGGACGTCTTCTTGAAAAGCTTTGCAAATGATGGACAGTCAGTCATGTGCCATAAACACTAGACACTTCTTGCTGCCATCTGACGCATGTATGAAGAGTAAAATTGTTGTGCGAAACATTTGGAAGAAGTAGAGTTGGTCGCGTGCCGGGATTTTCTTCGTGACACTAACACGCACGACTCAACACATAGTGTTCATCTTCTATATAGAGCTATTTTTCACATAAACTTGCAAATATCAGAGAAAATTGTGAGTTTATCTGACACATTACTGCTTTCTGGAAGATTAGAAATCGGTCCTTGGTCAGTATGTCAACTAGACTTAACAGAACAACATATTCTAAATAAATTTGTTTATTTTGATTTAATCGGAATGAAACATTTTTATACTCTGTACCGAAGGTACAAAAAGTATATTGGGTTTGTGCAAATGTATGTAACAGCTAGAAGGAAGCATCTCCGACCCTATAAAGAATATATATTCTTAATCAGCATCAACAGCCGAGTTGAAAATCCTAATATCACCCACAAATTTGGAGTTAGATTGCTCCAACCTTCTAGACATAAATTCTACTCATCAATTCCTATCGAGACTCCATACATCGTTTTCCGATCAGATGAACGATAGTAGAGTTGCCACTCCCACAATTTGTAAAACACCTCATATCTTCCACAATTTTGAAGTTAGGTTGTTCAAACCTTCTAGACATATATTTTATTTATCAATACTTATCGAGCCCCCATACATTATTTTCCGATCAGATGAATGATGGTAGAGTTGCCACCCCCACAATTTGAAAAAATCTCCAATCTCCCTAGATTGTTCGAACCTTTTGGGCATATATTTAAATCATAATTACTTATCGAACCACCAAACACCGATTCCAGATCAGATAATCGATTTTCGAGTTAAAAGCAAAACAACTAATTATTCTGGGCAACACTGGCCGTAATCGCAATGGGCAGCACTTGCACAGTTTATGTGACCTCACACTTCAAGGTTATCAATTATATACAAACAGATACAGAGTATATTACAGTCGGGCTTGACCAACTTTCTTACTTGTTGTTTTTCACTATTAAAAAAGTCTTGCTTGTCGCGATTATGAAATATGCCATTCGTGTTAAAGTCGTGTCGTGTTGAAAATATTCTACAAGCACCCATCTTTAGGAAGAACCGATTAATTCTGCAGAAAGTTCAGACCGAAATTTTAAACGACGTGTCGAAATGCCAAAGGTTCTATTCGCACCTACGATTTGGTTCGAACCTTAATTTACAGTTTCCTAGATCGTTGAAACATGCGTCTTTTATATTCGGTGAATTTTTGTTTAATTTTTTAATAATTTAAAGATTAGCCCTTCTCGTTTTTTTTTTTGTTGAATAAACGATAAATTTACCACGCTATTAGAAACGTTAATCAAACGTCACGTGAAAAACTCTCCGGTCTTTGAAATTGGAAGGTAACCTTTACCACTAGGAATTCGTTATTAAATATCCGAGGCATGAATTGCCGGTTTACAACTTGGCTTGACTTGACAACTTGAAAAAAGATCGTAAATACTGCATGACTTCTTTTCACGAGGTATATTTTAAACACGCACGAATCACGCACGGGCCACGGATGTACACGAACGAAAGGCTGTGTTTTCTCACAATCAAGTCGTGAAAAGTCGTAATACGCCGTGTCACCTTTAAATTTACGTCACGCGCGCACCTCTAATCCCAAACCAAACCGATTCTGCGAAGTTCGGTTCAGGACCGGTTTCCAACTTCAGTTAAAAATACATCGTTCATATTTTAATTGTTATAAAGATGACACTTACTAGTTCTCTAAATTGTTTTTTTTTAAGGATATTTTATAAAAATATTATAAAAAAATTCCTTTAACCTAAATTTTGTTCTATTTTAACTAGTTAAGAAAAGATTTTTCTCAACTAACAGACTTCCGCTAATTACTTGTATCATTAAATAATCCAAATACAAATGACTTAGAAAATTTAGTAAAATACATTATGCCGTAACATATGGTAGCTAAGATCATTAGGAATCGTTTTATCTCTTATCAATCTGTTTATCAAGTCCTTCCCCTTATCACCTTTTCCTCATTCAATATTCACCTATCTATCTCTTGACGTGTTTTTGTGCTGCATATCTTATTTCTATATTACGCTACGCACATACCTACCTACTTGCATACATACAAACTCTTACATATATTTTTAGACTCAGTCAAACATCATGTAAGGGGCAAATGTTGCTTCAAGCACCTAATCCGCTTTATGGATTAACATTAGCTTTTTCCCATTTTATGTGTGCCGACAAGTTGAGCTAATTAAAAACATAAACTGACAGCACACTTACGGTTTTATTACTTACTTCTTGACATTGAACGTTTTGCAGTGTTGGTATCCAATTAACTGGACACAGGATAGGCATTATACCAGGGCGGATTGGGTAAGGAATAACTGCAAGTGCAAAGTCAACAATTAACAACAAGATGTGCGTTTATTTTGGCGCATTCGTTAGCAAATTATATTTAACAATTTAAATTAAGTGCTGACACCAGTAACCGTTCCGTCCTGGCAAGCTGTTGTGGTAGGGGGAGGCGTAATTTGCCCTTTTATCGATTTTTAACGCACAGATATTATCTTGTTTAGTTTTTTATAGTTGTATAATTCGTTGGCCATTTATTAAAATTATTTTAAGAGTTTTCTGACAAAATTTTCAGTCCCTGCAAGGATAGGCTGCTGCTGTAACTCTGGGCGGACCCGTGCCAGACGAGAAATCAAGCAAAACTGACAAATATAATCCCGGTTGGGCGGGAAATGTAAAAAATGGGAAATAATTCAAAGAAGGGAATATTATGTAAAATGTTTTACCATGTACTCAAAATACTCTTAGACCTGCAAACGGAAAAACTTTTAATTATTATAAAGCGCTTGCATCTTAAACAATTGTAAGAAATATATTTAAAAGAATAAAAAAAAATACCAAATGTAATATTTTTTTGTTTAATCTTGCAGAGGGTATATCAAAATTGGTCTAATGTTTGTAGTTTTTTTTTTGTATCGGAAGCAATTTGTACACCTTTTTTTTTAATAATATATTAAAAAATATCGTACTATTAAAAATTAGTAGTGTGAGCTCTTTAATTAAACTATTAATATGACCTTAAATAAACAATCGAAATTTAAAGCTAAACAAGAAGTTTTTTCGCATTTTCATACACTTGCAAATTCTAATCCGGTAAAATGGACTATGTTTTCTCGCTCGTTACAGTTGCAAAGGAAACACGCTGTTTTGCTGCTAATGCTATATATGGGATAAAATTATCATGAAGAGTTTTCTTAACTGCAAGCTCGTCGTGAAATAATTTCTTTGTGCTAGACCGTACGAGATTTATTATTTAAATATGATCATCTTTGCAAGGATTTATGTGGCCCATGGTCCACATTATAAACTTTCTTCCTGATTCCGTCTATCGCAATGGATGGTTAAAAAGAAGTTCTCACACTTAGAAAATAATCCCAAGAATTCCGTACTTAAACAGTGGAAATTCAATTACAAACGATCTCAGAAGCTGACTAAGTTCGGATTTTTCAAATCTAAGAACAAAATTCTCATTTCAAGTTAGTTTTTTGATTATAAAGTCCTTTTAACTTGAAATCAAATATTTTATATGACATTGTTATAATTCTAACTCCTATGTTTTTAAATAGAAGGCAGATTTCTCCGAGATTCAAGGAAAAAATAAAACAAAATTACTTAATTTTTTAAGAACAAAACGGTCTAAATTAAATCATGGACATACTTGAATTTAGAAAAATAGAAGGCTAACATCGGCTACACCGATGTTTTAATTACCATTGCAGTTTTGGAAAGGCGCTACCATTGATAACAAAAAAGTTTTTCTCACTAGAATTTGTTTTTGGTCCGACCGTTTATATGGCAGCTATATGCTATAGTCATCCGATTTAAAAAAATTTTTCCTGAATTCTGTGGAATCATATAAAACTAATATATACCACGATTGGTGACGCTACGATGGAAAACAAAAAAGTTTTTCACACAAGAACTAGTTTTTGGACCGACCGTTTATATGGCAGCTATATGCTATAGTCATCCGATTTTTATAAATTTTTCCAGAATAGTGTGGAAGCATATAAAACACGATTGGTGATGCTACGATGGAAGACAAAAAAGATTTTCTCATTAGAACTAGTTTTTGGACCGACCGTTTATATGGCAGCTATATGATATAGTCATCCGATTTTGAAAATTTTTCCAGAATTATGTGGAAGCATATAAAACTTAAATGCACCACGATTCGTGACGCTACGATGGAAAACAAAAAAGTTTTTCTCACTAGAACTAGTTTTTGGATCGATTGTTCCTATGGCAGCTATATGATATAGTCATCCGATCCGGCCGATTCCGACAAATGTGCAGCGTATTTGTATTTAAAGACCTTTGGCAAAGTTTGGTTAAGATAGCTTCAAAACTGAGGGAGGAGATAGCATAGAAACAGACGGACGGACGGACATACGGAAATGAACTCAGCTCGTCATGCTGATCAAGAATATATATACTTTATGTGGTCGGAAATGCTTCCTTCACTGCGTTACAAACATCGTGACAATTTTAATATACCCTCTGCAATGGTATAATGACATCCGTCGACCTTCTGCTTATATTTTAAGTGCATGTCTGCGATGCAGGTGTGACAGACCCGTTTCAAGATATGGCATCCTGTTTGGAGTGTATCTAGGTAGTAGGAATAGCTTTAGCAGAAAGAGCAGAAGCGTCTTTTGGTAGATCCACACTCTTAGGTTTTTACCGCTTACAGCTCAGTCTCTTCTAAGTCGCACACTTCATTAACAGCAAAAATATATGTAACTTCAAAAGTATTGGAAAAACTGAAAATCTTATAAAAGAAAATTCAGTCATTTTATATGAATTAAACCTCTATACTATGTCACTTATGCCCGATTTCTCATCTCCTATATAGCTGCTATGTGTCAGATAAACTCAAAATATACTCTGTTATTTGTATTTATGGAGATAAGAAATCGGGCCATAAACTTACAAATTACACAGTAAATTTTACTTTTATCTGACAAATAGCTTAGATTTATAAGATGAGAAATCGGCCCTTAAACTCTGCAGAAGGTTCAATATTGAGGTTTGAACCCGTCGTTAAAAATTATATATTAATATTTGCTTTATTCCCCTATTTAAAGTCGTAATATCCAGAGCTTGGAAATTATTAACAAAAAACTATAAAATTATTTGTTTTCGGACAATATTTTGGGAAATTATATACAATTTTAGAAAAGCGATAAAAATCATTTTTTTAACCCAATATTTTTTGGATTCAGGTACCTGAGGTCTTTAATTTAAAAGGTGCGGATTATGATACGGTTCAAGGAACCCAAAGACTACTAAGGCTTGACTTTGATAGACGACTTTCATATAAGGCGTATGATTCTCTGTCTGATCCGAGAGGGACGTTCACCCGAGAGGCTTTTCATCTAAGACAATTAGTTTCCCTTACACCTGAGTTTCTTCAAATGTGGACATTTTCTTGTTTCGCTAACTAAATTCATAAAATGGCATTTGTTTAAAATAAATTAAACGTAAATATTTATTCAATTTAGTTAAGCATAATTTATATTGCATTTGAAAACGTTTCGGGTTTTGTTTTGAAACAACAAGTTATTGCAAATAGTTAGCAATAATGAGTTAATAAATAGTTCACTTCAGCTTTATAAGTATGTGTAGGTATGAGTGTATCGTGTAAAATGCTAAACATATTAAATACAATAGTTTTCAACGAAATGGTAAGCCACAATTGTTAATCACATAAAGTTGACAAATTAATAACAAAAGCCAAAATTCTTGCCAAATTATGGTGCCCTAGATTCATAGATTTATGCTATATACTGGAACACTACTGGTTGCAAAAATACATTTCCCTTTTCTGTATAAAGAACTACTGTTTTTTGAATGCTTGTGATGTCTAAATATGGGCTTTATCTCTTTATATAAATCACTTTTTTGCTTATAATTTGTTATTTTTTTTTTTTTTTTTTGACTGCTTCTCAAAACGGCAACTAAAAATTTGTATCTATTTTGCTTGTTGTATCTATGAGAGTTTTGTTTCTAAATTCGCTTGCTTCATTTAAATGAAATATTCAGCATACTATCTACGTAGATCAACGACTTTGATTTTGGTTTGCGAATCCATTTTGATGTGCTGAGCCTCCATGAACAATGGTGGGTCATTGGGATGCGGATGAAAGCCAGTTTGCCGACACTGAGCTATATAGTCCAATCCATAGTGAGGTGTTAGTATAAAGAAACCAGTGCTAGACAGAGAGAGAGAGAGACAAATTAGACATGACTTGCATATAAATTGTATAAAGACTCACGTATTGTATTTGGGGGCACACACAATGGCCAGGGCCTCGGGCATCATCATTTGATAGGAACAATGCGTATGCAGGTCAACAGAGGAAAGAAAAGCCGTCTGACTGGGATGAGTCTGCGAAGGGGAAGGGAGAGAGAGGGAGAGTAGAGAATTAAATCATTGAATCTAACCGCAACATATGCGTCATAGTTTTTTCTGTGGGACTAATCTACAATTAGCATTGAGCATTCGTATCCAACACTCACATGTATCCAGCCCAATGTGATGAGTTGCATTTGATCCTGAACATCAAATATCTGCTCCTCATGCATGGTATTGCAACTATCGGGAGTTCCCTGCTGCTGGGGCGTAATGATATGCGTGATGTAGAGTTGATTATGGGCCAAATGACCGGCCAGGACTCCACAAGTTTCGATGTTATTTGAGGTATTGGCACGTGCCAATTGTAGGAACATCTCCATGGTATCGCCAGGTACATGCACAATGCGTAAGGAACCCGCCAGCAAAGAATCGGTGCGATTATATTGAGGCTTCTGGTTTCGATCGAAGACGGGCTTCGGATGCGAGCTGGCATTGAGAAAAGGACAGTCTGAGTTTTGAGTTGGAAGAAAATATGTTTAACACTCACTTGCTGGTCTTATCGGTGGCTGAAGGATCAGCTGCTCCTGGCAGCAACAAACCAGAGCTGGGCAAGTTAGTGCTGCGATTGGCGCCCGTAGGAAAATCATTGGGATACACGACCTGATCTAGCAGTGAGAGATCCGGTGCCGAGGGCTGTTTGCTGTCATCCATCTGGACATGGAGATTGGCTGGGATAAGCGAGGGTATGCCAGCCGTACCGGCTGCCTGCCGACTGGCTAGCTCTTTCTGACGTTGGCGCTCGCGTTCCAATTCTCGTACTCTCTCCGCCTCCTTGTTGGCCAGGAACTGCTCATATTCCCGCTTGTAATGGGCCAGCAATTTGGATCTCAGCTTCTCAGTTGTGGGCATAATCTCATCCTTAATCTTCTTATTGATGGCCTTCACTTCGGACTTGACACTGGCATAGTCGGGATGCTGGCGTATCTTCTCAATGAACAGGGTCATGTAGCGCAAATACAAGATGAAGGCATTCTCATGGTTGCTTTCATTGAGGTAGACATTGGCCATGCGCAGCATCTCGGTGCCAGAACGGTAATAGCTGCACACACACACATATAAAGACAGGGGCGAGAGGAAGATGGGGGTAATTTTTAGATTTGGCAAGGACATGAGCTGGCAGGCCTCATCCTTGGACTCAAGGTCGTGATTTGCTGTGGCTCAACTTACCGCGTCACTGGCGTATTCTTGTCCACCTCAATGAGATTACCATAGTGCGTCAGCTGCTTCATCCTCTCCTGCGGCTCCACAATGCCCATATTCATGTTATTTACTGCCTTGGACATTTGTTTGCTGTTCCCTTGATAATTGTACCCGTTTATGGCCACTTCTTTCGATGCGCTGCTTATTGCCGGTGGTTAACGACTTTTCTTTTCATTTATATGGCCCGCTTTGAGTGCAATCTTCCAACTGGGCTCTGGGTTATTTTGTAATAATTGCAGGAGAATTACTCATAATAACGCAGGTGGCGTCCACAAACAGCTGTTGTGGTTACAGTTTGCTGTGAGGGCACGAAAACATCGAAACATCGAATTATCGATACTTCTACGTTTAACGATTGCAATTCGATAGGTTTTCGTTAATCAACAGTAAGTGTTTCAAAAACCGCGCGCTATTTTGTTATCATAAGAAAAATTAAGAGCAAAACAAAATTAATTTATTCAATTTATCACAATTTCGGGATTTTGATATTGACTTTTATTATGTGATATTTATACCAGTTTGTAGAAAGCAATTCTCAACCGTTTTAAACTTAATCAAAAACTCTCTCATGATGGTATTAAAATTTTATGAAATTTTCAGAAAGTTTTTAGGACCCGAGCATAGCATAGCATATAGCTGTCATAGGAACGATGATCAATTTTTCCAGAATTATGTGGTATGATATAAAAGTAATATACCACGGTTGGTGACGCTACGATGGAAATCAAAAAAGTTTTTCTCACTAGAACTAGGTTTTGGACAGATGGTGCCTATGGCAAATATTTGCTAAGCTCATACGTTTTTTTATAAAAAAATTTCCAGAATTGTGTGAAAGCAATAAAACTACACACCCATGGGTGTAAAATGGGTTTAGCGATTAGTGCCAAACTCATTTTGAAAGTTAATCATACCCAAATCTCGATTAAGTCCCATGTGTTCTACCTATCGCTTCCGACCCTAAAAACGACCCGAATCGTATGGAAATAGCGATATGTAAAACACATAGGAGTGACTTTCAAATTTTGGAAAATCGTTTACCCCAAAAATAGGAATATGATCGGAAAACTGTTGTATGAAGATCTTTTGTTTTTCATCCGAACAATTCCAAACTTATTTTCACATTTTGGAAAATCCGACAAATTGGCGAAAAAAATATTGGACACAAAATCTTTTTTAAAGCTCTATCTGGAAATGTATTGTAAAATTGTATTCACTTTTGTTTGTAAATCCCCCCACCCAAATTACAAGCTGCACCTACAAAAATATGAAATACATTACTTTGAAATTTTTGAAAATATTCCACGAAAGTCGGAAAATGGTCGTAAAACTGATGTATGGATTTTATCCGATCAGCTCCAAATTGATTTATAGAGCTTTAAATAACAAAATATAACAATCGGGATTTTCAAAATTTGGAAAGGCCGGAAAACTGGATTAAAAAGAATACAACGTTTTTTTTTCAATTTGATCGCATTCAAAGTCATTTTCAAATCTGCCCCTAAAGTCGCAAAAAGGCGGAAAATTTATGAATGAAACTCTTACTTCATTAGATTAGCTTCAAAGTAGAGATTAGCTTTTAAGCTCTACATAACAAAATATTACCAACTGTATTTTAAACGAGAGAGTAAGTTGAAGACGGACGGACAGACGGACAGACAGACATGTCTATATCGACTCGGCTATTGATGCTGATCAAGAATATATATACTTTATGGGGTCGGAGATGCCTCCTTCTGCTTGTTACATACATTTGCACGAACTTAGTATACCCTTTTTACTCTACGAGTAACGGGTATAAATATGGAAAAAAAAAACAGAAAACTGGCGGGAAATGGTTAGAAAAAATTAATTTTATTTTTCATGTTCATTTTAACAACCCATTTTCCGACTTGCAGGGAGATTTTCAAAATTTTAAGATAACTTTGTTATTATTGTGAAATGAAGGGCCGTAAAAACATGCTTGGAGCTCATTAAAAGAAAAACAAAAAAGGCGCATACATCAGTTTCCGACTTGCAGGCGAATTTTCTAAATTTGGAAAGCCCGTTGATTATAGTGGGTTCCTTTTTGGGATAATTTTCAATGCAAGTTTTATTTCTTTTAAATACTTTGTTTTACACAAGTGCGAGCGAAGCCGCGGGTATTACCTATTCAAGAATATATGAGTTTACAAACAGTAACAAGGGTATACAAAATATCGATACATATTTTGTAAGTTTGCCGCATGACCTTAGTGCAGGGTACCCAAATGTTACTTAGGGCAGTGCAGGCAACAATAGATTTGAAGAAAATCATTTGTCAAACAATCGAGAAAATCCTGTTAGTGCGGGATGTGCAGCTTGTGCATAGGCTTTGGGCAACAAAAATTTGGATATAAAACAATAAAATGCAATCAATTTTCTAGGTATTTATATCTCTTAAAAGTTAGTTGGACCCTAGCTAAAACCCATTTATGCCATTAGGCCTTTGTACGTACAGCAATCCTAATCCTTATCGCTGCAAATAAAATTTAGCTAATCAACGTAAAAAACACTATAGGTAATATGACAAGTTATCAGTGATTATTTTTAAAACTTTGGCAACTGCCCGACTCATGGATTGGCATTCAGTAGGAACTCGTGGCCTTAAGTCGATGGGTGGTAAACTGTTTCCTGCAGAAGATTCGGTCTACACTTAAAACATACCTAAGCATTTCAAGGGGTAAGCAGAAAGCAAATAAGACAAATTGTAGTTTAAATATTTATATATCATTAATTGTTTGTTTGTAATTTGAAGTAGCGCCTAAAAGTGCTTACTTTTGGATCTAAGCGATCTGATAAGCTATCTCTTAAGTTCAAGTTACACTACAGGGGTAAATATTAGTCAGAGCTCAGCTCTACACTCTCAGTGTGATAGTGCACAGCAATTGAATGAATGAATGAATGAATGACCAAAATGTAAACTAAAAAACCCGAAAAATGCAAAGCGACACACCGAAGCCACAAACGAGGCGAGAGCCCAGACTCGAGCTCGCTTCCATTTCCATCTTGGACAGTCATCAATGGTGGAAGAGCAACGACAGTCGAGTGCCAACTTGGGCGCATAGCGGGCGTCGTTTCAAGTAATACAAATCTATCTCTCTCTGTAGCTCGCTGCGGTATCGCGTTCGCTTGTTGTGTGTAATTCGAATGGAAAGATAAATAAATCAAAGCGGCATGTTTTGAAATCGCATCGACAAAAAAAAAAACTACACACAAAATTTGCTCCAAAAAAAAAATATATAATTGCCATAATTTGCAAATAATAAAGTGACATGCAATGTGATAATCGGATATCATAATAATTAAAAATTATTATTAAAAACTTTAATCATTCCAAGCTCAACGGTTCAGCTGGATGCCAGGATTGGGCGCAACTTATCAAAACAAGTCCAACTACCCAACTCAAGTGCAAGTAACCTCAAAAATATTAAATATATAAATTTATAAATTTATAAAAGCCTCATCAAAACGAAATCTTCTGTAATTTGCTCAATTGGATCAGCGTTGAGCCGCATGTATCCAATAGATACGTTTTTTGTTCTGTGCTGGTTTGCTTGTATCTGCTCAGTTTTTTTTTTATATTTTTTGTAACAAAGCAACAAAGCAAATGAAATTGAAATCCGCCTTTGGCTAGTTGACAAAATATTCAATTAAAATCGACATCATTTACGTTGATTTGGTTTTTCCATCAAATCCAATGTCAGCTCTAGTGTGTGTGTGTGTAAATTATGCACAACCCGTGGTCCTATTTCCTATTTAGATCCCAAGTATACCCAAAATAAAAGTTCTATAAGATACGCCCAACGCATACCTAATATCAGAATATATTAAAATTTTATCCAAAGTCAGCTGAAAATTTATGCCATTGTGACGTGAAAACCCAACTACTTTTGATTTCAAAATTCATGCTGGCCAACGGGCAATGCAGAAGAAGAAGAAGCAGAAGGCTGCGGGTTTCGCAAGCTGATAAAAACCGGTTCAGGGCGCAACAACAAACCTCGACTTGTCTGATAAGAGGCTTTTTGCCGACTTTAATACGCATTTCTTTCAATATGCACTTTACATACATACAATACATATTTGGTGCGTGGCTGCTGGAGGTCAAAACGATTACCGACACCGCACACCTTCATATTTTCATTTCAACATTTTGCTGTATCTATTGATAGCTGGATTGATGGATGAATGGCCGAGGCTGCTTTGTTTGATTTGCCTTTTTGCATTCAATTTCAATTGATTAACGATTTTGTAATAATTTGGATGGTTATAAATATATTTGCCAAATACTTACTTAAGTGGGGCTAATCGTGAAATGTGTTGGCAAAGGTAGAAGATAACGCGTCTCGACATTGGGTAAATTGATATGCAGCATGTCGAACAGCCTTGATTAGCCGGCGCTAGGCGAAATGAAGTGTGAACAATTTATATGCAATCTGCACAAATATATTTAGTTAATTTCAAAAAACTTGCTTTGTGCACTTCAATAAATAATAAAATACTTTAAGTATTTCAACTTATGCTTCGCGATCTTTACAAAAATTGTTCTTGCGCGCAAAATCGTTGTTTAAACTTTAAAGATAGTTTAAAAAGTGAAAACGCAATTCTAATTTAAATCAGGGTGTCAAACCGGAACCAGAACAGGAACCGTATACCGAAAAGAACCGATTAAAACTCAGAACCAGAACCATAACCGAAACCGTTAATATTTTTTTTTTGAGAACCGGTATTTCGGAAACTTTATTTTTGGAACATAAATGACCGAAAAGAACCGAAACATTGTGCCGGTACAGTTTCGGTTCCGAGTATTTTTTATTTATTTCAGTTTCATTGCTTCCTCATGATAAAGCTCACAAAATAAAGAAAATGTACCTAACCCTTCTGCTACGAAACAAAATCTTACAAATGTTAGGTTAAGGGACCATTTGGTATTTAATGAAATTTTCAATCAAAATAACAAATTCATCTTATTCTTTGCATCAATTTTGGTTCAATTATTTCTCACTATTTTTAGTTTATCCTTTATTCAACACAGTTAATGTAAAAACTAGTTGTAGGATTTATCGAATAATTAATTGGACCAAATGACCATAACCTAACAGCAGGATTAAATTGTGATCGGTAAAAATATCTGAAACACTGTATTCAGCATTTCATCAGATACCAAAATTCTGCTTGCTCTTCCAGTTACACAAGTAAGATAAGGACGTTTGTTTTCCGGGAAAGTTTATTATGATTTCCTTCTTTATAACAACATTCTGTTGTGTAGGTTACTACCCGTTCTATTATATCTTCGGTTTAAATGATTTTTATATGATAACGGTTCGTACCGGTATACCGAAATAAAATTATAGGTTCCGATACGGAACCGAATACCAAAATTAACTAGAACCTTAACAGAACCTTTTTCCGAAATATTAGTTTTGGTACGTACCAGAACCGAAACCAGAATAAATTTGTAAAATTTTCATTTTTTGGATTTAGTTTTTTTTTCAATGGTTTCACATATTCGGTAAGAACTTTCGTAATGCTTATCCGATTTTAAAAAGTTATGTACGGAATCACAGCTAATTCTTAAAACCTTCTTCTTAAAGTTAATCGTTCTCGAGAAATTTAAAATTAAAATATTCCTAGAAATTTTATTTTCCGACCCCACAAACTAATAACTTGGTAATAAACCCATTTGGTTCTTTTTGTTCAAGAAATATAAAGGTGACTTTATTATATAAAGAATAAACATTAATCGATTATTTCCCAAGTTTCTGGAAGTTATCTCATATAGTTCCATTCGTGGATTAATCCCGAAATGAATATCGGTTCCGGTACGTATCGAACTGAGAGTTTCGGTTAAAGGTTCTATTTCGGTTTTCACTTAATTTTGGTTTTCGGTTTCGATACGGTACCCAGATTTTTATTTCGGTATACCGAAAAACTAAAATTGTTTAATGAAATCCTTAAAATAATGTATGTAAAAGAATTAATTCTTCTACATATGCTGCAGATGCTTGGTTTTTCACCGATTCTTTTAAATTGGATTAAAGCTTATTTGCTGAACCGGTGCCAGCGTGTAAGATTAAACTCGATGCTTTTCTATTTTATCAGAATAACCTCTAGGGTCCCCTTTTGCGTTTTAATTTATTTATTAATGACATTCCACACGCCTTATCTGACTGTCATGAGCTGATGTATGCTGATGATCTTAAGCTTTAAATGTCATATGATGACCCGGTGTCATCTCTATTATTGCAATGGGACTTAAATTGTCTTAATAAGTGGTGCTTGCTTAAAAATCTTCCACTTAATAAGGATAAATGTAAATACATGCATGACTTTTCATCGTATTACACCATATTTTTATGACTATACGATTGATGATATTTGATTGGAGCGCATCTTTTTAGTTGACGATTTGGGTATTCAATTTGTGCCTAAGTTATGCTTTAATAATCATATACCTACCATTGCAAATAATGATAAGTGTGTTCTCGGCTTTATCAAGAGATGGTCTAAAAAATTTGATGACCCCTACGTCACTAAACAATTGTTTGTGTCTTTGGTTAGACCAATTCTTGAATACGGGTCTTGTGTCTGGTCTCCGCATTGTAAGATATATCAAGAGCAACTGGAATCTGTTCAAAAACAATTTCTCGATTCAATCTCAACCTTATTTAAAAATAAAGATTTCAATCAATTCATTTTAGTTTGATTTTCTTAATTCATTTGATCGGTCTGAAAACTTTATCCTATAGCTGCTTTATAATACCGATGGAACACTTTTATGATTTTATGATTTTGATGGTAGTGTGCTCAAATTAAAGAGAAAACAATCAGATTTTTGATAATTCTGAGTTTATTAGCACCTGACATCTATATCCTATAAAATCAGTTGGAGCAAGTTTTTGTAAGTGGATTTTAAAGGAATGACAAAGTTAACTTTACTTAAGATTTTAAATGTGCAGTCATACATTTAAAACTCATAAAACGACGCGCATATACACAATTTCGTTAAGTTCGACTTGCACTTGACTGAAATAGTTTACGATGTACATATTCGGCTTTATTCCACGCAATGACAAATCGCAACCTACTTAACTTTCAGCTGAGACTGATTTGACAGCTAGGAAATTAAGCATGCGCTTTTAAAGTATTTTTGTATGCCTCAAACTTGGTGCCATACATAAAGGAATAAAAATAAAAACAGAAACAAAAATAAATATCGTAAAACAAAAGAAATGAACAAATTTTAAATTTGCTAAAGTTACGTGGGGCAGCTGATGACTAATCGATCTAATTGAGAGATCACCTCGTTAGAGTAATTACATAGGCTAAAAACAATTACCTAACAACCGGTTCGTGTTAGTTTGTTAATAGGGATAGTAAGCCCAGTCCTAAAATAAACTTTTATATTATTGACCTGCAGAATCTTAACCCAAAATATTGGTTTAAAGAATTTACTGAAATTATTATTGGTATAGTTGTTGGTATGTTTCTTAATTTAAATTATTTTCTTTTAGAACTCAAATAAAATAATTTTTTTTTATTGTCAATAACGTTTATCAAAGTCCTGAGACGGGAACCACTTGACAACTGATAGTGTAAAATCGTAGGTGTGCCCCAAATCTGAATCAAAGTTGAGCATATTTAAAATTCACAATTTAAAAGGATCGAACTAAAACCTTGCAATTAAAAAGCCGGGTTGTAGAGCGAACCTTAAGCTGAACGAGCGGTTCGATACTTCAGAATTTCCGGATCATGCAGCCTTGGATATTACTTTGTTTAATCGAGTGAGGGATTGTAGTTGTGCAGGGGTCCACAAGACTTATGTTACTTTTCTAACTGCATATTTGATTAAGCAAAACATGCAGGTATAGACTGGGCATACGAAGGCACACACACAGCACCCGGAACATTCCGGGGCTTATCCATTTCTTTTTTTACACTTGAAAAGTGTATATTAATTTTGCCCAGAAGCTTGTAACGTATAGAAATATTCATTTCCGACCCCATAAATATATAATCTTGATCAGGACGACGAGCTGAGTTCAATTCCGCAACTAATATGTTGGAACCGGCTCGATCGGATGACTTATATATATATCTTATAGCTGCCATAGGATCAATCGGTCGTAAAATATGTCTTAGTGAGAACAACTTTTTGGTTTTCGATCGTAGCTCTTGAACTTGCTATATAATAAGCTTCCACATAATTCTAGAAAAATTTATCAAAATCGGATGACTATAGCATATAACTGCCATAGAAACGGTCGGTCAAAAAACTAGTTCTAGTAAGAAAAACTTTTTGGTTTTCCATCGTAGCATCACCAATCTTGTTATATATTAGTTTAATATGCTTCCACACAATTCTGGTACGTTTTTTAAAAAGCGGATGACTATAGCATATAGCTGCTATAGGTCCGATCGGTCGGAAAATGTGTTTTTTGTTAAGAAAAGTTTTTTTAGATCAAATTTTGATTCTCAATGATTTTGAATTTATAAATATCTGATATCTATATCCTATATTTATTCCACAGGTTAAAACAGTTGAAGTGAACTTTTGCAAGTGTATGAAAACTTCGGCGCAGTTGCCTTCTCGTTTGAGGTTGTTTTTGCTTGACAAATAATTCTTTTGCATTAGGAACGCTTGGGAACTATTGTTAAACGAATTTACTTCTTAATGCTATTTTATCTGAGCATATTTTTGAAGATATATATACGTCAAGTGACTCATTAACTTACCTTAACAATTTTCTATTCCAGACCAAAGTTCAGCTCTCTCTCTCTTACTGACTGTCAAGCCTGACGATGGCCAATTCAAAGTTCGTCATTTTCACATTATTCACGCTCTGCGGACTCTGCAGTTTGGTCAGTGCCGCTTATAAAGTGGGCGTGGGTAGAGCGGACATTACAGGACCTCCTGTGGAAATCAATTTTGTAAGTTGAACCTAGCTTAATCCTCTAAAGAAATATTTGCACGACTATTACCCTCTCCCTTTCAGATGGGCTATGCCAATATCAAACAAGTGGGACGAGGCCTACACACGCGTGTCTTTGCTCGCGCTTTTGTGGTGGAGGATGAGAAGGGCAACCGCTTGGCCTTTGTTAGTGCCGATTGTGGCATGATGGGTTATGGCCTGAAGCGAGAGGTGGTCAAGCGTTTACAGGCGCGTTATGGCAATGTGTATAACACGGACAATGTGGCCATCAGTGGCACTCATACACATGGAGCACCTGGTGGATTCCTCATGCATTTGCTATATGATATTTCAATTCTAGGATTTGTGCCACAAACATTTGATGTGATGGCTCAGGGATTGTATTTGGTAAGTAGAAAATTGAGGTGAGAAAATGAAGCGAATTGGCAAGTGAACTTTAACAATTGCAGTGTATCAAACGTGCTACGGATAATCTAACAGCTGGACGTATCTTCCTGTCCAAGACCACCGTATTGAATGCCAATATCAATCGTTCACCCAGTTCCTATCTGCGTAATCCCGAAGAGGAGCGCGCTCAGTATGAGCATGATGTGGACAAGACATTAACGCAACTTCGTTTTGTGGATATGCAAAACAATCTGTTGGGTGCCTTCAATTGGTTTGCTGTTCATGCCACTTCCATGAATAACACCAACAAGCTGGTGACCAGCGATAATATGGGTTATGCAGCCTTAGCTCTGGAAAAGGAGTATAATCCAAATAAGATGCCCGGCAAAGGCAGATTCGTGGGTGCCTTCTGCTCTTCGAATTTGGGTGATGTCTCACCGAATATTATGGGTCCCAAGTGTTCCATTTCAGGCAACAAGTGCGATCTACTATCCTCTACATGCCCCGCTGGTGAGGGTGAGTGCTTTGCCTCTGGTCCCGGTCGTGATATGGTTGAGAGTACCCAGATTATTGGTCAACGTTTGGCTGACGCAGCCATAAGTCTGCTTAATGAGCAGAGCCAGGAAACGACAGCTCGAGAGGTGACTGGAGATGTGCGATTCATTCATCAGTTTGTGGATATGCCCAACTATAATGGGAGCACTTACAATCCATTGTCCCGTAAATTGGATATAATCAGAGGCTGTCAGCCGGCTATGGGTTATAGTTTTGCTGCCGGCACCACAGATGGACCGGGATCTTTTGGCTTTGAGCAGGGCACAACAACAGATAATCCCATGTGGAATTTTGTCAGAGATTTCATTGTGCCGCCCACTCAGGAGGATATCAAGTGTCATGAACCGAAGCCCATTCTGTTGGCTACGGGCAGGGTAAGTGTTGAGAGGGAATTGAGATCAAGTATTATTACTAGACATTGATTTTAGATTTTTATACTGGGTAAAATGGGAATCATAAAATTGTACAAATGTGTGTGGAACAGACAGAAGAAGACATTTCATTTCGACACTATATAGTATATATATGATTCATCAGCGTCAACAGCTGCTAGTCTGTCCGTCTGTCTGAATGATCGCGTCGATCTCAGAGTCTATATAGAGCCATGAATGTAGGTGTATACCATACGCAGATCAAAATTGTTCCAAATTTAGAAAATTCCCTGTACCAAAGATACAATCGGTGCCCTGATAGATCTATCTCTGAGCTCGATGGCAACGCTAAATTTGGTACTCCTTATAAGGGCATTCACTTTTTTCAGTGTTTATTTAGTTGCATGCGGACTATCGGAAAAGTGTAAATAAAAAGTGAAAGGGAATCAAAAATAGCACAAACAACATTAAGTTTAGCCAATTCATTTTTAAACAATATAATTATCAATATTATTTGCTTATATAAAAACTCAAGAACTTTAAGGAACTTCGAGGGCAGATATAGGGTTTATTACAGTCTGAAAATACTAAATTTTACATATTTAAAAAATTATTTTTTTCATGTACTAACACGAGCATTTTTTACACGACTGTTCCTTACAGGTGGAAAGAAGGCAGCCCAAATTATTGACACGCCTGTAAATAACAATCGCGTAAAAAATGCTCGTGTTAGTTACATGAAAAAAATCATTTTTTCCATATGTAAAATTTTGTATTTTCAAGTCTGAAAATAATTTTTTTTTAAATTGATATTATTTATTCATGGTGTGAATATAATTTTTGTTGATTTTACGAACCCTAGTCTGGCTTGACCGATTTTCTGAAATGTTTTACTTATAAAAATTCTTGATTTAAAGCCTCATTCCAGATGACATAAAAATTTATTTCGGCACAATTCTTCACATAAATAGCAACACTTCTTAAAGCTCTGAAAGCTGAATGCTTTTGAAAAGCTGTCTTATTCTTATGAAGCATAGTGCCGAAATAATTTTTTATGTTATCTGGAATGAGGCCTTTACTCTTAATAATCAAGATTTTTTTCAGAGACCTATGTACTTATTATTTTGCGAAACGTTCTAAAATCAACTAAATAAATTATATTTGAAATGAGAATTTTGTACTTGAATCAAGTACTTTCGTACTAACCGTTTGTACCTGAATCAAATACAACATTCTTGATTTTTTTTCTGATTGTATTCTAAACTCTTACCTTGATTGTTTTAGGCCACCTTCCCCTATGAATGGCAACCCAAAATTGTGTCCGATCAGTTGCTAAAGATTGGAGATGTTATCATAGCCGCTGTTCCCTGTGAGTTTACCACCATGGCCGGACGTCGTTTGCGTAATCAGATCAGAGCCGCTGCCTCAGCTGCCGGCGGTATTGATACCGAAGTCATCATAGCCGGTCTGACCAACATCTATACCAGTTATACAGTCACCCCGGAGGAATATCAGGGTCAGCGTTATGAGGCTGCCTCTACTATCTTTGGTCCTCACACACACTCCATCTACATGGATGTGTTTGAGCGTCTGACCAAGGCTTTGATGAAAAATGAGACCGTGGAGCCGGGTCCTAGTCCCCCCTATATGAACGATGTGATGTTGTCTTTAAATACGGGAGTTCTATTCGATGGTCATCCCATAGGTACCGATTTTGGTTATGTCAGGAAGCAGCCAAACAAGGAATATGGCATCAATGAGACAGTCAAGGCCACCTACATTTCGGGCAATCCACGCAACAATCTGTTTACAGAGAAAACTTACTTCACCATCGAGCGTAAGATCAACGAAGATCGCTGGAAGATTACCCACACAGATGCCAGCTGGGAGACAAAGTGAGTTTGGAGCGAGTTAAAAATTAAATTGTCTTAAACTAATGTCTCTTTTTGACAGAATGATCTGGCATCGCACCAATACCATATTGGGTTTCAGTGAATTGGAAATCTATTGGACCATTAGCCCTCAAACGCTGCCGGGCGAATATCGTATACGACATTCGGGCGAATATAAGTATATACTAGGTGGCAAGTATCCCTATGAGGGTCTGACGCATTCCTTTACCGTTAAAGAGGACTAGATGTGGTCAAATGAATGATGTGCAAAATTTGTATTCCTGAGTCAATCGTCAATCGATTGACAAACTAAATCCATGTATTTATTTACCAAGAGGAAAAGCTTTATTTTTGCAAGTACTAATACAAACGATGCCAAAATTTTGTTAAAATTAAAGAAAATGAATTTAAGAAAGGAACTGTTTTTGATTTAAGTAAATGGAACTAGAACGGGCTCCAGGTAAAGTGTTTTTGTAGTTCGAGTTTCAACTTAAGGGTTAGAGCAACTCAGAACCTTTAAATGTGCATTACATTGATTTTGTCTACCAATTCTGGTTGGGTTACCATTTTGAAATTGTTTTTATGGCTGTAAGCGTAGATTCCTCCTTCATCGACTCTGATATTATTCGCTTATCTTTTGTTTTATTAAACACCGCAAAGTATGCAAAATAATTGAATTTGCGACACTAAATAATTTTTTCTCTATAAAATATAAATAAAAAACTAATACATTATTTTATGAAATCTTTGGACATGTTTCATGGACATTTTGAAGTCGTTTTATGAACTCATTTTGTTTTCACTTATAATCGGATTGGGCTTAATTCAAGAAAAAATATTTTGAGCAACACAAAAGGACTACAAAAAATGTTCCCCTGACCCTTCCAAGAAGACTATTCTGTGACCTGACTAACCAGAATCCTACTTGCCTTCACTTACCCCAATTGGCTCAGCAGAAACTAAATTATAAACTAGAGCGTAAGTTAAAGTCGGCCCTGCTCGACTTCGATATACCCGTTACTCATATTTTATTTGCTTAGAACTCGATTATAGTTCATCTGATCGGGAAACGGATTTTCCCGGATAATGATAATTAAAATATATGTCTAAAAGGTTCAAACAATCTATCTTCAAAATTGTGGGAGATATGAGGTTTTTCAAATTGCGGGGGTGGCAACTCTGATCTGAGTGCAGACGATACAAGTCTACACTGAAAAAATTGTAGCTTTAGCTCTTATAGTCTCTGAGATCTAGGTGTTTATACAGACGGACGGACATGTCTATATCGACTCGGCTATTCATGCTGATCCAGAATATATATACTGTAAGCCACTAAGTCAACCGGACAAAATATTCTGTATAAATAACTTCGAATAACACGATTAAACAAAATTAGAAACGAAATTCAGAAGGCGATTCTTGGAAATTAGTTTTTCACTGTTAATTAAGTCGTTCGTGTCGTGACGTGTCGAGTTTAGCAAAATTTTGACCGTGCGTGTTCAAAATATTTGACGAAGGCTTGCATATCCCCCGGCCTGCTTTCAGTTTCAAGTTCTAATAACAAATTCTTATTGGGATTAATGCTTCTGAAAAAATTCTAATTTAAAGTTTTTTTATAATTATAAATTTACTTAAATGTGAAATTATAAACGAAGAAATATTATAAAAATCTTTAATAAGTATTATTTCAAGGGGAAATATATTTCTTAATTTTTATGTTAATGGATGTGATGTTAGGTCCCTTTGCCTTTTTCGAAAGCTGCCTAGGGTCTTGGGTATACTCTTTTTACTAAGGTTGCTGGAAATAGTATCAATATATCGAATATTAATATTTTTGCCGAAAAAAACGATATACCAATATCGGATATATTACCAACGCCAAATATTGCATTGCCACATGCTTTTTCATCAGAAAGCTCGGTGCCATCGGAGCGCTTTGCTTCGACTATAAAAAGTTTGTCTTCGAGTATAAAAGTGTGGTTTTCGACAACAGAAACTGATAAGCACATAACTCAACGCTCCTTTCAAAAGTTGTCACGTTTCTAGGATGCAAGTCACCCTAACCTAACTTAGGATGCAACTGCTTATGTTTCTTTTTATGTCTTCTTTGTTGTTGATAGGTTTACTTTTCAACTTCACCGTCTTTTTTCACTATGAATTCGTAAATAGGTTTCCACTACAATTATGAAATAAATCAAATATCTTTGTCAAACTTATAAAAATGCATTTTGTCTATATTTTTGGTTTGGGAGCTCTGATTTTGATCACAGACAGAATTTATTTTTAAATAAGCTTCAAATGACACCTCAATTAACCCAAAAGTACTGATTATTCATAAGAAAACGCGTTTTTTGTTTAAAATATGGATTATTTTATCAACAAAATATCAATATCGAAATGATAAAAAATATCGTTATAAATATTTTTCAAATATCCGACATCCCTACTTTGTACCTTTGGTACAGTGTATATAAAAATGTAAGTATTTTAATATTAGGTTCATAAAAATTCTAGATTTCAACTCAAATATAATCCTCCCCAATCAAGTTGTTACAAACTATCACATAAGAATCATCGTTAAAGATATAGCTTGAATAATTAAAAGTTTCATTAATTTCTATTTATTTCCAAATTAATTTTGATAAAAGCAATATAAGAGTTAAATGACTCAACTTGAATTAAAGTAGTTAGGCTGACTAGCATTCTACTGCCCAAGCAATTTAAATTTGGCGCCTTCCACAAACAGCTGTTCGAATAGAATCCACAAAGCGAGAGCGGTGGATTGTATCTGTATCTCTCTCTATCATTTCCAGCCCAAAGCGAAACAAAACTCAAAACAAAAACCGGGAGAAAAAAACTGTATCTGACTGTTGCTGTTGCTCTCTTGCTCTCTCTCTCTCTCGCAGCTACTGAAAATGTATCTTTATCTACACGTAGCCCAGGCGGCAATAACATCAGTTCCCATTGCTGGTGCTCAGTGCGCGGACGCAGTCCAGTACCCGACTCGATTCCAGTGACAACAAAAGGAATCAAAATTGTGAATTTTGACGGCAAAAACATAAATCTCGTGTATATGCAATTATGCATAATTTTGTTTAGGTTAAGTGCAAGATATATGTAGATCTTAGTGCTGTGCGTGTGTGTAATGCTCATAAGTCAACTCGTGGGCGGAGAAAGAGCTAGTGAATCAAACTAAAGCTACGCGTATAAACAAAAGACTGGCCGGAAAGTAACAGGCAAACGTGCATTCTTCTGAAAGAAACCCTAAGACGCACAAGCAACAAGTTCAGAGAAAATTTTAGAGAAAGGGTAAGATACATTCACTTTAGAATACTGATAGAACTCAAGAGCTGACGTGTTTCATCTCAGTTTCCGTCCGGCTTTGATAAGAACCCGCAGTTTGGCCTCTCGAAACTTCTTTCTAGAATATGTAAATGGGTCAAATCAACTAGAATTCGATTTTGATTAGAAAGAAATTTTCTATTTTAAATGTGATACATACATTTTAGAATGCACATGTGTGTGTGTGTGTGTGTTTGTGTGCCCAGTTTTTAATTGAAATCATGCCGCCATATGAAGTCGAATATAGTACGAGCATCTAGCTCGTTGGCGATAAGCGGTCAAACATATGTGCTGAGGAATAGGGGGAATAGGAGAAGAGCCTCTGTCGGTCACGTAGTCAATTTTGTTTGTCTTTATTTTGGTTTTGAATTTCTTTGCAGTTGATTCCTGTTTGGCTGGAAAACTGTGGAAGCCAACCCTTATTTTTGTGGAATGGAACTGGTTCGCGGGCAACTGTTTGAAAAATTAAAAAAAAAAACCCAATATTTAGCGCTCATTTGAATAAGATTCCTATGGGTTTACCACACCTGCCTGGGCCAATTAGAGACACACTCTCATTATTTATGAATATTTTATTTTCCAACACATGTGACTTCAATAGATGCAATTAATTTGCGATTTATTTCAAATTAATAATCATTAAATTTGTGCATTTGTTAATTTTTATCATGTTTATAGCTGGGGGATGCGATCAAATTACTTCATATGCGACTGACTTGCACAACATTTGAATGCAAATTGGCAAAGCAATGAAAACCAGTTGACAAAATTTGATTTAAACACTCACCGACTGTAAAGTACACAATTGGTTTTGCCATTTAGCAAAAGTTTAAAAATGAAAGTCGTTGTCGGAAAACGGTTGACTGGATTGATTGAGAGTGATCCATAAACCACTTCCCCCTTCATAGCCCATCCGTTAATGTGATGTGTGAGTGCTTTTTTTTAACCGGTTTTAGATGCCATTTTCTTTTGTTCAACACACATTGGCAGTTTATGTTTACATTTTCAAGGTGAATTGTAAAATTGTATGGCTGCACTTCATACACACTTCATGATCATCTGCCTTTGTAAGGCATTTTCATAACTAATTAGCAAACTTGTTTGATGCACTTGAATTGCCAGGGGGGAGGGGACATCCTTCAGCTTTCAATTTTCATATTTTATGCCTTTTCTTCCGCATTGAGTTGGGTTCAAGTTCATAACTGTGTGTCAGTTGGAGCAAAAACGGTGGGGTTAGGCGAAGACCCTCAAAAGTTGCGGCAATCAAATTAACGCCCTTGGAGTTGAAAAGTTTATCCGTGCAACTTTTTCAAATATGATTTGCCATTAGGCTTGAGCTTGAGTCTCATTTTATGCCATCTACTACCATATGCAGCCTAGATACTTAAACTTTCTTAGCTGCTTCAACTACAGCAAATAACTTACCCACTTCCCTGGAAACCAATTTGCTTGCATAATATGCGCAAATTGTAAAATGAAGAACTAACTTAAAGTGTAATTGTTTCTTTTAGTGAGCCGAATGAGAGATATCCTCTAGTTTATTATATTCATCAAAACTCAATAAACTTAATTAAATGCCCTTTGGTAAAATTTTTTATATTTTGAAGTCTTCCCAAGCACTGAGTTAGAGGCTTAAAGTGTATGAAACGTAATATCCTTATACTTACAGGCGGATCAAGTTTTTTTTTTTCATTTTTGCCATTTTTGCTCTCCCGTAATTTGAAAAACTTTCATATCTTCCTCAATTTTGTAGATAGATTTGACATTTTGGACATATGCATAGCATTATTTATCGATTCTCCAAGTTCTAAACTCGTTCAGATGAAAGATAGTCGAGATTTAAGCAAATCAAATAATTGCGCTAGACAGCACCGGCCGCAACTGTGATGGGCAGCACTTACACAGTTTGTACGGCCCACACTTAAAAGTTAGAAAAACTATGTCAGGTTCAGGGTGTGACCAACTTTCTTTCTTGTTTATTTATGTAAATTTTATGAACGCTGATCTTGTACATCAAGCTCAATAATTTTTTTACGGACAGGGCATAAAGGTAGGGATGCCTAATATTTGAAAAATATCTATATTGATATCATATCGATATAAAAAAAAATCAATACCATCGAAATTTAAAAAAAAATATTGTATGTCGATATTTTTCGATATTGAATAAGTATTATTTCGATATTGAAAAAAATCATTACTATCGATGTTTTGAAAAGAATTAGATCGTTTTTAAAAATAAGCAAGTCTATTGGGGTAATTAAAATGTCAAACTCTACAGATCAGAGCTCCCAAACAATAAAAATTAATATAAATTGTATTTTTATAAATAAGTTTAACAAAGATAAGTATTTTATTTCATTTATAACAAAAGATGTTGTAAAAACTTATTTAAGAATGTATAGTAAAAGACGCGTTGAGTAATGAGCTTATCGGTCTTTCAGTTTCTGTTGTCGGAAACCAAACTTTTTATAGCCGAAATCAAGCGGTACGATTGCACCTGGCTACCTGGTGAAATAATCGAAAAGCGCTGGCAACATGTCTTAATCTTTCACTCAAAACTTTAAAACAACGCCGAAAAAATCCACAAACAATTATCCGTTAAAGATATATCGTTTTTCTAACAAATATATTGATATTCGTTATATCGATATTATGTTCTGCCTACTTAGAGGTATAAATTTATTAATTTTTTTTTCGCTACTTTTTTGGACCAAATTTTGTTTAACTTATTGTAAGTATATAATGTTCGTAATTCCTGAGTTGATGAACGCGTTTACAGAAAAATTTCCGATCGATTTTGAAATTTTGGTGTCAAAATTAAATGTTACTCTTTTTGTGAAAATTTCTTATTTCCCCAAATTTAAAAATATTTTAAAATGTTTTGCTAATTGATAACACATGGCAACAAAATTGAAATTTTTTCAGTCGATAGAAGGAATCGTTTTGATTCCATATGATTTCATGTGCTAAACACAAACCTGTTCGGCTAAATACTCCATCAGGTCAAGATTTTGGGAATTTGAGCCTAAACTTGGTAAAAGTGCATATTTTGAGCATTTTAAAGCATACTTTTTGGCAACCTATACATTTGTTTTGACTCTCCTTGCTGTTATCGTAAAGATCTATTCCTTAGCTTTAAAATAAATTCTGATAAACAATTCTGCGATTTTTTTTAACGATATCTTCGTATTATTTTGAATTGAAGTGTAAGAATTGTAATAAGTAATCTTTCAGATTTTAAGATGAAACTTGTTCGCCTCCAAACTGAATTAAAGCTGACTCAGCCCTGATTTAGAAGGCTTGGCACTAAAATTATGACTGCACTTTATTGCTTTTCGATTATGAATTGAACACATGGGCAGGGCCTACTAGGTCATGACGTTCGCTTCTTAAAGACACGCGTGAGGTTCGTGGGTCGTACTGAAATCTGTAAAGAAATCAGTTATGACTTGAAGCAGTTCCAAATGCTCTGGCCAGAATTAAGAATATCAAAATTCCATTAATGTCGTCACGAAATAGTCTAATGAATTTAACGAAAATGACAAAAATCAACTCGAATCAGTTCAAAAACGTTTATGATTTTGAATCTCCGGGACATAAACTGGGATATAAATAGACGTCTTTATTCATCAGAGCATAGACTTCGATGAATTGATCTAAGTTTATTATAAGCTGCTGTCAGGTAAGATTGACACAAGCGCTTTGTTAGGCCAAATAAGTGTTACTTCGAATTTCATTCCGATATTTATATATTTACAGCCAAGCCTCACCAACTATGTATGAGTATTAAGAACGCTTCCGTAACCTCTGCCTTCTTAACAACATGAATTTTCACCTGATGTGTAGAGACATAAAAAATAATTATTTATATTTTTATACTCAATGGGCGCGTTCAGCAGAGACACTTGATCACTGATCAGCTTAACAAAACTGCTTGTATTATTTAGCATACTTTTGGGGGTCTTGTCAAATTGACATTTGGAATAGCTCCATGTAGATATTATATTAAATACAAGAGGAAAAGTAGGAAATATTTCATTAATCAGAAAGCAAGTTCAACTACTGAACACGTCCATTCTCTGTAAAAGTTTAACAGTACTTGGACTGAAAATCAAAAAATTAAGAAACTAAATTTATTGATTTAAGCATTTTCAAAAGAGTGAGAGTTAAGTTAAGAGCGGTTCTTCTACGACAGCGACCGATAGAAATTACAAAATTATAGTTTTAGTATACTCAGTTGAAGCAAGGGTAAAAAAATAGTTAGAAATTGTGAGCATATTCATCAAATTCATAAAATTGTAATTAACCATAATATGTATACATTTCTTTACAAAATTGGATGTCACAAAACATCTTGACAAAGTTGTTATACCCCTTATTTAACCAGCCACAGACAGCATTTGCCGGTGCTGACGATATTGTTATAGACGAGGCGCGTCTAACAAGCCCATTAAGTGTCTTAAAAATTTAAAGAAAAACATGAAATAAAATTACAGAGTCAATTCGAAATGCAAAAACCCAGACAGCACAAGAAATCAACGAAACTCTGTCGACAATTTGATTTTAATTATGCAAACGATTTTGCCAAACGATGCAAATTGGCCCCGAAAACACACAGCAAGCGACGAAACCAAACAAAAATTCGATTGTGGCAAATGTCGTCGGTGGCAGCCCAGGCTCTGGGCATGCCAGCCATCGTTGTAGGTCAGTTTTGCACTGGTGTAGGAGGCTGACATTTAACACCACCAACAGTTGGCGACATTAGCGGTAAGCCGGAGAGCCAACACTTTTAATTTTCACAAATGCCAAAAGCGCCAAATTGTCTGCGGATGCATGGTTATTTGGCAGCTCATAAATGTCAGCTACTGGCTGGTTAAATTATAAAGAGTCGCTTCAGCAAACGCCTTGGGTCATAAAATTGATGAATGGGTTTTGGCAGTTGGACAAGTTGCTTGTTTGGCCTTGATTAGACTATGACAACACACACCAACAAGTGCCACAGTGACTTCAGTTGGTCCTGCAACATTTTCAAACTAAATAATGATGTCAGCCTTCTCTATTCTGAAATTGTTCAGTTTGCCTTTTATTTTTGCTATTTTGCTGACAGTTTTCATTTGAATTGGTTGTCTAGTTGGGTGGTGACTGCAATTGTCACAGATCAACAGGGAGAAAAGCACCGGACGGAAGGACGAAAGGAAGGAAGGACGGGAAGCAGGCAGGCAGTCAGGCAGGATGCAAGGAAATATGCTGTTCGCGATAAACATGCAGCCATTGTCAGACCATGTGTGCAGCATGGATATACAGTGAAAGCTGCTATTATAAAGCCACTCAAAAAGAAATGTCACAAAATATTGTTGAATCAAGTACAGACCCTGGACACTGGATAGGGGCGGTGGAAAGCTTTGAAATAATGACAGGCAACCGTTGACTGTTGCATATGTCAAAACCAAGTAAACAACTCTCATTTAAATCAGCGATGGTCGATGGTTGTGACTCAACAACAATTGGGTGAAATAATGTTTTTGTATGCAAAATTCGATTAGAATAGGGAAGGCAAAAAACATGTTGTTATTTTGGTGCCCAACGCTAATTTAAATTAAGTTAGTACTGACAAAAACGCTGATGCGACAAAAAATTATGAATTCTGTTTTGATGTTTCAGTTGTTTACAGAGTTTGTTGCAAAATGCCATTTAATTCGTTTTATATATGATTTCGCATTTGGTATTGAAGTGTCTTTGCTGCAGGTCGCTGTGGCATTCAACTTTAAGTGCCCCACTTGTCTGGTTAGAGTAGCAGGTGCTCCTCTGGGCTTGTTTCATTGACTGGATTGGATGGTCTTACAAAACCACTTCTAACACCTAAGGGCTTAAGGAAAACATACATAACATCGTCTGTACAGAAGTTCTAATACACTTTCAAAAACTCGATCCAACTGTTCTTACACCCAAAAAAATTCGTATTAATATCAATTTTATAAGCGTTGTCTCAAATTGAAACTACAACCAGTGTCTTTTTTTTTGTATCAATATAATTAAAGAAAGTATCATGAGCCAATTAAATTGATACGTAAAATTACACAGGGCAACAGTGTTTTTGGTGCAGTCCTATCTACAACTGATTACACTAGTTTACAGCGAAAAAGACCCATTGAAGCCATTATTTTTAAATGATGTATTTTGGAATGCTGAACTCAAAAATGAATTTAAAAAATTTTTGTATGGATACGTTTTTGAGTTAGAATTTTTTTTAGTTTTTCGGTAGGTAACCATACCTTTTAAGCCATATCTCGAGTTACAAACTTTAGATGAAGTCGAGCAAGGGATTAATCAAAAGGGTTTGCAATTCCCGATAATCCAGTCAAAGAACATTTTCCAATCGGTTTAGTAGTTTAAAAGTAAGAATCAAAAATATTTCGAAAAAATGATTTTTTTCTCAAAAACGTGAAAAATTTGATTTTCTAAAATCTGTAAATGGTTGAAAATAAAAATCAAAAAATTGTTTTTTCTTTTATTCTTACAAATTGCCCTATTACGAAGAAAATAAGACGTTGATGACGAAAATCTGTGGATAAATAGCGAAGTTGTAAGCAAATGTGTGAAACAAATAGTGGTCAAATTTGACTATTTTACGAGTTCATTAAAAAAAATTTTTTTTACTTTGCTTTTTGCTCAATGTAGGAATTCCAATAGAAGCCAAATTACAGAAAAAAATTAAGAGCAATGTAATAAATACATAAAACAATGAAATTTGACTGTTAGTACTTGTACTCAATTGCTCACAGCTCCTTTATTTATCCATAGATATTCTTTACCAATACCTTATTTTCTTCGTAGAAGTGCTATTCGTAAGAACAAAAGAAAAAAACAATTTATTTTTATCAGTTTCAACCTTTTACAGATTTTAGGAAAACGAAATGTGCACGTTTTTGAGAAAAAATCGTATTTTCGAAATATTTTTTCCTTGGAAAATGATCTTCAACTAGATTATTAAAAATTGATACCCTTTAGATTAATCTGACCTATTTGAAAGAGCACATATCAATGCTTCTGTAAAAAATCAAACGCCCAAAATTCGATCATGCAAAAGGGTCCAAATTGGTCTCTGAAGTTAGACGTTTCTCGATTTATGGCAATTTTTACAAAATAAATCGTCTCCCTTAAGCTAGAACGGTTGTTGGATTTCTATTTTATCCATTTCAGCATATAGCCCAACATCTATTCTAATTATGTGAATTTTTTTGCATTTGTACCAGTTTATTTGGCGAAGTTACAGCCTGCATAAGCAAAAAACACATATTTCATTTTATGGGAGGCCAACTAGATTCTTACCCCAAATTTGTATAGGAACTGTGAAGAGGCTACTTGATTCATCATAGAATTTTATTTTATTTCAAGCAGATGTACAAATTTTATAAATTCTGTGTGGAGTCAAGTAGCCTTTCAATAGTTCCTATACAAATATGGTATTGGAATCTAGTAGTCCTCCCATAAATTTAAATGTGTATTTTTGGCTTAAGCAGGCTGTAGCTTCGCCAAATAATCATTATCAGATAGATTTTGCTCTCTCGCTCTCTCTTTCTCGTAAGTTCTACCAATCGCTGCGGTGTTGTTGTTGTCGTTCCTTTGAATTTTCTTTTACTTATATCTCTAATATCGTTCATCTAATCGAAAAATGTTGTTCGGCGAGTCGATTAATAATGAGTAGTAGAATATATGTCTAGAATGTTCGAACTATCTATCTTAAAAATTGCGGGAGTAATTACGGTTTTTTAATTTGCGGGTGAGGCAGGGGGCGTGGCAAAAATTAAAAATAAACTTGATCAAAATGATACAAAAAATTTGACAAAGTGTTGAGAAAGAATTGATACTAAAAAATTAAAACAAAAAAAATGTTATTCTGATACAAATTAGTATCATTTTATAAAAACATCGAAAATATCATTTTGATACTATCGAATTATCAACTTGATACTTTGAGTATTAAGGATAATTCGATACTCAATAGTTTCAAATTGATGACTAAATAGTGTCATTTTGATGATTACTTTTTTTTGGGTGTACCTATAGGATATTTAGGATTTAGATATTCGTAGTGTTTTTCACTAAGACCCATTTTCCGACCAATTGGTCCAACTGCAGCTATAAAATATAGTCATGCGACTTTAACAACATTTTGAAGATCTGTTTTAACGCTTGTACACATTATTTTAAAAGAGGTTAAGAACGATATCATTGCAAACATAAAAGTTTTTCTTATTTAGACCTTTTTTCCGACCGATCGGTCCTTTGGCAGCTGTAAGGTAAGGTCCGTGCGTGTAGTAAAAAGAAGACTCTATGCAAAATTTCAGAACTATAGCTTTTAAACTGAGCAGCTAGTTTGCATAGAAACAGACTCAGTCTACTCAGCTCCTTATCAAGAATATATAAAGTTTAAGCGGTCGGAAATTAATAGTTCTGTGAGTCGCAAACTTTTAAAAAGGCTTGAAAAATTGCAAAAAAAAAGCGAACGAATTCTGCCTTACCTAAAATATAAGTACTTAAAGATAATCGGGACATACAGTTGAGAAAAAAATAATAGGACCACTATGACCAATATTCCTGGAATTTGTTGATAACGGTAAATAAAACAATGATATTTTTTTCTTTCATTATTTTTAAGAGTCTTCTCATTCTAAAAACGTATTCAAAGGCTTCAAAAACTTACAATTTTAGTTATGAAGTCTTTGAAAAATTTGCTTGTAAGTGTGGTCCTTTTTTTTGAAACTGGCAGTAGGCCTTTAAAAAGCCTTATATAGAGCATTTCGGGACAAAGAAGAAGAAGATTCCGTATTTCTTAACTGACATCTGCGGTTTCATTTCAAAAGTAATTTCTTTTTGTTATTTTATTCGCTTGTGGTAGCCTTTACTGTATTTGTTGTTAAGTCGAAAATTTGTCCAGGTTTCATTACATCTGCCAAGCGATTGTGACACATTAAAATCAACGCGCACTGCAGAAACTACACGTAATTGCTTTGCCGGTAGGAATATGGTATCTCACTTTCCAGCCCGGCGAATTATACACAGTGTTGCTGACTTGGCGAAGAATTTTAACGCTTACTTTACCAAATCCTGAGCAGACAGTAAGCCAGTCAGTCAGTCAGTGGGTAGTTTCGTTAAGCTAATGAGCTTAGTCAGCACTTTGCTCAAAACATTTCATAATTTAATTGCAACGAAACGTAAGATAACAAAACCACAATTTAATTTCGTTGCCTTTGGAAAATTGCAACAAAATGCCAACAAGAAGAAAAAGAAGAAGAAGGAAATAGAAGAAGCTACTGCTTGTAACAACAACAAAAAAATGATTGTTTGTTGCATAAAGCAAACGCATTGAGCAGGCAAAAACCAACAGCACGCAAGCTAAAATTTGCTGAGGCGGCATTGCGTTGCATGTGTGGCAGGTTGTGAACAAAAGGCGTGGCAGTTGGCTAAAGAAATTCCCACTCGATGATGAAAGTCCATTTCATTACACTGACCGATCAAAAAAAAAACAAATTTGAATAAAGAAATACACAATGTTAAATGAGGCTTATGATGCTAGCAATTAATTAGCTGCCTTATTAGCATTTCGAAGGCGTATTCACCAGAAATTAAAACAAAAATGTTGGACAGTTATCGGATTTCATTTCTTGGCGTACCTTAAGACAATATTAAGTTTTCTTTCTAATATATATTCAAATTTCAATTAAAGTATGAAGTCATTTGGAAGGTTACTCATTTGCTTATAGGGCAAACCAAATTTTAAATAAATCTCGAATCACTTATGGTTACTTTAAACTAGAACACAAAAAGTCATATCTAAACAATGCATTTTTTATAAATGAATTTTAGAATGAGACATTTATCTTTAACGAACAATTTTAGTTAATAAGGTGTAAGTGAGTCAGAGTATCACACACCAGCGACTTTTATCTTATCTTTATCCCTAAAGGAATATGTCCACTTTTTCGATCAAGCTAAATTAGTTGACGGCTTCCAGATAGGCTACCAATTCTGCTTAGTCCATGCCTCAGTAATCATGTTTGTACGAACCAGAAAAAGATATACCAATTTTGTGGAAGAAAAACGATGAGACATTGATTATATGATGTTTCGTAGACATTTTCCAAAATTTACAAATAATTTCTTCCTAATGAGGGCTTTTTACATATTAAATACGTCGATGAAATGAATCGGACCGAACTGAACCGTTCAATGGTGGTTCGATTCTTTTCAAAAAGGTATTGCAAAATTGTGCAAATGTTTGTAACGCATAGGAGAAAGTATATCTTACCCCTTTAAGTATCCATATTCCTGATCAGCATAAACAGCCGAGTCGATAAAGCAATTTCCGTCTGATTCTTTGCTATCTCCTTTCTCAGTTTTTAAGCTATATTGACAAAACTTTCGAAAAAGTTTTTAAATACATATAGGCTGCACATTTGTCGGAACCGGCCGGTCCAAAAACCAGTTCTAGTGGGGAATACTTTTTTTGTTTTCAAAAGTAGCGTCTCCAAACTAGAAGTCTATTAATTCTATATGTTTGCACTTAATTCTAGAAAGTTTGATCAAAATCGGACGGCTATATCATATATCTGCCATTAGAACGATCAGTCGAAATATTAGTTCTATCAAGTAATCTTTATACAATTGAAAAGTGTATATTAATTTTGCCCAGAAGTTTGTAACGCATAGAAATATTTATTTCCGGCCCTATAAACTATATATATTATTGATCAGGACGACGAGCTGATCTAATCTAATCTTGGTATATGTTAGTTTTATATGCTTTACATAATACACAAAAAAATTATCAAAATCGGATGACTATATTATATAGCTCCCACAGAAACAGTCGGTCAAAAAACTACTTCTAGTGAGAAAAACTTTTTTGTTTACTATCGTATCGTCCCCAATCTTGGTATATATTAACTTTATATGCTTTCACATAATTTTGAAAATTTTTATCAAAATCGGATGACTATAGCATATAGCTGCCATAGGACCGATCGGACAGTAAATGTGTTTTAAAAAAAAAGTTTTTTTATGGTATGAAATTTTTATTATCAATGATTTAAAAATTTTAAATATCTGATATCTTTATCCTATATATATATTACCGGTTAAATCAGCTGGAGTAAAGTTTTTCAAGTGTATTAAAACTTCGGCACAGTCGAAGTTAGCTTTACCTTCTTGTTTTTGTTTTCTATGGTAACGTCTTAACCTGGCCTTAAGTAATTTAATATGCGTCTATATAATTCAGTCAAGTTTGGTTAAAATCGGACGACTATATCTAATAGCTGTCATTCAACCGAGCAGTCTGAAAATAGGTCTTTTTGAGAAAACCCTTTTTATTTCAAATGGTAGCCTCTGCAATCGTAAATATTATCTGCACTTTTTTTGCCGGGGTGATAAAAATTGGATAAACATATCGCAAATAAAGCTTCACTACAACTTCACTTCACGCAATTTGAGAATATAGTCATATCTCTCACAATTTTGAATTTAGATTCCTAGGAGATCCATCATAATTATTTATCTGTCTGTTCCGACCAGATGAACAATTGTCGGGTTATAAGCAAATCAATTAATAATGCTGGGCAGCACCGGCCACAAACTTGATGGGTAGCACTTAGACAGTCCCACATTTAAAATTGATCAATTATATGCAAACTTTGTTAGGTACAGAGTATATTACAGTCGGGCATGACCGACTTTCTTACTTGTTTGATTTTAAGGTAGATTAAAATCTGGTGAAAAATGTCAATACATCTAAAAGTAATTAAAATATTTAAATGGCTAAATATCGACAAATGAATACAATATATTTGTTGTTTATTAGCCATAAATTACTTGACTTGATTGATTTATTTTATATTAAAAGGAAAAACTTATTTGTCCCACTTACTTGCACATTTTACTTTAAGAAACTTTAATTTGATTTCAAATGAATTTCTCCTTGACAACGTATGCACTTGACTTTAGCAACTGTCCTTCCAATTAGTTAGGCTGTCAAATGAAATTTGAAATGATATTTGATTTTGACTTTTTAAATGAATGAATTTTGACATTTTTGTCAAACTGAAATTCGATGCTAATTTGTTGTCTGACATTTTAACTGGCTCGAAGTTGCCGGTGTTTTTTTTTTTGCTCAAAATTATTGGTAATTAATATTGATAACTTTTGCATTTATTATACAATCTGCATTTTGTCGTTTGTTTTTATTTGCGTTTGCTTCGACAAAAGAGGTTTAAATTTTATTTGGCCATTAATTTGATTGACCAGAAATGGGGATAATAAAATTTTAGTACCGTTTCGAGCAAGTAGCGCAAACATTTGCTAAGTAAGTTAAGTTTACGGCTACCAAGCATAAAAACTTTTTCATAAATTAAGAAATTCATCAAAATGAATATTTTTTAGGTGACCTACTTTTTTTTTGGTGCTGAAGTAGGCAGAAATTCACTTTTCCGGAAATAAGTGAACCCAAAATTTACACGAAATTTTTGCAGAGACAAACATCAGAAAGTTCGGCGAACTCATTAAAAAAGAAAACATTCCTCACTGTTTGCACTGCAAAAGTGCCAGAATTCCAAAAGCAATCAAATATTTATTTGCATTTCAATAAGTTTTGATTGTGTAATATGGTTGTGTGGCTGAGTACCGTTAAATGTTGAATGTTTGACCGCTTCAGCAATGCAGCAGCAGCAGCAGCAGCGACGCGTATCCGTGAGATACATTTGCATATTCAGCAGATATACGAGTTCTTTGAACTCCAATTAAGCGCTGTAGGGTTAGTAGAACTTGTCTAGATCTAAACAATCGACTCATAAAAGCATCATTGTCTCCAAAAAACCGTTGCCCATCCCAAAAAGTTGTCCCCTTTCTAATCAGCTTTAGAACTTTAACTAGAATTCGAACAGAACCAGTTTGGCTTTCAAACTATTCACTTTATTTTTTGATGCGGAGGAACTTATCTAAGATTTGCTGTCAAGTTGTGTCCGCTAAACATGTGTTAGCTGACATAAATTTGTGGAATTAAAAACATTCATAACTTTTGGCCAAGTTTAAGCTTTCAAATTTTAATTCGCCAACTAAGTGTGCTTGATTTATTTGTGCAATTACCATACCGAGTGTGAATATGCCGACAAATTAATTACTACTAATTAATTATTCAGCTCTCTTGACAACCAGCATGGCTCAGGCCACATGTCCTTGTGCAGCTCTTAAGTGCCCAAAAGTCAAGCCCAACTCAAAACCACCGAAATGCCTTTATATGCAAATTAAATTTGATTTGCTATTTACCATAAAGTATGTTTAAACGCACATTTATCTCCAATATATGTGAATGAACAACGAGTTGTTAATTAATATCACTTAAAATTTATTTGCACCTTAACTAAGCCACAAGCTGTAGGAGCAATTTGTATATACCAAAAACAGGAATGACAATGGTTTTTGGCTTTTTTTGGACCTGTTTTATCTGTGAGGTATATTAGCTTAATCAACAATAATAAATCGTATTATAAAGGTGTTATGAATTCAAAAACAATTAATCGCATTTTAAAGTTTTTAGGTGACAAAATAATCACTTGAGTTATTGTCCTAGATATAAGATATTGCTTTTTGGTACAAAAGAATAAGTTAACTCAGATTTATCATTAAATACAGTGTACATATTTAAAAAGCTAGATTTAGCGAAAAGATAAATGTTTCTTTTTCGATCCATTTGGAAAAACGATCCTTGAGTACTCTGAAATAAGTTAAGACTCAATGAATTTCAATCTCGCCTGCATGACAAATAAAATAAAAAGTATAATGTTTAACCATTTTAAAAGAAATTAATCATAAAACATAAAAAACATTTAACAAATTTTAATTGAACATCAAATTGACACATAACTAAAAAATGGGAAATTTCATTAGCGAAGGTCGCAACCCTGTTCGATGAGATTTACCATTAGACACAAACCTCCTAACTAGATTTGCAAATAAGAAAATGGGCGCGTTCAGCAGAGACACTTGATGACTAATCACTTCAGCATACATTTAAAATTTAGAAAAGCTTTGTTTAAATATCATATTAAGAAGAAGGCTACGTAAATTACAAAGAAATACATAATTGATCAGGAAGCAAGTTCTTCTGCTGAACACGGCCAATGACATCTCTCAAAGTTCTATGATACTGATGGACTTTTCAAACGTTTTGCAAACCAACCGAAGCAGTGGGGAGTAAAACTAACTTAAAGTATGTAGTTGAAATAATTCAAAATCAGTAAGATATATAATAAAATAAAAAAAAATTACTGTGTTAGACGTTTTGGAATGATTCCGGTTTTTTCGGTTCCAATTATAACGGTAAATGATTTTCGGCTCACAAAAAATATTTAATATCCGGTAGCAGTATTATTCCTTGGTTATAATCAAACTAGAAAACAGCTGTCTTCGCCTTTGAGCACACACGTGCCGTTTCGATGACATTAATACATCACCAGATTTAGCTTCGCTGTGGAATTACGGGCTTATATTCGAGAAGGTTCTCTTTAAAACCTAACAAAGTTGGCGAAACGCTTGTTTAAGTGCATTGAGCTTAAAGAAGACTATCATGCTTGTTCCGACACTCACTTTCGACAAGATTTGTTGAATTCGAATGTGGTACATGTCTTGTTGTGTCAAATTGATTGAGTTAATCGGTTTAAAGCGTTTGATATTTAATTCGCCGAATTAAAAGTAGGGCTGGGTTCACACTGTTCGACTCATGAGACATGACAATCTAGTAGGCCCTTATGTTTACTTGTTTTCATTGTGAATAGCTCGTCATTTGACATTGAAAACAATACAACATGAAGTCTTACTAGATTATCTCATCCTAAGTAAAAGTTCAAGGTTTAATTGTTGAACACCGGTACAGACCTGTATTGAATAATTGAATAGGAGCATGTCCCAAAAATAGTGTTATGTAATTTTTTTTCGGGGAATAAAACAAAAACCGTAATCAAAAAAAAAAACAGAAGCGATGGTACTGCTTCTATTGGTTGTCCAGCAATTTTGGATGAAATTGTTTAATGGTATACTATTTCTGTGATATATATACCGTTTCAAAGGGTATATTTAAATTGTGTAGATTTTTGTAATGCATAGATGGAAGCATCACCGACCCAATAAAGTATATTTATTCTTAATCAGAATCAATATTATTTTATGCTATCTCCATCCTCAGTTTTAAAGCTATCCTGACCGAACGTTGCAAAAAGTCTTTTAATACATATAGGCTGCATATTTGTCGGAACCGAACGGATCGGATGACTAAATCATATAGCTGCCTTAGGATCGATCGGTCCAAAAACCAGTTCTAATAAGAAAATTCTTTTTGTTTTCCATCGTAGCGTCTCCAAACTTTGCATTTACTATTTTTAATTGCCTCCACACAACTCTGGAAAAATTTATCAAAATCGGACGACTATAGCATATAGCTGCCATACAAACGATCGGTCAAAAAACTAGTTTTAGTAAGAACAACTTTTTTGTTTTCCACTGTAGCGTCACCAAACTTGGCATTTATTACTTTTTTATGCTTCCACTCAATAATGAAGAGTTTAATCAAAATCGGATGACTATAGCATATAGCTGCCATTGGAACGATCGGTCTAAAAACTAGTTCTAGTGAGAAAATCTTTTTTGTTATCAATGGTAGCGTCTTAAATAAACTGCAAGGGTATTTAATGTTAAAGTTATATTTTTATTAATGCTGTTCCGTTACAATTCAATCATTTGAACATTGAACAAGATATACATACCGGCATTATAAAGAGTACAGCTCAGTCTACCAACCAATTATTAATTTTTTTCCCCACCCGTTTTATTGCAGTCAGCTGAATGTTTGCAGCGTGCTGTGACAACAGTAAACCAAACGCCATAAAACAAATCTCTAGATGGCAGGTCACAAAAAAAAAACAGAACAGCACAAAAAAGTTCATTAAAATAAATTGCAAGGCCAATTCCCCAAAAACCCGTACCCAATCCCAGTTCCCAGTTCCATTTGACACTCTCGGTGCGCTTTAAGTTTTTTTAAGATAAGCTGCTGGTTCGCCCAGTAGCTGGCGAAGGTAATTAATCAATATAAAAGCCGATTTCGAGTTCAGTGGGTTTAATGACTGTGTGCGCTTCTTGGATTAGATGGTTTTTACACATGACTGGCCATACTTAGTGAGCAATTAGCACGAAGCCTGCCAAACATTGTAGCATTAACACTTTAACTGTTTTGTTTTGTCTTTTGTTTTCAGGCCAAAAGATGACATTGACGTGGCTGCTGTGGGGCTGTGTTAGCCTCTTTCTGGCCGCCGCTCCAGTGCGGGGTGAGCTGTATACGGCTCTGGCGGAAATGGAGGAACTACTTGAGACTGAATCCGTATTAATCAACAATCTAGAAGGCTATATACGTGTGCAGGAAGACAAGCTGAGCTATTTGAAAAAGTGAGTGTCAAATAATGTCAGGTTAGAGATAAGCGAGTCGCAGTTAATTAAACGAAATTTTGAATAAATTTTTTATTTCAATTCCATATGCAAATGAGGGGGGCACTTCAGGTAGCTCAGCTGCATGTTGGTAATTATGTTTGCCACGTGCGTGTTGCAGTGACAGCGCAGCTGTAGCACATAGCATCTACTGCGGCGCCTACTTATACAATAATATACAACATATTATATATATATAAACGAAAGGAAGTACATAAAGATGCAGGATAACAGTCGCATTGCGGATGCGATGAGGCAACTCCCCTTTAATCAAATACAGCCAACGCGCACATCCCGGATCTATTTATATATATGTGCATACGTACATATCTTATATACTGCCTATCTATCTACTCGACGGTCTGCTCCCCTGACGTCGGCTTTTGTCACAAAAGCAACGCAGACAGGATCCTCGCAACAACAGCTGACAGCTGTTTTGCCTGTCTGCGTTATCCTTGTGCGCTGTCATTGCCCCTTTGCAGCAGTGGCAGTGGCAATCAGCCGCAGAAGTTTCCTCTCCCATTGCTCGTCATCGTTTTTGTGGCGCGTGCCTGCCTTTTAAATGCGACTTAAAATTGAATGCTGCCTTCAATTTTCCAACTGACAGCAGTCTAACTTCTGTCATTTCTCCAACTAGGCAGCTGGTCATGCGAGGGTCGGTTGATCAACTAAAAATGTATTATATTATTATATATTATATATTAATCGAGTGTCTCTGCTGATTGCGCCCATTGTTCTTAAAAATGTATATCACAAAAATAACAATAATCCAATATTAAACTATTGGATTATATTTCATTTGAATCTCGTTAAAGGCTAGGCAGCCACTGATTAATTTTACGTATTATTATACTCTCTTTGCGAAGGGTTCGGAACGTGATCGGCTCGTGTCTGTGTGAATTGCCGAATGTGTTCGCCCCCAGGGGCTATGTCTGGGGAACTCTACTTTAAACACTTGCAAAGTGTATATTAACGACGAGCTGAGTCGATTGAGCTTTGTCCGTCCATCTGTCTCTCAGTTTTAAAGCTATCAAGCTGAAATCTTGCACAGAGTCTTCGTCTTCTTTCACTGCACGCTACTAATATGTCGAACCGGATCCGATGACTATTTCATATAGTTGTTATTGAACGGATCGGTTAGAAAATGGATTTTAATAGGAAAACCTTCTTTGTTTTTAATGCAATATTTGTTATCTAACTGTTTTGCAAAATTTGGTCAAAGTCGGGTGACTGCATCGTATAGCTGCCATAGCACCTATCGGTGAGAAAATGGGTTTTAGGAGGAAAAACTTTTTTGTTTTCAATTTAAGCGTTTTGAAACTTACCAATTTTGAACTTTATACGATTTTAAAAGGATCTGCAAAATTTAGCCAAAATCGTTCGAAAAATTATTAGGGCCGTTTTCTCATCTTCATAGTAGACACACATACACATTTAAAACCAGCCTTAAAGTAGGCGACTCAATTTTATCCAAAAAGCACCTGGATTTGAAAAAACAGGAACATGAGAAAACGGCCCTTAGTAAAAAAAACTTTTCGTTTCAACAAAATTTTGTTAAGATAGAACCGATCGGTCGGAAAATGTGTCTTAATAAGTAATCTTATTTGTTTTCATTTATTTAAATTTATAAATAACTGCCATCTTTATCCTATATATTTATATTCTAAAGGTTAAATCAGTTGGAGCGAACTTTTGCAAGTGTATTAAAACTTTGGCACAGTCGAAGTTAGCTTTGCCTTTTCGTTTTCCTTTTTATACACCTTAAAAGTGTATATTAATTTTGCCCAGAAGTTTGTAACGCATAGAAATATTCATTTCCGACCACATAAACTATATATATTCTTGATCAGGACGACGAGCTGAGTTCAATTCCGTCTGTCCGTCCGTCCGTCTGTCCGTCTGTCTGTTTCTACGCGAACTAGTCTCTCAGTTTTAAAGCTATCGAGCTGAAATTTTGCACAGAGTCTTCTTTTTACTGCACGCAACTAATATGTCGGAACAGGCCGGATCGGATGACTATATCATATAGCTGCCATAGGAACGATCGGTCTAAGAACTAGCTCTAGTTAGAAAAACTTTGTTGTTTTCCATCGTAGCGACACAAATCTTGGTGTATGTTAGTTTTATATGCTTCCACATAATTGTGAAAAATTTATCAAAATCGGATGACTATATCATATAGCTGCCATATAAAGGGTCGGTCAAAAAACTAGTTCTAGTGGGAAAAACTTTTTTGTTTTTCATCGTAGCGTCACCAATCGTAGTATATACTAGTTTTATATACTTCCACACAATTTCAAAAAATTTATCAAAATCGGATGACTATATCATATAGCTGCCATAGGAACGATCGGTCGGAAAATAAGTTTTAGTGAGAAAAACTTTTTTGTTTTCCATCGTAGCGTCACTAATCTTGGTATATGATAGTTTTATATGATTTCACATAATTCTGGAAAAATGTATCAAAATCGGATCACTATAGCATATAGCTGCCGGTCGGTCAAAAAACAAGTTCTAGTGAGAAAAACTTTTTTGTTTTCCATCGTATCGTCACCAATCTTGGTAGATATTAGTTTTATATGCTTTTACAAATTTTTTAAAAAATTTATAAAAGTCGGATGACTATAGCATATAGCTGCCATAGGACCGATCGGTCGGAAAATGTGTTTTACTAAGAAAAGTTTTTTTATGGTATCCTATTTTTATTATCAATGATTTAAAATTTTTTAATATCTGATATCTATATCATATATATATTTTACTGGTTAAATCAGTTGGAGTAAAGTTTTTCAAGTGTATTAAAACTTCGGCACAGTCGAAGTTAGCTTTGCCTTCTCGTTTTATTTCATCCACTGTAAGGGCCGCTATCACTGCAGCAGTGAAGGACCTGTAGAAATACCGAAAACTCGCTAAAAACTGAATTTTTGAATATAAAAATTTCAATTTTTATTTGTTAATTATGTATAAATAATATTTATTTATATATTTTTTATTTTTGGCACACCTAGTGTGACCGTCTAAATAGAATAATAAATACTGCATGAAATGTTTAAACAAATTTCAGGATATATTTATTAAATGCAGTATGCAGTGTGCCAAAATAAAAAAAAAATCGAATCGTTTTTATATTACCTATAATTTAAATGAATTTTGTAATAGCCAAATCAAATTAGGCCTCATGTTCAGAACAAGATTCACAAGAAAATTATGCCAAACTTTTTAATTTAAAACCAAATTGCAATTGGCATTGCCATATTGCAGTATTCCCTACGCATTTCTTGCATCAATCCTATTTGCAGCCCAAACATTCATTTCCAAGAGAGGAAATCGAAATGTGGCAGAAAGCTGCAACAATTTGAGTGAAGTCTTCTCGAAGCATATTGTTGTTGACTGACAACCCTTTGCCACATGAGGTGAAACTATGCCAGGTTGCTGAATTCTGAAGGGATTTTCATTAGATTTTGTATTTGCGTTTGGCTCTTTGAGGTAGTTCTGTGGCAAATTCCAACTAAATTGGCTGGCATGCTTGTCAAAAGGCAACCGCAACATATTGAAACCCAACAGGCGATGGAGTTCATAATGATAAACTGCGGGTGGTTGGCAGAGAAATGTAACGGTCGCACGATAGAGGGGAAGTTTCCATTTATATGCGAGTGTGTGTTAGGTGGTTATGAGCTGGTAAATACAGAATTAAAAACGCTGATAAAGCAAACCCACAGTGCCGGCTGCTTCTACTTACGTACAATTCAACCCTCAGTTATATTTTTTGGCAGCAGGAGCAGATGTTTCTCTAGCTAAATGGAACGCGCCAAACATTTGCCCGGCTATTGTATGCATGTCTTGGGCATAATTATGTGTGTGTGTGTATGTGTGCTTATGTATAGGCTAAGGTAAATGGTTATGTTTCTTGTACAAGGGGAAAGAACGCACGCGCTGAACCGATCCACTCGACTGCGCGCCAGCGCAGGAAGTTGCAAGTCGAGGAGTGGTCGTTGCTGGAACTCTTACTTCAGTTGAGTCGCAGTTGTCGTAGAGAACGGTTCCTCCATTCCGATCATGTCGCAGCACAATTATACCAATCCGGCATTCTGCCAGAATAGTGAGTTTTATCCAGTGCCTAGCAATCGTGTCGAGTCCATATACAATCGTAGCCTGCAAGTGAATTATAATGCAGCGGCCGGTACACCCTGCCGGGATCCACGCGAGGGTCCGCTACGTATGCAACGTAGCATGTCCACGCGTTCGGTGACGCGGAAACAGTACCAGCAGCAACAGCAGCAGCAGCTGCAGAATCCACCACCATCCTCGTCCAGTGGTCGTTATGCCTTGGTGCCTCTAGAAGAATTGACGGTGAATGCTAGTCGCTATGCCATTGTACCGGGACAGGCGGCCCAGCGTTTGGCCAAATCCCAGGATAACCTGGATCGCTATGGCTCCCGGCTGGGTCTACAATCCGACGAAGAACCGCATTCTTTTCACGAGGAACCTCAACAGGAAACACAATTTGCCAGCCTGCCGCCCATGCCCCCCAAATCGGTTCAAATACAGACGCCCTCGAAGATTAAGCATGCCTTCTCCAGTGACTTTGGTAGCAAGACTTTCCTCATTGTGGACAAAAATAGCAATCAACGCTATCAAATGGTGCCCACAGCAGAAGATGAGGAATTGGTGGATGATAATCAGGAGATTATACAGATGCATAATGGCAGAGCGCATCGTTATGCAATGATACCCACCGAGGCGGATGATGAAGATGTGACAGAAGAGTCGTTTGTTACAGCAGGACAGCAGGAGACTTGCTTGAGCCACACCGAATTGAGTCAACACTTTGCCCTGAGAACATCGACACCACAGCAAAGGAATGCTGCAGCCGCCACCAGAGCTCTGCATGAGCTATTGTCCACACCCAGGAAAATGCAACCACCCCCTCGTCTGGCGCACTCGACACCGCGTAATGCCGCACATCATGAACAACTGCAGCAAGAGCGTCGCCTGCAGCTGTACCAGAGTCAGCAGCATATCAATCAGGCTCAGGCACAACCTCCACCCCCCACATTACCGCTGCGTCAGGCCAGGCTCTCCCCTCAACGTTTGCACTATGAGACAGTGAAACCTGCGGCGGTAGCTGCACCTTTAGACCGCACCATGGCGGTGATAAGTCCACGCGTACAGGAACAGGATCTGAGCAGCCTACAAGGCAAATCCCAAATGAATAACAACTCGTATCCACAGAAACTGGCCAATGCCACCATTACCTTGGCCATAGTTTCGCTGATGCTGGTCCTGGGCAGCACCATGAATGCCGGTCTTATTATTTATATGATAGCCCATGTAAGTTCACCAGTTCTCGCACCCTCCCAACCCCCCTCTAACTTGGATTTTCTTCGGCTTTTGTAGTTTGGCAAATCCTTTTACCTGCAATTCGGTTTGGTGGCCTCCTTTTGCGGCATAGGACTCGGCTTTCTGGGCTTTCGTTCGCGTCAGTGTGAGTGGCTGCCCAATCGCAGCTATACCTCCGGCTATATACTGGTCACCGTCTTCTGTCTGTTCAAATGCTGTGGTCTGCTGTTGATACTGGTGCTGGATCCTTTCCCGGGTCTGCCACTGCATGATGTCACCACCGGCGTTATCCTGGGCCTATCCACATTTACCATGTTCTTCATTGGCCTGGGCGTCATTGGCAGTCTCTGGTGCTATCGACCGCCACCAGATAACCGCGTCAATGTGGTCTAAAAGAGAGAGTAGTCTAGTTCTTAAATTAGCTTAAGTTTCCAACAAGCGGCACACCGAACGGCTAAAAGACCAAAAAAAAAAAAAAACAAAAGTATTTGTAAGTAGAGGCACACGGAATTCCATTAGAGAGTTTTCTTCACAAGACTGTAAATACGTTGGGTTGTATGTAGAATAAGATTATACATTTATTTTCTGTTTTAATTTATTGTTTTACACTTGAGTTAAGTTTAATCGGTAAGCATGAAATAAAGATAACACTTGCAACACTTGCAAGATATGACATATTGTTAACCTCATTCTTCGAACCAACGGGACCAAGCTTTTGATTTCCAGGTTCCCTGCAGTACCACATACAACTTCATGCTTTGCGCACGTTTCAATAAAACCACACCAAATACAAAAAAGTGCAAAAAATCAAACACACCACCAATTGTTGCACTGTTTGAGGCATTTTTGGTACAATAATTACGAAAAGTTAAAAACTCTAAAAAAAATGTCTGTATAACAAAAATATGACTTGGAACCTGACCTGAGAAGTGGAATTTTTTTTATTGAAAGATAACACAAGGCAAGATGATATAAGAAAAAATTCTAACCTAAATTAAAGTATGACCGTGATTGTATTAGGATCGTTATGTTCCTACAATTTTTTTTTGTTTTCTGCCGATCGTTGCTATGGTAGCTGTATGCTATAGTGATCCGAGTTTGATCAATTTTTCCAGAATTATTTGGAAGCACATAAAACTTATATATACCACGATTGGTGATGCTACGATAGAAAACAAAAAAGTTTTTCTCACTAGAACTAGTTTTGGACCGATATAGTCATCCGATCCTGCCGGTTCCGACATATGTGCAGCCTATGCGTATTACAATATATGTGTCTTAGATAGTTTTAAATCTGAGGGAGGAGAAGGCATAGAAACAGACGGGCATGGCTATATCGACGCAGCTCGTCATGCTGATCAAGAATATATATGCTTTATGTGGTCTGAGATGCTGCCTTCTAAGCGTTACAAACATCGTGACAATTGTAATATACCCACTGCAAGGGTATAAAAACAAATAAGTAAGGGTATTTAGTCTTTTATTTTTGAGTTATGGCTTTGAGTCACTGAGAAAAGATTCAAGCTTTGTTGGAATCGATTTGGAACCGGTGTTTTTTCAGTCTTTAAATTTCGTGTGTGATTTATAAACGCCCAGTCCAGGCAGCTTAACGTAGAGTGCTAAAATTTTTCGCAAACTTTCATTGTGGACGAAAGAGCGCACAATAAAACTTTTTATTTTAAAATTCCTCACCCTGGTGGACGAAAGTGGAAATGCTTTAATGCGGCTTTATCATTCAGTTGTTTTTTTGACCTGGGTTGTGAATTATTTTCAAACTAAAAGTTAGTAAACAAAACACAGCTGAGTGAATAATCCTAAATTGTAACTGACAAGAAAATCCAGAACTCTGCAGTAAAAGTTTAAAAATAAACAAACGGAAACGTCGTATAAACCTGAATGGTGACAGAAGACACAATTTACACATTTACTTGGTTATGGTCCGGATTGAGGATTTTTCATAGTGAGCTTTATTAAAACAAATAAGAAAGCTGTAGTCGAGCGACCCGACTACAAAATACACAAAAAAAAATAAAAATTTTAATAAAAAAAAAATTTTTAGAATGTGTATGTTACAATAAATGGCTTAGAATTGTTTGGCTAATTAATATTTAATGGTTATCTTTTTTCCGTTTTGAAAAACAAAGAAATACAACTATTTATTTAGGTAACAACATTACATTACCTTGTCTGGTGATCGAACTCTGGTCCTTGGAGTTAACTCGAATGAAATGACGTCTTAACGCAGTCAGACAACGCACACGCGTTTGGACAAACGTCTAAGAGACTACTTACATGTTTGTAAGAAGGAATTGCAATGGGTTTACTTTTTAATATTTATTCGATTAAATAATATTATTTTTGATCTGAAAGATATGTTTTGGTACACAAATGATTTCTCTGTGTAGTTATTCATGTTCTCTTGCGCTTTACACAGGAATGTGTAGTTGCCTGTATGTACAGAGGCCAAAGCGAAACAACTGCGCAGCACGCAACAACAACTTCAACTACTTTTCGAATTTACTACGAAAAGAAGGAGAGAAGGAAGGGTTTATACATTTTTCTTAAGTTTGGGCCTGCTCTAAGTATATAGTTTAGACATATTTTTTCTACAGACAAAGGCAAATCTACCCTACAAAATAATAAAGGCAATAAATATAATTCACACTAAAATTCAGAAAAAACGAGATTGTAAGTTGAAGTCGGCCCTGCTCGACTTCGATATACCCGTTACTCAGGGTAAGGTTTATTTAAGAATATTTTATTAGATCACAACATGCCCAAATTTTGGAAGATATGAGTTTTTTTTCCAAATTGCGGGGGTGGCAACTCTACTATTGCTCATCTGATCGGGAAATGATGTACTGCGGATCGATATGTAATGATGATTAAAATATATGTCTAGAGGGTTCGAATAATCTATCTTCAAAATTTTGGGAGATATGAGGTATTTTCCAAATTGCGTGGGTGGAAACTCTTTAATCGTTCATCTGATCAAAAAAAATGATGTATGGCGGATCGATAGGTAATGATGATTTAAATATATGTCTAGAAGGTTCGAACAATCTATTTTCAAAATTGTGGGATGATATGAGGTTTTTTTCATATTGCGTGGGCGGTAACTCTACTATGGTTCATCTGATCGAAAAATGATGTATGGCGGATCGATAGGTAATGATGATTAAAGTATATGTCTAGAAGGTTCGAACAATCTATTTTTAAAATTGTGGGAGATATGAGGTTTTTTTCATATTGCGGGGGCGGGAGGGGGCGTGGCAAAAATTTGAAACAAACTTGATCTGCGTGCAGAAAATACAAGTCTACACTGAAAAAATGGTACCTCTAGCTCTTATAGTTCCTGAGATCTAGGTGTTCATACAGACAGACGGACAGACGGACGGACGGACGGACGGACAGACGGACAGGTCTATATCGACTCGGCTATTGATGCTGATCAAGAATATATATACTTTATGGGGTCGGAAATGCTTCCTTCTGCCTGTTACATACATTTGCACGAACTTAGTATACCCTTTTTACTCTACGAGTAACGGGTATAAAAATATAAGGCTAATATCGACTACGCCGATGATTTAAATACCCTGGCTGCTTTTGAAAGACGCTAACATTATTAACAAACAGTTTTCCTCACTAGAACTAGTTTTTAGACCGATCCTTCCTATGGCAACTATATGCTATAGTGATCCGATTTTGATAATTTTTTTTATAGAATTTTGTGGAAGCATTTACAACTAATATATACCATAATTGGTGACGCTTCGATGGAAAACAAAAAAGTTTTTCTCATTAGAACTTGGTTTTGGACCGATCGTTCCTATGGCAGCTATATGATATAGTCATCCGATCCGGTCGATTCCGACAAATTTGCAGCCTATGTGTATTTAACGAGTCAAGTTTGGTCAAGATAGCTTCAAAACTGAGGGAGGAGACAGACGAACGGCTATAAAGACTCAGCTCGTCATGCTGATCAAGAATATATATAGTTTATGGGATCGGAGATGCTTCCTTCTATGCGTTACAAACATCGTGCCAATTTAAATATACCCTCTGTCTTGCAGTGTATTAAAATACTTTTGAAATATATTTTCTAAAAAATTTACTTTAGGAGAAACTTTTCTACAATTCAGAAAAATTTTACTCATTTTAAAACATTTTTCTAAATATTAGTGCGATTACAATTTTTTAAAATATAGAAAAATAGTTTTCTGAGTGTGAGCACTTCTTTCAAATATCACAAAAAATTTTACATTGTTAATCTACGAGTGTGGCTTATTTCTTGTCGAAATGCGAAATATGTAAACCAAAATGCATTTTTCCAATGGAATATTTCAGCTCAAAACTTGTTCCTTAAAACAAACATAAAATTGGGTCAGTATATTTTCCTAAGAAAAACAAAATTTTTCTTTTCTTCTTTGCTTTTCATGCAATCCAACTTGTTGGTTTGTTCAAGTTATAATTCAATTTGCAAAACTACCACAAAAGTACTTAGTAAACAATCTGCGAAACTTTTTCAACTTTTTCTTTTTTTTTTTTAGTAAAATGGATGAATACCAAAGGGAGCACGCGGATGCGTCTGGTGATATAACCGCATACGTTTCCAATCCGATCAATGCATATTTATTAACCAAAAGGCTGACCACCGACTGGCGGCAAGTGGAGAATCTGATGGAGCACGATGTGGGCACGGGTAAGTATCTGGAACGTGGGCAATTAGAGCATGTTGGTTGATCTTTTAATTTGGCAGACTTTTTGCAAAATCTCACGCAATACCGCAATGTCTTAAAGTTTCCCTCGGATGAGGATCTTAATGGGGCAGCGGTGGCCTTGTTACGGCTGCAGGACACTTACCAGTTGGACACGTCCAGTGTGGCACGCGGCAAACTCAATGGAATACAGTATAGGTAAGCAGAGCAGAGTAAATCCAACTTGGAGTAGCTAAAAAATTAATTTATATTGCAGCACGGAAATGTCCTCGGATGACTGCTTCGAGCTGGGACGACAGTCCTATGTTAATCATGACTATTACCATACCGTACTCTGGATGAACGAGGCCATGGCGCGCATGCTGGAGGAGGCACACAATCAAACCCAATCCTTTACCCGAGCAGATGTGCTGGAGTATTTGGCCTTCTCCACCTACAAACAAGGTAAGTGAGTGTGCGGCTACAAAGCGATTGTCAGTTTACTTTGCATGGCACTTCTGAAGGTCCATTTGGCTGCAGGAAATTGCACTTTGCCACTCTGTTGCCAGGTGAGCTGCACTTGGCCCGGTCGTTTAAGCACCCAGCTTAAAGTGCAAAATAATGGTTGCTCATCCGCAGGCTGTGACAATATTGTGACAAAGGGGGGGGCCATCACGTAAATGGAGTCATGGTTTGGCCTTGCCGCAGGCACGTCACGGCCAGCATTGGGGTTTATTAACGTCTTATTACCCAGGCAAGCACAACTTTTCGAGACCATGAAGGAGTTACACAATACGACGTGTGCACGTATCTGTATCTACACGTTTTGTTACTTTATGCCCCTCCGGTGGTGGCTTGGTGTGGCTTTTTGCGAGACAATTTATGGGCGGAAGTGCCGCCATATTGTGTTAGGGCTGCCAGTTGCAAACAAAAAACGGGTGACAGACATTTTGACATAATACTCGGGGTACCGGTACCCCTTTTGCCCTCCTTCCGCTTGTTTACATACACCTGACTAGGCGCATGTGTCACAAAATTGCTGCCACATAGAATGCAAATTAAAATTCCTGTCACTGACAGGGTCTACGGAGTTGTGGTGCTCGGCCCTGTTTCATAAAATATAAGGAAATGAAAAGCGGTTTAAAGTGTCAGAAAAATTAATTAGAAGAAAAGCTCTGGGGACAATGGCATAAGCTGCAATGGCCACACTAAAAATTAGCAAAGACTTTGCTTGGTCATGCCAACAAAGTGGGTAACAACCAAGTCCAGGGGGAGGCTAGAGTTCTGTTCAACAGCCATAAGAAGTTTGCGGGTGCAAAAAGTTGTACACCAGAAATATCACCACAACTTCCCTGCTGTCCAAATAGTGTAGCATAATTTTAGACAGCTCATTTTTTTTAGAAATGGTGTGGTTAGTTTCTATTTTGATTTCACCACAATGTACTTGCATTTGATGTTGTCAAAATGTGTGGTATAACCACAGGCAGTTGTGTTGGTTTGATGTGGTTTAGTTGGTTACGATATTCGCTTAACCACAATCTGCTTCTCTTGTCCTGTGTGTTTAGCTACGACATTGCAATTGATTTCATACAAATAGAGTTGCATATTTTGATGCAGTTCGGTTATTTTTGGAGTGTAGCTTGTGATGTAGTCAAGAAAATGTGGAATAAGCTTAAACAATAATGTTTTCAAATAAATGTAGCATACTTTTAGTCCAAAATGTTATTTTTTGATGGTTTATTTTGAGCTACATACAAAAATCATGTCAGTCAAACTGTTAAGCAAAACGCTTCTGTTTACATTTACCGGATCTACTGGAAATTCCAGGTCAAAATTGATTTTAAGGCCACCCGGAAAACTACGAAGAAGCATATATGTTATATACTACGATTATGCTTATAAAAAATCATGCTTTTTGCCCCTCAAAGTATGCAAAATTGATTTTCTTCAATTAATATATTTTGAACGAGATAATATAAAGTCAGATATGGCAGCATCTTTCATAATCCCCATTGTGCATTCACTCAGATTGTCGGACCAGACAAAAGTTTTCAAAAATAAATATTTTTCTTAATTGTTTATATTTATAAGCAAAGCATACTATGAAGGGCAAAAAGCATGATTTCTTATTTGTCCATAAACGTAGTAGTATTTAAGTAAGGACAACACGAAATCTGGCAACTGACTTTCTTTAACCTACACTCAGAAAAAATGCGATTTTTATTTTAATTATGTCCGTTATTGAATTGGGACCGTTTTGTTCTTAAAATTTAACATTGGTTTTTTCTTAAGTTTCGCATGAATCAATCTTAAAATTTAAAACATAAGAGTAGTAATAAATAGTAATAATGTGGCCTTGTGTGGCTCAATGGGTACACACAAGCCAAGAGATTAAGAGATGCTCGGCTTGGCCCCTTGCGGCTGTTACGACCAGATTAACATTACATTTTCAATAATAATAATTACCTGGTTTAGACATGCAAAATTTATCATGATAAACGCTCTTCAAAGTATGCAATGTTTATGAAAATGAATAATTTAGGAACCTAAATTATAAAAGCAAATAATGATTGCATACTTTTAAGGGCATTTATCATGATAAATTTTGTGTGTATAAAGTTTATACTATACTAAGTAAATGTAACAGAATACATTTTATGTCAAGGTAAAGGGATTTTAAAATCAAAAAATCAACATGAAATGAGAATATTGATCGCAGATTTGGAAATACCGAACTAAGTCAGCTTTTGAGATCTTTTGTACTTGAATCTCTCCTGTTTAAGTACGGAATTCGTTCATTTTTTTCTGAGTGTAGGTTAGGATTTGGCGAGCCTAAGGGTGGTTAGAAATGGCTTTTGGGCATTTATTTTGGTTTCCATAACCGAAAGAGAGAGATTTTGGATACATTTAAGGATGAGTAGGAATGTAGTCTTTAGGCATTGTCTTAAAAGATCTAAAAGAACCAAGATAAAGATTTGATGAACCTATATAGGAAGCTTAAGCACTTTAAATGTATTTCAGTTAAAGCTTTCTTCGCTTCCGAAATATAAAGAATCATTTAGCTTGGTTAGGCTAAAAGAAACAGCCTTTGGAAATCGACATTCAAATTCGAAATGAAAAATTTGCGGTATTCGAGACGCTAGGGACGGGATATAAAGTTTTAGACTTGGGATGGGAGTGATGCAACCACCACAAATTCCTTGCATTTGATTTTGTTAAAATAGCGTAGCATACTCTCAGGATGTCTCTTTATTTTCAGGTGGTTAAATTTTAAGTATTTCAAAAAGTCATCGAAAATGTCAAAAAATGAATCTTAAGGCATTGGTTTTCTACAGCTAAGTTCTAAGTAAAGCGCAACTTTTAATTTCGCTTAAATTCCTGAATAATAATAATTAAGAATAGGCATATTTTATTTACCAGAGACGCAAACCTTTTCAATGAGTTTAACTATTATCATAGACACAAACATTCTAACCAGATTTTCATACAAGAAAGAGAAATCTCTCGAAGTTCTGTGACACCGACGAATCTCTAGAGATTTCCAAGACACCAGAAGATTTATCGAGCCAGTACCTTAAAAAAGTCGCTTCTAAATATTAAAAAATCCTATGCAAGTTCTTAAAAAGCGACTTTAATTAATCAATCAATTGGATGGATCGTAAGAATTCTGATTTGATAGCAATGATTAGAGAATTATGTTGAAACGCTTTGCCATTGAAACAGTCGATTCCGCATGATTTAATCGAAATCGATAACTCAAGATTTAAGAATAGAAAAAACTTGAAACAAACCGGTTCTGTCCGAAACAAAGCTTGCAGCCTTGATAGAAACTACTATATATAAACCCAATTCCCCATTTCTTACTCAGGCAATGTGGAAAGTGCTTTGATCATGACCAATGAGCTACTTCAGCTGCTGCCCAATCATGAACGCGCCAATGGTAACAAAAAGTTCTACGAAAAGGAAATAGCCCATCTTTCTGAAATGAAGAGAATGAAAGGCGATGATGGCTCTGATGAGATGCCCGTTTCAGATCTGGTAAGTTTTCCAAGCAAATTCAATCCAAACTTTTCGTTTTTTAATGTCCCTTGCTTTAATAGCCCGTGGCTAAAACCGATCCCGGCATTTTTGACATGTCAGAGCGTAAATCCTATGAAATGCTCTGCCGTGGCGAACTCAAGCCTACACCCGCCGACTTGCGACCCATGCGCTGTCGCTATGTCACCAACAATGTTCCCTTCTTGCGTTTGGCCCCCCTCAAGTTGGAGGAGGCCTATATGGATCCATATATTGTGATCTATCATGATGCCATGTACAATAGCGAAATAGAGTTAATAAAGCGTATGGCGCGTCCACGTTTCCGTCGTGCCACCGTGCAGAATTCGGTAACGGGAGCTCTGGAAACGGCCAACTATCGCATCAGTAAGTCGGCTTGGCTGAAGACGGAAGAGGATCGTGTGATTGGTACTGTAGTGCAGCGTACAGCAGATATGTCTGGACTCGATATGGAGTCGGCTGAAGAGCTGCAAGTGGTCAACTATGGCATAGGTGGTCACTATGAACCGCATTTTGACTTTGCTAGGGTAAGTAATGGGCAAAGTTTCTTTCTTTTATGTTTGTTTGCAAATGTCTTTCTCACACAAAACAGCGAGAGGAAACACGCGCCTTTGAGGGTCTCAATCTGGGAAATCGCATTGCCACCATGTTGTTCTATGTAAGTCTACTATGAGGCTAAGTGTGAGGAAAGCTTTAACCAATTGTGAAATCTTTCAGATGAGCGACGTTGAACAAGGTGGAGCCACCGTCTTTACTTCGCTGCGTGCGGCCTTGTGGCCCAAGAAGGGCACGGCCGCCTTCTGGATGAATCTGCATCGTGACGGTGAGGGTGATATGAGAACGCGGCATGCAGCTTGTCCCGTTTTAACTGGATCCAAGTGGGGTAGGTACTTCGAATGGTTAACCAAAGTGAGTTTACTTTATTTTTTCGTTACCTAATTACAGTTTCCAACAAGTGGATACATGAGCGTGGCCAAGAGTTCCGTAGACCCTGTGCCTTGTCTGAAGATCATGGCGATTTCGCCATCTAGATGACAAAATCTACTTAGTGCAAAATACTTACATCGAATCTAATGGAGCTGGAACTTTAGAAGAATCTCTTAAATCATATCTTTATTCCGCTTCGACTTCTTTTGTTACTTTCTAAGTACTTTGCAAGGTTGGCAAACTAATTCCTATTGTAAATACCACGAACAATCAAATTATTTTCATCATACTCTTATTTTTCGTTAGTTATATAATAGAGCTGTATGGAATTTATCTACTTTTGTATATTGTCTAGTTTAAATAGTAGAACAAATTGCAATAAAAATGAATGTTAATCTTAGAATTCGACTTGGTTAATTGGCTTCTTTCCATATTATAGGGTGGCTGATGAATGCTGCTACCAAAAAATGAAGTAGCACGAAGAGTTAACGTTTGCTGACTGACAAAATCAATAACGTTTTGAGCTCATTGAAGTTGAAGGCAAACGCGACGACTATGCCTCATTGTCCAATACTCCATATATATACAATATCTCCTTTTTAGCCGTACCATCGCAATTGAAGGTAAGTAATGTCGGTGGGGGTCTACACTTTTATAAGTGTGCGTAGAGCTTTAAAGAGTCAGCGTATTATCGATTATGAGAGAGCGACATAGACAAAGCTTACAAGAGCCTAGTGCTTATCTTTCGTAAGCTATACCCAAGCGAGGCAGCAGCAGCTCAGCACCGATCTTGCCTGACACAAACTTTAAATGGTGATCAAGCCAGTGCTCATTTAAGTGCTCCAAGCGGTCTTTAAATTCATATTTCTCTGGATCTTCTTTATCTTTCGATAGTACTTGCGCACAGGTAAGGCTCATATTACAATTACAAACAAATAATTTTTTAGGGTTTTTTTAATTTTTTTTAGGGATTATTCAACATGAGTTCAGGGCAAAAATGGGTATGATAGTAGATAATCCTAAAACCAGAGAAAGTGGAACAGCGAGAGATGGCAACACAGCAAGAACAATTTTCAATAATTCTGATACATTCCCGATATTACGGGAATTGATAAAGACTTTATAATCACAGTTTTAATTTTGTTGCAAGCCATCTCTTCCGGCTACAGAATAAATCCAGCAAAATTTGGGGACTATGCTCTTAAAGCCTGCAACAGCTGATTGACAAGTATTCCTGGTTTTTTCTCCCCTTATCGGTTTATAAAGTTTTACCTTAAGTTCCCGATATTGTAAAACATTCCTTACTATAGATTTGAAAGCTTTTTTAAGAAGCCTCAGAGGCAAGAATTAAGAATATAAAATAGTTTCCATTGCAACATATACGCAAAATTTCACACGACGCCTTAAGTACAGACTTGATAAACAGATTGCTTTTAAGTTCTGATCCCTTTATAAGTGGACAAACAAAACTTACCTCCAACCAGAAGTCACCGCTATTAGAATCAATTATTCATTTACTCGATGAGACAATATGGATTTCTTAGCCTATTTTTCTGATATCAAAACTTTTTGCAAACACGCCCATATTTTCGTATTATAATTCTAGCTATGCAAAGAACTTACAGTAAAAATTTTAGCCCGATATGACCACTAGAAGTATTTATGGCCGCTCTCCCATGTAAGCGCAACCACTGTGCATTACTACATTATTCTGTTTGTTTAGAAATCTGTCAAAATATTTCAATTTTGCTTAGTGAAATTGTTCAAATATGAATTCAATCTGCTTCTCGATTACTCAATCTATAGCCCATCGGGTAGAGGAGCATGACAGACCTTGACGTTCGCATACGGGAGACGATGGTTCGAATCCCATGTTTATACCCTTGCAGAGGGTATATTAAAATTATCACGATGCTTGTATCGCATAGAAGGAAACATCTCCGACCCCATAAAGTTTATATATTCTTGATCAGCAACAATGAAACCATTTCTGCGTAGTAAATCAGAGTAACCTTTATAAGTTTGAAATAACTTTTTTGGAAATCAATGGGCGCATTCACCAGAGACACTCGATTATTGATTAGTTTTAAAACAGTATGAAGTATAATAGTATATTTTTAGGTGTCGTATGAAATTTTCCTTTTTATACTCTGTACCGAAGGTACACAGAGTATATTGTGTTTGTGCAAATGTATGTAACAGCCAGAGGGAAGCATCTCCGACCCTATAAAGTATATATATTCTTGATCAGCATCAACAGCCGAGTCGATATAGCCATGTCCGTCTGTCCGTATGAACGAAGAGATCTCAGAGATGGTAAGAGCTAGAGGTTTGAAGTGTATGGAATATACCTGCAGGCAGATCAAGTTTATTTTTAATTTTTGCCACGCCCCCTGCCTCCCCCGCAAATTAAAAAAAAAACGAAATAACTCCCACAATTTTCAAGATAGATAGTTCGAACATTCTAGACATATATTTTACTACTTATTATGAATCGACCCGCCATACATCGTTTTTGATGAACGATATTAGAACTATACGTAAAAGAAAATAAAAACCAACGACAACAACAATTCCACAGCGATTGGTAGAACTTACGAGAAAGATAGAGCGAGAGGGCAATAGCTAACTTGTAATTTCCCAATTGGACCTTGCTTGACGGCAGGATCTAATGGGACTGCGTCGCTCTCAGTTATCAGTTACATACAAACAGGTACAGAGTATATCACAGTCGGGCTTGACCGACTTTCTTACTTGTTTATTTTGAAAAACCTAATTTCTTATTTAATCCGACACCTTAAAATATACTGTGTAAAACCTTCAATCATAAAACACAAATTGCTAATTGAAATTATCTGCTGAATGGCCCCATCGCATTGTTAACAAAAACTTTAGAGCCTTGTCGCTCCCATTAAATTTTAACTTTTTGAACTTATTTTTATACCCGTTACTCGTGGAGTAAAAAGTTCTACTAAAAGTATACTAAGTTCGCTCAAATGTATGTAACTGGCAAAAGGAAGTATCTCCGACCCCATAAAGTATATATATTCTTGATCAGCATCAATAGCCGAGTCGATATAGACATTTCCGTCTGTCCGTCCGTCCGTCCATCCGTCCATCCGTCCGTCTGTATGAACACCTAGATCTCAAAGACTTCAAGAGCAAGAGCTACCATTTTTTCAGTGTAGGCTTGTATTGTCTGCACGCTGATCAAGATTGTTTAAAATTTTTTCCACGCCCCCGCAATATGATAAAATCTCATATCTCCCACAATTTTGAAAATAGATTGTTCGAACCTTCTAAACATATATTTTAATCATCATTACCTGTTGATCCGCCATACTTCATTTTCTGACCAGATGAACGATAGAAAATAGATAGATCTCCCACAATTTTGAAAAAAAATTGGTCGAACCTTTTAGACATATAATATAATCATCATTACTTATCGATCCGCCATATATCATTTCCCTATCAGATGAGCTATAGTAGAGTTGCCACCCCCGCAATTTGGAAAAAACTCAACTCCCACAATTTGGGCATGTTGTGATCTAATAAAATATTCTTAAATAAACCTTATCCTGTGTAACGGGTATATCGAAGACGAGCAGGGTCGACTTCAACTTACGCTTTAATTTTTTCTTGGAAAGAAGACATTAAAATAGTAAATTCACAATTTGGTTCGCTTTAGTCGGATGCATCGTAGCGACGCTTTCTCTGTCTATGAATTACTATGAAATACTATGAATTTTTGTTAAAACTCAAAAAATAATTATTATTTCACATGCAATGACCAATATGTACATTTGCACGATGTTATTTAACTAAGCTATGCATGTTTGTCGAACGAATAGGGGCAAAGGGGATTATGCAGACTGTCGCCTATAACATGTCCGCGTGGATTTCTGAAAGGATTCCCTTGTCCGCAAATTAAATAGAACAAAACTAAGGGAGTTTTCACCGCCCGGTTAAGAATTAAAGGCAGAAACCATCAAATTCTCATTAGCTCAGCTTCTACCTAAGCCAATGCATATCCATTGCAATGACGCCACTAACACTAACACTCACTGTCACTGCAGTGACAACATGAATTAATCAAGATGTGCACACTGATTTGCTAGCCAACCTCGGTGTGTAGAAAATTCGAATGCAATTTTCGGCCCGAATTATTGATTTTGATTGTATCAAGTGCTGCTGCTGCCACCGAGGTCGGTCTATTTTCAAATGCCTCATCAAGCGCTCACCGATATCCCTATATGCATATAAATCAGCTTATCCTCGCATAACCGCAACTGACACAGGACACATACATACAGAAACTCGTACGCACTTAGCAACAGCAGCCGCGGCAAATTGAATTTACGCAGAATAGTGCAGTCCCAGTGGGATGGGATGGGAATAAGTGGGATGCAGCTGTGGATTTATTAGATTTCGCTGTGGCATAATTTGAGAGCAGCATTTGAAATGTTGGAAATTCGATTGAAAAATGTTCAAAGGGGTGGGACAGAGTGGGTGAGAGAGCAACCACATCTGGTTGTTTACACAGTCGGACACTTGTCAGTGGCTAACATGATATTTGCTCAACGTTTTTTCTGGATACGTGACAACTTTGTCAAATGAAATATAATTCTTGTTTTTTTTTCTGTCTTTTTTTTTTGGTGTCAAACACACAGCAGAAATAGTCATAGCTGCAGGCTGGCCAGTTAACTTCTCTCGTTTCATCATGTCACATCGAAGCTGTTATAGCGCCGTTGCGCTAACACTTTGCCTCTTGATTCCCATTCACTTGGTCACTTGCGAGTTTTATTCATCTGTGGATACAATGAAGTTTTTAGGATATTTGGAAAAGGATATTCTAGTGGCGACGCGTATCTATCTGGAGGCACAGCAGCAGCAGCTCAACATGTATCGCAAGTAATTGAATGTCGATTGATTTACCCACCCCCCACCCTGCACAGTTAGATAAAGCTGATTGATGTCCTTTGCAGTTTTGTAGAGCAAGTGAAACAAGAGCATCAAGTGGCGGTTCACAAAATGGATCTAGATGATTATTTGGGACATCCGTTGCATGCATTTCGATTGATCAAGCGTTTGGTGAACGATTGGGATGGCCTGCATGACTTGATAATGGCCAACCAGGCCAGAGAGGGTGCGTCAAAATGGATTTTTTGATGATTAAATGGATAGTTCATTTGCTGACTCATTTGCTCTTTTTTATTCAGTTGCTCACTTACATTTCACTTTTTTCTTTTCCAAAGAGCTACCATATCACTGAGAAAGTCACAGACCAACTGAACAAAAAAAAAACAAGTTAGTGAGCAACTGAACAACTGAACAAAATAGAGCAAGTGAATCCGTCACTGAGCACTAAAATAAAAATTCTAAAAAACATGTTCATTTCATCAGTTTATTGAGCAACTCATTTTTGCTCACTAACTCATTGACAACCCAACAATATTCTCTATAATCGCAGACTATCGCCAGAAGGTTGATGGCTTGGCCCAAGAAGTGGGATATCCAGATGCCACGGAACTTCGGGGAGCTGTCAAGAGTTTTAATCGTCTACAGGAGGTGTACAATCTAACCGCTGAGAACATAGCTGATGGCCTTTTCAATGGTGTATTGACCTATGCTGAACTACAGTGGAATGAGTGCTATGAGATTGGTGTGCAATTCTTCGATCTGGGAGAATACAAGCGTGCCCTGGAATGGCTTGAGGTGGCTTCCAAATTGCTAAGGGAACTCTCTTGGCGTACAGATGTTAATAAGCGGCAGTTTATGCTTGAGTTGACCGAATATATGGCTCTGGCTAACTTTGAGCTGGGTAAAACCAAAATGGCTGAAACATTGCTCAATCATGTGTTGACCCTAGAGCCAACGCATACGGCTCAACAGACACGCAAATATTTGGAGTATAGAGACGAGCCAGTGTCACAGCAAGAGCAAATGCCACCTTCCTGGTTTGCCAACTACACGCGTTTATGTCAGGGTCAAAGGATACCCCAGCCACACCAGGACAAGGCATTACGCTGTTATTTAGATGGCAAACGTCATGCTTTTTTCACTCTAGCTCCGCTTAAGGTGGAACAAGTGCATCTGGATCCCGATATAAATATCTATCATGGTGTTCTCAGCCAAGCTCAGATCGCTCAAATTTTCGAGGAGGCAGACAGACAGAAAATGATACGTTCGTCTGTACAAGGTGATGAGGGACAATCCACTGTGCTCGACTTAAGGGTCAGTCAGCAGACTTGGCTCAACTACAGCAGCCCAGTAATGCAGTCAATTAACCATCTGATAGCCCATGTCTCTGGCTTCGATATGGCCGCAGTTGAGGAGATGCAGGTGGCCAACTATGGAGTGGGCGGACAGTATGAACCGCATCCGGATTACTTTGAGATAAACGTTCCTACAGATTTTCCAGGTGATCGCATATCCACCAGCATGTTTTATGTAAGCCAGAGAGAGTGAGAAAGAAGTGTACCTCAATTTAAATATGGTTAAACCATATTTTCCTTTACCTTATTCCTTTTTCCTTGCAGCTCTCGGAAGTACAACAGGGTGGCTATACCGTCTTTACCAAGCTCAATGTCTATTTACCACCCATCATGGGAGCCATGGTCATGTGGCATAATCTGCACCGCTCTCTGGATGTGGATGCTCGTACCATACATGCCGGCTGTCCCGTTATATTGGGCTCTAAAAAAAGTCAGTTTTCTTTTGTATACTTAACTTCTCACGGTATCTTTTTGTTATACTGTCTGTTTTCTAGTTGGTAACATTTGGATGCACTCCGGCTACCAAGAGTTTCGAAGACCCTGTGAACTTACTTCCGATAGCTACAAGTCCGCGGCCTACAGAGAATAAAAAATGAATGAATTTGAATAAATTAAATAAACTACTTTAATGTTCAGTTATTATAATAAAAATAATACTTTTCAGCCAAATTCCTTAAATGGCAACGAGATTTCATTATCCCTCTGAAGATCACAGGGTCGCACGTGATCCTGATTGCGTACGCGTATCCAAACATTGGCAACTAAAAAGAAATTTTAGTTTAATCAAATTGATTTTTATTTTATCTTCCACCAAAACTCACTCCATTTGCTGCCCTGTAGCACAGGACAGGCAGCATGCTTAGTGCGATAATCCAAGTCGCCGGTACGATGCAGATTATACCAGAAGAGCAGACTACCTTGCTCAGGTGTCACCAAGAGCGGCAGAAAGGGAAATGCTGTTCCTCCGCCAGCTTCCACATTGGATAACTACGTCAATTTAGGTAGTGTTTAGTTTTATTGAGTTAGCTGGAGAAATAATGGGTGTAATTGATCATTTGAGTGAACAAAATAAGTTACTCACTTACATGTTCGATTATGTAACTCTGGAAAAGGCAGAGCAACTGAACAACGAAATAAAAAAGAGTAATTGCAGAAAATATTTAGTTAAGTGAGCAACTCATTTTTGTTCACTCACTCATGAACAACCCCACCCTCATCTAGTGGAAGCACCTACATAGTAAATACCAGTGGCAACACGATTCCCATCGTTATCGCCCTCAACATACTCGTGATACTCTGGAAAACAGTCCAAGTGCGGTTCAAAGTGTCCGCCTATGCCATAGTTGGCTATCTGCACTTCCTCCGCATAGTACATATCCAAACCTGAAAGATCTTCCAAATATCGACTCAAACGCTGCAAATGCAAACTCGCGTTGTACTGAAAGGAGGCTCCTTGACTGGTGCGATAGGCAGCGGCCACCGTGCTGGTACCTATATGCTCCTTTGTGTAGACTTGAGATCTTTGTATATGCGGTCGGGCCATTTGCCGTAGATAAGTCAAGTCTTGTTCACTGACCACATCATGGACTTGTACCACAAATGGATCCAAATGAAGTTCCTCCAATTTGAAGGGTTGATAACTGAAACGACTTTTCAGCAGGCGGCAACGCAAATTGCGCTGCGAGAAGGCCGTAGGTTGTACTTCGCCGCGACACACCTGCTCGTACAGACGAAACTCTCGTGTGCTGTGAAAGTCATCAGGACCACGTACCGTTTCATGCAGCAAGCCCCGTTTAACACCGTCGCTGATAAGTTGCTCCAATTGTTTTCGCGTCTCAATTAGATGTACACGTTCCTCTGGCTGTACGGATAGTACATGATTCACCAAAGTGAGCGCATTCTCGTGATCACCCATAGCCTGGTGGTAACCCAATACTGCCTCCATAAAATCCAGTGCAGCGGTATCCTCACCATAGCTTTGCTTTACCAAAAGTTGCATAGATTGTTGTAGCCAGGGCACCGTGTGATTGTAATCATGTAGGGCATACAAATGCTGACCCAACACAAAACAGTCCTGCCAGGACATGGCCGTGCTGAAATTATTAATAAATTTCCAAATTATACTTAGATATATCAAACTTATTGCCTTGTTCCACATTTACCAGAACATTCCCTAAATGTTCAGAATGTTAACATTCGACCTTGCAGAGGGTATATTAAAATTGTCACGATGTTTTTAACACATAGAAGGAAGCATCTCCGGTCCCATAAAGTTTATATATTCTTGATCAGCATGACGAGCTGAGTCGATATAGCCAAGTCCGTCTCCTCCCACAGTTTTAAAGCTATCTTGACCAAACTTTGCATAAAGTCTTTAAATACACATAGGCTGCACATTTGTCGTAATCGGTCGGATCGGATGACTATATCATATAGCTGCCATAGGAACGATCGGTCCAAAAACTAGTTCTATCGAGAAAAGCTTGGTTGTTTTCCATTGGAGCATCACCAATCATGGTATATATTAATTTTATATATTTTCACACAATTCCGGAAATATATATCAAAATCGGATGACTATAGCATATAGCTGTCATATAAACGGTAGGTCAAAAAACTAGTTTTAGTGAGAAAAAGTTTTTTGTTTTCTATCGTAGCGTCACCAATCGTGGTATATATTAGTTAAATAAGCTTCCACATAGTTACGAACAAATTTATCAAAATCGGATTACTAAAGCATATAGCTGCCATAGGAACGATCGGTTAAAAACTAGTTATATTAAGAAAAACTTTTTTGTTTTCAATGGTAGCGTCACCAATCGTGGTATATATTAGTTTTATAAGCTTTCATACAATTCTAGAAAAATTATCAAAATCGGATGACTATAGCATATAGCTGCCTTATAAACGGTCGGTCAAAAAACTAGTTATAGTGAGAAAAACTTTGTTATCGATCGTATCGTTCCCAATCGTAGTATATATTAGTTTTATATGCTTCCACATAGTTCTGGAGAAATTTATTAAAATCGGATTACTATAGCACAAAGCTGCCATAGGAACGATCTGCCTAAAAACTATTTATAGTGAGAAAAACTTTTTTGTTTGCCTTCTATTTTTTCATTAATGATGAATGTTCATTTGGAAGGCTATCGAATAACCAAATGTCAACAAATGTCTCCCCAAAGGGAAGAGGGGAGGAATAGATAGAACCGTTTTAAATTTTCTAAATTCGTCATAAGTAGAACTCTAAGAAATACAAAGTGACCCAAACATATTAAAAATAACTCATTTCTCCCTCTGATTTCCAATCCAATCAGCTGTTCTTTTTCACTTTGACCATACGCGTGTTACCGTGATCAACATTCAACAGCTGATTATGGAAATATTCACATTCGAGAAAGTTATTGAATGTGTGTTCGGATTTTAAGTTGAAATAATTGATTTGGTTGGCTCTCTCAACTACTCACCCATATTTGATGCCATTCAGCATACCACTAGCCAGCTCAGCTACATCCAATTGATAGGTCTGCTGCAGGCGCGTCATAGCTATGGCCGTACCAATAAAATCATCAGACGTGGGGAAACTCAAGTTCCTTCTATGCCCGGCCATGGCCTCCAGATAGTCTATTGTTTGCAATATGAGAAATGGTTAGATAAAATCTTTGTCCTTGTTAACCGAAAGATTGATACCAACTTGTGCGACTTGCATCTCCCGCTACGCTGCCCTCAAAGGTCTCCCAATCGCTATGCAGGCGTTTAATTAAGCGGAATGCATTCACCGGATTGTTAAGGTAGCCTTCAATGCTGTGGGCGGCACTCAGTTGATGCTCCAGTCTGATGGCATCGATTTCGCTGTGGGGAAAATATGTAAAATACATTTAACAAGTTGGCCCTCTATTAATCAGCATCAGTCGGCGACTGGGTAAATATTTCATTTTTCATTTTTACTTTGCATAATCATTTATGAAACCAAATAACTAAGGAGATTTGCATAATTTGAGTTAACAATAATGGCTGTCGTTTTCCGTTTATTGTTCAACAGTTTTCTATATCAAAACGTTATTAATTGGAACAGTATGTCGATTATTATGCAAATATTTTATTCTTCTATATATTCAAATTTAAATAATTAACGCATTTGTTTTCACGTTTGTCGGTTGCACCGTTTATCATTTAAGGGAGCCATTCGAATGGTAGCATTATCTAAAAAGCAGCAAATTGTCGCCTCATCTTTCAATTAAGTGGTAACACTTGTTTTTATTTTTTTCAAACACATCGCAGCTATCAATTTTGCCAAAAGTGTAAGACTACAAATATATCACATTTCGTTCTACAAGTTTGTTTACGGTGGGTCGATGTTTAACAGTATGCGAAACGGAACAAATAGAAATGTATTATATTCAATTAATTTATCATGTTTGTGAGATTTATCGCTCAGCTTTACCAGGTCTGACCCATTATAAAACAGGACTTGTGGAATAGCGTATTTTATTTTTGGCTAATCACGTAGATTCTTTAAATGATAAGTCAGAATTTTGTGTCATTTAGTAATTTATCGCGTCTGCTTTTAACTTATGTTTGTGTTATCGGTCTGGGTGGTAGGCGAGGATAAAACCCGAAGTATTCACAGATTTGTAGAAATATTTAACACAATAAAGGAATTGGAAATGAGCATCTTAAGAACATCGATTGTGGACTTTGTTATAAGTAAAACAAATTTTTTTACTCAAATTTGTACCATCAACAACTTACATGAGATTGACTTTACTGTTTGTTGGCGAGCTACATGGCATGACACTTATTTATTTTACAGTTTTCATCTTAAGGCCTATTCTCAGATGACATACAAATTATTATAGAATAGAAACACTTTTGTAGAGCTTTGAAATAAGAATGCTTTGAGGCAGCTGTCTTATTTATATGAAGCATAGTGCCGAAAATAAAATTTATGTCAGTTGAGATCAGGCCTTTAAAGGCAAGGAATTATTTGACTAATAGCCTATTTCCACTGCCACATATATGTACATCAACAAATTTTGCTGTTCCACTACAAAAAGTTCCATCAATGTTAACTTTACATGTTAACTCTAATGTCATGTTAAAATTTGAATGACATCCAAACATTTGCATAAGCTTTGTATACCTGTTTTACTCTACAAGAAACGGTAATTTTAAGTAGAATCATTAACAAAAAAATAAAGCATAAAAAAACAATAAAGGAGGAAAAAAAAAGACCAACCATTACCCGGATTCGAACCAGCATATCAAAAAACGAGAAGGCAAAGCTAACTTCGACTGTGCCGAAGTTTTAATACACTTGAAAAACTTTACTCCAACTGATTTAACCGGTAAATTATATATAGGATATAGATTTCAAATATTTATATTTTTTTTTAATAATTGATAATAAAATTTTGATACCATAAAAAAAACTTTTCTTAGTAAACCACATTTTCCGACCGATCGGTCCTATGGCAGCTATATGCTATAGTCATCCGATTTTGATAAATTTTTTTCAAATTGTGTGAAAGCATATAAAACTAATATATACCAAGATTTGGGACGCTACGATAGAAAACAAAAAAGTTTTTCTCACTAGAAGTAGTTTTTAGACCGACTGTTTATATGGCAGCTATATGCTATAGTCATTCGATTTTGATCAATTTTTCCTGAATTACGTGGAAACATATAAAACTAACATATACCAAGATTAGTGCCGCTACGATGGAAAACAAAAAAGTTTTTCTAACTAGAACTTGTTCTTAGACCGATCGTTCCTATGGCAGCTATATGATATAGTCATCCGATCCGGTCGGTTCCGACATATTAGTTGCGTGCAGTAAAAAGAAGACTCTATGCAAAATTTCAACTCGATAGCTTTAAAACTGAGAGACTAGTTCGCGTAGAAACAGACGGACAGACGGACGGACGGACAGACGGAAATGAACTCGGCTCGTCGTCCTGATCAAGAATATATATGGTTTATGGGGTCGGAAATGAATATTTCTATGCGTTACAAACTTCTGGGCAAAATTAATATACACTTTTCAAGTGTATAATAAGGCGTCAGGCCTATCCACTCAGCCAATGCCTTTTCCATTAATCTGGTAGCTTAATTTCTATATAAAGTAAGTCGATACCTAATGTTAAAATGGAGTACTTTATGTTAAATTTCTCGGATATACTCAGTTTGTTTGGGGCGAGTACCAACATCATGAATTGATGTACATCCATTTAACATTTATTTTCATATAGAAGGCCCTGTGAAAAAACTTCCATCCTCATCAACATCAGCTCGGATGTACATATATGTAGCAGTGGAAATAGGCTATAAGTAAATTTATTTAAATTGATTATTTAAATTTTGTTAACTGCGAAAAAGCATACAGTACATTCATTTACATGGTTTCTATTCTCTTACAACTTCGACCTTTGGTTTTTAAAAAATGATTAAGGTTCACTTAGAAAAAGAAATATCAAACAGTATCAATTTAATCCTCTGGCCTGCATAGACCCCATTTTCGTTGTACTTGGTTGTCAGTCCTGTCCCGGTTTCCACATTAAGTGAAATCATGTACCCTTTGTTAATACACAATTATATATACGATATCAAATCGACCCATATAAAAGCCAATTAATTTAACACCACAACATCATGTACAGAGTCTTGTGGAAAGTGAAAAAACTTACAAGCCTGTTTATGAAACTAAACAAAAAAATGTTCAATCAATACGGCCACGCCCACTCTCACCAGCCATAAAAATCACTTGCATTCATGTTGTAAGGGTTCTTTCTGGAAGCCCATTAAAGCTTAAAATAACAAATTTGGTATGCAGACTCTTCAGGTCATCAATCTTTATGAGCTTATTTAATTTTTATTAAGTTTTATTTAATGTTAAATTTGTGCGATGTAGCAGTCTCAAGGTCATGAAGTTAAATTGCTTCAGTTATGGTTGTTTGTTTTAATTTCGGTACAGTTACGTTGAATAGAAAAAAAACGTACATATTTGATTTTATTTAAGTATAATAATTGCACAAATGCATAAGGTTTTCAATTTCAAGGGATATCATTTCGATTTCCTTAATTTGGCATCTCTCACTTTAAAATTACCTCATTTCGAATATTTTGGGGATTTAATAAAATGCGGTAATCTCAGTGCTCTCATATATTTTTTTCTTACAAAATATTAAAAATCTCGAATGTTATAGTTAACCATCATAAAATCCATTTCGATTTCGGTTACAGCAACGGTTACAGTTTAATTGGGTTCTAGCAAGTAAAAATTACGGTTGTAGATTCTGTTGGATACCATGATTACAACTATAAATAGCAAAGCAACAAAAAACACCAAGAAACTCCCATTAAAATTTTTTTTTTAAGCTTTTCAACAAGTTAATTTTTTTTTTAAATTGTAAATAAATTAAATCTGGTTCTCGTGAAATCAAATTAAATAGATTTAAATGTCGTCTAATATACTACATTTACAGATTTTCGCTTTCAAACATTATGGTAAAAAATCTAATAAAATTACGTAATTTTAACATAAAGTTTATTACAAATAATTATATAAAATTTTCAATTATTAATAAATATTTTTAATGTGACCCTTTCCCTACTAAATGTTTCCTAGATTAATGTTATTTTGGTAAAAAATATGATGAAAATTGTTTATAATTTTTGAACAATTTCTTTGTTGATATCAAAAATCTGTATATGTATGAAGTAAGAGGACACTTAAATCTGTTTATTAAGATTTCACGGGAATTGTATATTCTTTTTTTTTGAATTTGCAAAAAAAAATTAACTTCGTAAAAAACTTAAGAAACATTTTTTTAATGAAACCATCGTGAAAACTTAAAAAGTAATGACGCAGTTCAATTCCTAGGGCCCGAATTAGAGAAAGTCCTTAAAGTTGATCATGTCATTCTTGTTTTTGAAAAAAACTATCACATTAAAGAATAATGTTTTAATATTTACGACTATCTTAATAGATCAATAGGTTCAGTCTGCCAAAACTCAATCATATTTGGTACTTGTTTTACCAATATTAATTTGTATTCCAAAATATATAAAAAATGTTTTTTTTAATGATAATATAGCTCTAATTACACAGGCCGACAAAATTAAATTGAATTTTCTAACCCGAAACCAGATTATAGACCACGTTTTATTTGCTTTATTTGAAGTCATGACATCAAGGCATAATTTTTTCAGATAAATCATTAAAGTACTGTTCCTGCACTCCAAAATCTAAGAAATCGTCTGTTCAATTCACTAAGTTGGCCAAATTCGACGAATTTCACGTTTTGACATGCTGGGCCTATTCTGACTTCAGATTAGGATTCAGTACTTCTAAAACCATTAAAAAAGTATAGTCTGGTTTCTGGTTAGAAAATCTTGTTGGCCTGTGTTCTTGATAATGTATATCCTCACATATTATATTTTACCATAACATCGTAAAGTATAGTTTGCTTCAGTTAACATTTCAAATAAATTGGCAACTTAAATATCATAAAAATAGATGCAATTAAAAGCATGTGCTTATTTTTTTGCAATAGTGTGAGTCATTTATAAACATTTTATATGAAAACTATGATTTGTTTAAAGATTAGCCTACTAAGAGCACACCCACACCAATTTGATTTCTTCTTATGGCCATTATCTGGTAACCAGCTGAGACAAGCTACCTGAAATATGTCTGTGTATCGTCCACATAAATATTCTTATATATATATTACATCATTAGAATTAGTTTCAATTCTTATCTGATTTTTAATTATTTTGTAAATTGACCTTTGTCATTGAAACAAATACCAGTTTGCCTTCACATTCGAGTGATGGCAATATAAATTTGATATTTTACAATTTGCCAACGGTACTTTCTAATATTTTATATTTAATCCGGTTTTGCGAAATGAGCATGATAAACAAATATGTATATATGTATTGCTATATGTGATGGTTGCACCATTTTTTTTTATAACTGCTGCCAATTCGTTGACACTTATGAACATTCCGCCTGACAAGCAGAATAAACAATTGCCAGATATAATCAAATGCAAATAAAGCAACATTTTTTTTTTTTTAATTTTCGCTATGCAAGTTATGCCTTAAATGGGAAATAAATAAACCCAATTACCAATATAAGTGTGGCCAACTAAAAGAAATTAACAGTTAAGAATAAGCAAAATGAAGAATAATTAAATTTGCCGCTGTGCAACTAAACGAATGGCGACAACAAAATTTTTTAAAGAAATTTCCGTCAAAAAGCAAAATGGAATCGCAATCAACAGAAATACAATTTACTTGCACAGTTTATTTTTTCCATTTAAGTTGAGCATTTTCTTCACTTAAATTCTGGGACACTCACGAAAATAACGTTTGTGTTCATCATCAAATACAACCCCAAACAGCTGCCCACATACTGGTTTGGCTATGAGTAGCAGTTAATTCATAATCGATGTGGGCGCCCGAGCGCATAAAGAGTTTATTCATTTGACTCAAAATTTATTCAATATACAATCACGGATGCTCCACTTGTAGGGTTAAATGTTGTAATATGAAAAGGTATACGATTTTCTTATATATATCACATCGGGTGCTGGCCCAGGGCGTTGAAAAATTAAATTAAACTAACTTGCTTTGAAATAGTTAAATACAAGAAAATAGCCGGTGCGCCACAAGTTCTAATTCATTTTACAAAAGTTCTGGACACCCTTAAGATTGTTTGTTGACTTTGATCAAGAATATTTATATTTTTATACCAAACTATACACCAAATTTAAGGTTGTTTTTGGGCCTCTTTAAAACCATTTCAATCTGGTTTGAACACAGGTTTGAATTGGGAAAATGTACCAACCAAATTACAAGTTTATAACAGGGACCGAAAATAACGTTTATGGGGTGAATTTTAAACTTAAACGAGAGCGTAAGTTAAAGTCGGCCCTGCTCGACTTTGATATACCCGTTACTCAGGGTAAGGTTTATTTCAGAATATTTTATTAGATCACAACATGCCCAAATTGTGTTTTTTTCCCAAATTGCGGGGGTGGCGGGAACTTTTCTATCGTTCATCTGATCAGGAAATGATGTATGGCGGATCGATAGGTAATGATGATTGAAATATATGTCTAGAAGGTTCGAACAATCTATTTTCAAAATAGTGGGAGATATGAGGATTTATTCAGATTGCGGGGGCGGGATCTTTTCTATCATTCATCTAATCAAGAAATTATGTATGGCGGATCGATAAGTAATGATGATTAAAATATATGTCTAGTAGGTTCGAACAATCTTTTTTCGAAATTGTGGGAGATATGAGGTTTTTTTAAAATTGCGGGGGCGGGAACTTTTCTATCGTTCATCTGATCAGGAAATGATCTATGGCGGATCGATAGGTCATGATGATTAAAATATATGTCTAGAAGGTTCGAACAATCTATTTTCAAAATTGTGGGAGATATGAGGATTTTTTAAAATTGCGGGGGCGGGAACTTTTATATCGTTCATCTGATGAAGAAATTGTGTACGGCGGATCGATAGGTAATGATGATTAAAGTAAATGTCTAGAAGGACTTAACAATGTATTTTGAAAAATTGTGGGAGATATGAGGTATTTTTCAAATTGCGGGGGCGGTAACTCTACTATGGTTCATCTGATCGAAAAATGATGTATGGCGGATCGATAGGTAATGATAATTAAAGTATATGTCTAGAAGGTTCGAACAATCTATTTTCAAAATTGTGGGAGATATGAGGTTTTTTTCATATTGCGGGGGCGGGAGGGGGCGTGGCAAAAATTTGAAACAAACTTGATCTGCGTGCAGACAAAACAAGTCTACACTGAAAAAATGGTAGCTCTAGCTCTTATAGTCTCTGAGATCTAGGTGTTCATACAGACAGACGGACGGACGGACGGACGGACGGACGGACGGACGGACGGACGGACGGACGGACAGACGGACAGATCTATATCGACTCGGCTATTGATGCTGATCAAGAATATATATACTTTATGGGGTCGGAAATGCTTCCTTCTGCCTGTTACATACATTTGCACGAACTTAGTATACCCTTTTTACTCTACGAGTAACGGGTATAAAAATCATTGGGAAGGAGATGTCCTACACTTACATCGAATATATAAATAAATTTGATTTTTATGAACTTTAGGAATGTATATGAACCGTTTTTTTGATTTATATTTTTAAAACAACGAAAATTTTTTAGATTTTTATTTTACAAATTTTTTCAATCTTTATTTTGTTTTTTTATAACAAATCTTTAAAATATTGTTTTTATTTAAAAAATCAATTAACATACGTTATGTTTATAAAAATCAAAACTAATTATTTATTTTTAATCTGGAAAATAAAAAATCAACCTGCGTCAAATAAAAATTCAAGAAAACAATATTGAAAAAATTCTTAAAAGAACTTTATAGCATTTTTAACCAATTTTGATTTTTCGAATTTTTTAAAAATATATATATTTTTCGTAGGTTTATTTTTATTTTCCTGATCCAGAAAATAAAAATCACTGAGTAGTTTTTATTTTTGATTAATATTTGAAAAAATTAATCGTGATTATTAGGATTAATTTTATAAAATAAAAATCTCTCATGAGTTTTATAATTAATATTTTTTAATAAAAATACAAATAAAAATCAAAAAATATTTTTTCGATTGATTTTTAAAAATTATAAATCAAAAATGATTAATTATACATAAGATTTTAATAGATATAACTTATATCCGTTACGGTCCCTGGTTTATAACTTAAATTATTTTTGATAAATGGCACTGAAGCACTTTTGAACCGGGTTTAAGCCAATTGCAGCGTCGCCTACCGAGTCCTTTTGTAATTGGATCTACCTTAATACACACAACAAATTTGATCAAAATCGGTCCAGCCGAACACAAAAACTCTTACTAAAGAGTAATATAATTAAAGAAAGGGTCGGAAATGTTTCCTTCTGCCTGTAACCCAAACTTACATAGCTTTATGAATCCCCTGTACCCATTTTTTAAAGCTGTCCCATCCCCTATTTTTCAGACTTATTGGCAATTTTTCCTACTCTTTCCTTTTTTGCTGCTATCCTCAAACTACATAATTATAGGTAAAGGTTTGATGAGTTCAAACATAACTCATAATTGGCCGTTTTCCCACGATATGTTAATGAGATACATTCACAAACTTATGTTTCATATTTCACATATCATAAACTAATTGAATCTGTTATTAAAACAAATTATATGTAAATATTTAATATTCCAACGCAAGCATTGTAATATCTGATTTTACTATGTAAAGAGCTTCGCTCGATCCGGGTGTCCCACGACACCCACTCGAATTTTTTTATACACTTGAAAAGTGTATATTAATTTTGCCCAGAAGTTTGTAACGCATAGAAATATTCATTTCCGACCCCATAAGTTATATATATTCTTGATCAGGACGACGAGCCGAGTTCATTTCCGCTTGTCCGTCCGTCCGTCTGTCTGTCCGTCTGTCTGTCTGTCCGTCTGTCTGTTTCTACGCGAACTAGTCTCTCAGTTTTAAAGCTATCGAGCTGAAATTTTGCACATAATCTTCTTTTTACTGCACGCAACTAATATGTCGAAACCGGCCGGATCGGATGATTATATCTTATAGCTGCCATAGGATCGATCGGTCAGAAAATAAGTCATTGTGAGAAAAACTTTTTTATTTTCCATTGTAGCGTCACCATTCTTAGTATATATTAGTTTTAGATGATTTCACATATTTGTGGAAAAATTTATCAAAATCGGATGACTATATCATATAGCAGCCATCGGAACGATCGGTCTAAGAACTAGTTCTAGTTAGAAAAACTTTTTTGTTTTCCATCGTATCGTCACTAATCTTGGCATATGTTAGTTTTATATGGTCTTACATAATTCTGGAAAAATTTATCAAAATCGGATCACTATAGCATATAGCTGCCATAGGAACGATCGGTCGAAAAATAAGTCTTTGTGAGAAAAACTTTTTTGATTTCCATCGTAGCGTCTCCAAACGTAGTATATATTTGTTTTATATGTTTCCACACAATTCTGGAAAAATTTATCAAAATCGGATGACTATAGCATATAGCTGCCATATAAACGGTCGGTCAAAAAACTACTTCTAGTGAGAAAAACTTTATTGTTTTTTATCGTAGCGTCCCCAATCTTGATATATATTAGCTTTATATGCTTTCACATAATTTTGTAAAAAATTATAAAAATCGGATGACTATAGCATATAGCTGCCATTGGACCGATCGGTCGGAAAATATGTTTTACTAAGAAAAGATTTTTTTATGGTATCAAATTGTTATTAGCAATGATTCAAAAATTGTTAATATCTATATCCTATATATATTTTTGCAGTTAAATCAGTTGGAGTAAAGTTTTTCAAGTGTATTGAAACTTCGGCACAGTCGAAGTTAGCTTTGCCTTCTCGTTTTTTTTTTTGTGGTCCATTTCAATAGTGTGTGAGTTTCGCTTTGAAATAAACATAATACTCCCATAGGCCTAAGAACACATAAAACCAGCTCAAAAGGTGATGACAAAATTCCGTCTGTTTCTACTTTCAGTTTTTAATTAATTCAAGAGAATTTATTTTAATAAGTTCTTTGCTGACTTTAAATTGTTTTTATTATACAGACAGATTGCTGAGTTTTATCATCAGTGGCAAATAATATTAGAAGATTAAAACAGCCTTAGATTTCGATAACATAAAATATATCCTTCACTTTTCCATTAAAGTTCCTTTACAAACTCCACTCTTACCTCTGCAATGTCTCCGCCTGTTGTGTAATTTCGTTTACATAATTTTGAAGCTCATCCAAAAGAATCACTTCCGTTTTTAACAATTGCTCTAGACCCGATGTTGAGCTGTAAAACTCTGCACTATTTAATATTAAATGCAGTGCCAAAACCAAGAACTTTACACATAGCGCTGAATACTTCATTTTCAAATATGGTACCGGCTTTTGCCGCGCTTGAGCTCGGTGAGCGCTTCTGCTTGCTGTCTAAGCCGCGTTTCGTTGGGAACTGTTCGCAATCGAGTTGCGCGATTGTCTTGGCAAATGGAATAAAAGCTCGAGGCGATTGTGTGAAGCTCGCACGTACACTCAATGTAGCTGCGGGTGACGTTCCAAGCTGTTCCAACATTCTTTAATTGCTGTGGTCAAAGAACTGCCCTCGAGGAAAGACGGTACGCTTGAATGGATCATAGAGTTCGAGTGTAATAAAGGTAAGGTCAATAAACCTACAACAAGTAAACACACAATTAGAATTAATTTGCCAACATCAAAGGCATATTCAAAAGAAATTCAAATTTTCCTTTCTTCTTTTAATTACTTTCACTTGATAGCCTGACAGTTGATACAGTTCTAAACAGTTGTCACTTGACAAAGTCAATAATATTCAAATGAGCCACTAAAACTTTGCCCGTGAACTTGTTTATGCAAATGTGCCGGCTTTTATTTAACTTATCACCGGTCTTGTGGTGGATTGTGAGTGACAGTCTGAAAAAGCACTCAACTAATTAGCTGTTGAATTTGAGTAAAGTTTTGAATGCCCTATTAAATATCAAAGACTTTGAATGCCTAGAAAATATCACAATATTTATTTTATTATCTCATATTCTAATGAAACTTCATGATCCCGGAACACATCGCAGGGCCGGGCAAAGGTCTGTGTGGCTTCATGTATCCAAACGTTGCCAACTGCAAATAAAAATATGTTAGTGGGTAAATAGGTTAATTAAAAGGGGTTAATATAGGTTAAATTTAGAGCTTAAATTATTAAAAGCTGTAGAAGCCGCCACAAAATGTTTGAGTTGTTCTTAGGCCATATTATTGTTATACCAAATGATATATTTCTTGATAAATTATAAATCGTCGTAAATCGTGAAACATTCAAACGCCCCTAATCTGCCTACACAACAATGGAGTTAATATACCATATCTAGTTATTCCTGCTGTAAAAGTGTCAGTGATAAGGGTTCAAAGGTTGCAAAGAATCATAATCAATCCGTCGGTCCACATAACTTCAAGAGATTTCTAATTCTTATTCAAAAGACTAGTTGGAATGTCTCTGTATCAGATTATGGTTTAACTGCAATAATAGGTTTGCGTCTCTCGCAATTAATATTTATATACCAATTTCAATTAATAATTTATTTTGATGTTTAACATTAGTTGGTAAAATATTTGACGATTTTGATGATGTAAATTGAAATACATTTAAGTTTCAGCTTTATTTATTAAAGTTATTTTCCGGAAAAAAATTTTTAAAATTTAAAAAAAAGTTTGCGCCTATCATTAAGGGCGTTGTTCTACCTTTGAACAATTTTTTTCGATTTTCTTGTTTTGCATTATTATTATAGCTTGGACATTCCTCTTTTATCCCCTTCAAACCATTTTTAAATATTCGAAATAGTTTAGCAGATATTGAATTTTTAGTGGAGCAATGTTCTTGCTAAAGTGCGTATTTTTCACGTTGCTCAAAACTTTAAGTGATTGCGACAGTTCTACTGATCCGATTTTGATCAGCCATGTTGCAATCGACGAAGAATTGATGTAATTCTGTCCCGTACCTCAATCAAGAGGAAAAACATATTTTTACTATTTTTTTACACTAAACTACAGGAAAAAAAACTCGAAATATCGAATCATTTTTTTTAAAATTGCTGCCAATTTTTCAAAAAAATATTGAAAAATATGATTGAAGTACGGGCCAGAATTACATCAATTCTGATCATAACCTCATTTACCGTTTCGATTTCCGATCACCTGGAGTCCCGGTACCACCTTTACTCCCTTTTTTTTTGAGACCTTAATGGGCAGGCCGATAACTTGTTGAACAGCCCTCGAATTGCAAAACATATTTTTTTTTTATTATTTAATTAAAAAGTAACACAAAACAAAAAACCAAATTGAAAAAGCTTTTATGGTTTTTCCTCCAGAATTTTTTAAAAAAACACTCATAAAACCCTGTTCAAAGGTAGAAGACTCCCTTAAGCTGCACTTGGGCGCCCTAAATACATTTTGGCACCAAAGAATTGGAATTCGGTTGGAACAGATTTTTGTGGCACCCTTACATGTGTTCTGCCGATGCTTCCCCTTGCGGTTTCTTTATTTTATATTAGAAATGGTTTTCCTGATTCTCTTTAAAAAAATCCTTATACAAATATTCAATATTCGATATATTCATTCGATCTTAATCAAACTTGCAAAAAGTATTTCTCGGTTTGGAGACGCTGCTATTGAAAACAAAAAAGATTTTCTCACTAGATCTAATTTTTGCACTGATCGTTCCCATGCAGGGTGTCAAACCGTAACCCGAACCAGAACCGTATACCGAAAAGAACCGATTAAAACTTAGAACCAGAACCGTAACCGGAACCGTTATTCTTTATTTTTTGAGAACCGATATTTCGGAACCTTTATTTCTGGAACCGAAATGACCGAAAAGAACTAAAACATTCTACCGGTACAGTTTTGTTCTAAGTTTTTTTTTGTTATTTCAGATTTATTGCTTCAATCAGGGATTTCTTCAGGGTAAAACGCAGGGTAAACGTAAGCAAAAACATACAAATGTAAAGTTTAGGGACCATCTGGTATATACTGAAATTTTCAATAAAAATAACAATTTCATCTTATTTTTTTTGCATCTATTTTGGTTCAATAAATTCCAAATATTATTAATTTATCCTTAATTTTTGCATTTACAAAGGAAATGAATGAATAATTGGCCCAAATGGACTTAACCTAATAGCAGGGTTAAACTGTGATCGGTAACGTTATCTGAAAACAGTGTATTTAACATTTCATCAGATATCAAAAGATCTTCTTGCTCTTCTATTATTAGGACATTTTTTTCTGAGTTAAAGTTTACTATGATTAATTTTCCTTCTTTATAACTACTTTTTGTTGTGAAGGTTGCTACCATTTCAATTATATTTTCGGATTAAAGGATTTTTAAATTATACCGGTACATACCGGTACGTACCGGTATACCGAAATACAAACCAAGGTACCGGTACGGAACCGAATACCGAAATAAACTAGAACCTAAACAGAACCTTTTACCGAAACATTAGTTTTGGTACGTACCAGAACCGGAACCGGAACCGAAATTCGATTCGGTTTGATTCCCTGCTTTTAAGCTTGTAAACGAAGCTTTAACAGAGTGCAAATCACAGAAGCAGTTGCGCTTAAATTTTTGTATCACGTGAAGTCGTTCCCTGCTTTTTGTTGGCTGTTTTGCCGCCCTGGCCGGATACGAAATAAGTTTATTGCCGGGAACACACTTTTATTACGGCTTCCTGCTAAATCTAATTTCAATAAAATAGCTGTTTACCCTCTTTGAAACTTAAAGGTTTTTACACCACTTTTGAGCCTGTCTACAGTCAATAGCTTATGGTATAAACATTCCAGATGCTGAAGAAATTCCATAAATACATAAACAAAATATTTATCTACGATAAACGTTAACTCAATCCCCGACACAATGAAGCCTTCTAAATACTTTCATACTTACTCCACTTACTGCCCTTCAGCACCGGACAGCCAGCGTGTTTGGTGCGATAGTCCATGTCCAGAGAGCGATGCAGATTGTACCAAAACAATACGTTGCCTCGCTGCGGCCGCACAGCAAAATTGAGAAAGGGAAAGGCTGTCGCTCCACCCTGTTCCACATCTGACAGCTGCCAACAAAAGCAAAGAAGCAAACATTATTTTCCAGGCAACTGCTAAGCAGGATTAACTTCATGTGGTCTCACATAAAATATGGCTGTTGCCACACGATTGCCTTCTGCCGCGGGATAATGGTTGGGATCTCGGAAAAAGTCCCAGTGTGGCTCATAGTGGCCGCCAACGCCATAGTTGGCCACCTGCAGTTGCTCGCAATAGGTCATGTCCAGGCCGGTTGAGTCGCTCAGGTCACGCAGCATTTTGACCATGGTGGGATGTGTTTCATAGGCCAGCCAGGCATTCTTGCTGACGCGGAAAGAAGACTTTTTACGCTGGCCACCGGGCAGGGGATTCACCGTTGAGCGCTTCATATGCGGCACAGCCATTTCACGAAGTTCTGCAATTTTTGGCGAACTCAACATGTCATGGTAGGTAACCACAAAGGGGTCCAGGCTATGCTCCTCCATTTTAAGTGGGGCTAAGCGACGAAAGGCATGTTTTCCATGGTCAAAGCGACAACGCAAGGAACGCTCTTGACTAGGAGAAGGGCTGACCTCACCCCGGCAAACTTTCTCGTAGTGGGCGAACTCCTGTGTGAGCTGAAAAGTATAATTACTTTCACTAAATTAGAATTCGCGGGCCCAACAATCCAAACTTACACTGTACAAATCTGAATGCTTCGGCAGCCCCGAGTCGTACTCCAGCTCCTGCTCAACGACCACCCCCTTGTCGCCCAAGTGCCAGTTTCGTATGCGCGTCGGATCCAGCTCCAGCACACGTTGACTCAGCTCATATGCCGTGTCGAAATCGCCTTAAACAAAAAAGCACGCGGCTTAGTAAATATGCATGAAGTTTGGCCAAAACTGATGGGCCTGAAAGTTCTTTGCTCACCCATTTGGAACAAACTCTTTGCCACCAGCTCCATGCTATTCAGGGTGGCCGACTGCGGCGGGGTGTGGGGCTGACTCTGACGTCGCAAGCGTTCCATGGACTCGCGCAGCCACACTTTGGTGTTGTTGTAGTCCTCCATTTCAAAGAGTTGTTGACCCAACACAAAGCAGTCCTGCCAGCTCATATCGGTGCTATTAATGAATATGATTGAAGGCGGGGGGAGGGTCAACCCATGTATTTTAAGCCCAGCTGGTTATTGCTTACCCGTATTTGATGCCATTCAGTATGCCAGCGGCCAATTGGGCCACATCCAATTTATAGGTGCTCTGCAGGCGCACCAGAGCCAAGGCTGCTCCCTCCACATCCTCCCGGCTGGGAAAACTCAAATCAAAGTGCCGACTTAGGTTGAAATCTAATATCAGTGGGGAAGTATATATTTATATTATCAGAACACATTTTGATTAGTTCGATACCAACCCAGTTGTTGACTCAGCTGCTCGGCACGTGTCTCCAGTTGCGTCCAATCGGCATTTAGGCGCTTCATCAATCGGTACACATTGACCGGGTTTGTCAGGTAATTTTCTGTATCCTTTGTGGCCAGTTCCTGTTCCAGCTCAATTGCCGATAGCTCACTGTGCGACAGGTTTAAAGCTTTAATTACCAGTTTAGCCGACTTATGACTTTTGTTGTCATACACAAAATCCGACTTAATTAATTCTAATTTATTTGTGCCCCTACATACATAATAGTTTTTATGATCTCTGCGATAAACGACATGGCAAAACACAATACAAAAATCAGAACCAGTAAAAGTTGCTAAAACAATTGAGAGTGAGTTGAGAAACAAACTATCGCCAGATATGGATTAGAGAGAGAGAAGTGCGAAATGGAATTTTTATTAACATCAACAGACAACCAGTCTAGTAAGACATCTCTGTCACTCTTTGACAAAGTTATAGAAACTTTAATGAAATTTAAAAAAAAAAAAAACTAACTGAAGCTGCGTTAATTTTCCCCTTAGCAGTTTGACATTTACCTATTTCCAAAACTCAAAAAAATTTATACCGTTTTATACTTAAAATATAAAGTATGATTAGTTCTTCTTAAACTTAGTACGAATCAATCTGATAAGAACGAATCGGGATTGGTTTGAGCCCACTTCGTTTGAAGAATATGGATTAAAAAACTTTAGAATAGTCCAAAGTACCTAACAGGGTGTCAAACCGGATCCCGAACCGGAAGCGTATACCGAAAAGAACCGATTAGAACCGTAAACGGAACCGTTATTATTTATTTTTTGAGAACCGGAAACATTGTACTGGTACAGTTTCGGTTCTGATTACCGGTACGTTCCGGTATACCGAAATAAAAACCAAGGTACCGATACGGAACGTAATACCGAAATAAACTAAAAGCAAAACAGAACCTTTTACCGAAACATTAGCTTTGGTACGTACTAGATTCGGAACCGGAACCGAAATTCGAATCGGTTTGATTCCTTGGTACTTGGTAATATATCCCGACACGCTCTGAAATCAAGTATTTAGGGATTGAAAAAACGTGCTTGAACCTAGTCTTTTGTACTTTTATCAAGTATTTTCGTACTGTTGACACCTTTTGTATTTGATTAAGATACAAGTTCTCTGAGTGTAAAGACTAAACAAATGGACTGCTCTTACTTTTGAAATAATGCAAGTTAACAGCAAAAATGTTTTTGACCCTGATTTGAATCAATCAATACCACTTAGATTTGGTTTATTGGGATATTTGGAAAATATAAAAGGCGGCTGCAAGACAAAAATTATGTTCTGGCGAAATACTTTTTTTAGAAAGTATGAATAAAATATAGAAAGAATTAAGCAGATTGGAGTTGTTACCCCTATACTTAGTCATTTTCTCCCTAGTGTGACTTACAATGCCGAGTCAATTAATCCAAATCTACACAGAAAAAAAAATGCCGGGATATATTTAAGCCGAAAAAGCTTGATATAATCCCGACGGAAGGATTGAAATTTTAAGCCCGTTTAGGATTGATTATCCGTAATTGATCCCGTTTGGGATTGTTTTTAATCCGATTCGGGCTTAAATGTCGAGTGAGAGAGCGAACAAGCTGAGAGCAACAGCAAATTCGCTCTCTTGGCTTCTCTCTTTTGTCGTCTGGAGCAAACGCTCTTGTATGTCATTGGGCGTCTAGTCTGGCAAGCGTGGCGCGGTCGAGTGCGCTGAGACGTAGACGTTCTTCAGTCCCCCGAGGTCCCGAGTTCGATTCCCAGACAAGGCAAGTTAAACTAAGTTCTTATTAATTTATTTATATATGTTTCTTCAAATTAAAGAAGTCTTAAGTGAATCCTAAATATACAATTATTAATAGGTATATATGCAAATTTATAAGAAAAAAAAAGTCTCTCTCGGGCGTTCTAAATTTTTTGAACTTTTATCGGGCGACTATCCCGACTAGGGCTCAGTTTAAGCCATTCCGGGATCAACCCATTATTAAGCCCGTTTGGTGTTGAGTTGAGCCCGAATGGCACAGTTTTTTTTTTCTGTGTACTTTTAATAAAAATGTGCTACAATCAGGGAATAATATGAATAGAAAATTCCTTAATTCTAGGTTATTTTTTGTGAGTAAAGGGATACCAGAAGAAGCGTTTAGCGAAATTGTTCGTCCAAAAATACAAAAGGCTAGAAATCGGTATATTTTAAGAAACGTTTTCTATGTGGCATGTTCTTAAAACACCATTTTATAGTTCTATCCATTAATTTTTTGGATATCTTGAAATAATTAAAATGTTTTAATATTAAAAATATTTATACTTGTACGGGTAAGCCGAAATAAAAATCTGTGTCGGAATAAAAATCGGAATCGAAAACCGAAATAATCTGAAAAACGAAATAGAATCTTTAACCGAAATTCTCATTTCAGTACGCACCGGAACCGGTACCGGAATCGATATTCGTTTCGGGATTAATACATTTCTACAATATGTATTAGTATTAAGCGTTAGGAACCAAGTCCCTGTAGGTCGATTCGGTATGTGTTTTTGTTGGATCCCTTAAACCATCCAACCACCTCCAACATTCGGTGACTTTTAATCTGCGAATAATACCATAATCGGAACCGAAACCATTAACTGAAATATACCATTTAAAATTATTAATAATCAGAAAAATTGGGAAAAATATTATAACAACTAGTGTGCGTTGAATCAAAAATCAGCTCAAAAAACGTTATATTTTGATTTTCACCTACTCTCGAAAAATTTGTGAGTTTGAACCGAATCGAACTTTCTAAATTAAAAAATCTTGGAGCCTGAAGCTTGGTTTTGAGAATCTGTGAAAAGTGTGCGAGATCTCGGAACATTATTTCAACGATAGCACAAGTGGGAAAAGTGCGAACAATATGGCTTTGATATATTTAGCACTATTGAAATAAGGGCTTATCGATAAACTGTCGGGTGACACGGTATGCAATGGGCGGCAACTCTGTGACATCAAAGTGACAACTTCACAACTTAGGTGGGGACCAAATACCAGCGAGAATCATGCGAAATCACTATCTTTTTTATGACGTTTTTGATTTCGCAAGTATTTCGCAGCTAGTCAGTACCAAAAACCATAAAAATTTTAGAATTGAAAAGTTCGAGTGCGCGACAAAATTCAAACATTATTCTTTGGACTGCTGCTAAGTACTAAAAAGTAAACAAAGGATCGATAACGCATTCAATAGTATTTGGAAATCCAGTTGAATTCCCAACAGCTGACAAAGTCTTCAACAGACCTACCCCAAGAATATTTTTACACTCACCTCTCCAGCTGTTGCAGGGATGCTTTAGTTGCTCTCAATTTCATGCTCAGGTCCCGCATTAAGATGTTTTCCGTTTGCAACAATTGCTCCAATCCCGTAATGGATGAAAAGTAATCCGAGGCTTGGCAACACTGGCCGAGACTGTAAAACAGACCCACCAGTAGCAGAAACGTTTGCATCCTAACTTATTTCAAGCCCTATTTTATCCTTGGTGTGAGTTCTAATCAATTATCGTTTCTATACGTAACCCGTCTGCAACTCGGCGCGTCTCACAGTCAACTGAACGTTTTGGATCCGAACATCCCAGAGATCAGCTCATAAAACCAGTGATGACAAGTGGTCGTTGTTGTTGTATGTTTTTTTGCACACACGCGTAGCAACGCTTAGCCAGGGTACTTTGATTCCGCTGGCAGCAAACTAGTTGCTTAGCCATATTCAAGATAGTCGGACTGTGAAGAAAACTGTATGCTTATCCAGTCTAATGAAGAGCATACGGGTTTCGATAACGATTAAAGGTGTTTTATGGCTGGCTGCGAACTGATTTAGTGATGTTTATCAAGAGCTCGTTTCGGAGATCGGTTCTCTGCATTTAGGATTTGTCGTGTTGTGTGACAGCTTATTAAATCAGACTAATTAGCCAGGCGTTGATTCGATATTTGATATTGCAGTTTGTGGCTTTTTGGCTAGTGTTGGAGAGTGTTCCTATTGTTTTTACTGGCTTATTAACATTTTGCATATAAACATTTCAAGTGAATTTTAATTTATGGTATTCTGACTTCGCATTGACGCTTCTTGTTGCTTTCAAATTCAACTCAAAGCTGCCAATATAGAGCAATAAATTTATAATTAATTGCCAAGTAAAATTCATTATAACATCTATTGTTTGTTTTGATTCCCATTCGCATTTGATTTACACTCGTCTCAAATGTTTAACATTAGTTTTATGACTTGGTTGGTGTTTTGTTTTAACTATTTCCTCTTGCCGAGAGTCAATTCAAAAGGCTAAAATAAAAAAAAAATCCACAACTCTGTGTTAATTGTGACTATCAGCGATGCAGAAATGTTTGAAAAATATATTTACTTGTCATATTTATACAGCACAGTCGGTTTTAATTGACAATATGCGAGTGCGACCACTCCCAAAAAAAAACTGGCACATCAAATTTAATAAAAGGTGGAAATTCAATAAAATGTCAGCGTGTGTGTTTTTATTTACACGGAGGAGATTAATGAAAATGTAAATGGTAAAATAAACACGAACGCTTCGTTCCAGGGGTGAAGCTGTGGTGGCCTTTGTTCAACTGAGTTCTGTCCATGCCGCTGTGTGGAAAAGGGAACAATGTGGAAATTAATTGGCAAATGTAAGAGATGGAAATCTATGACAGACAATAATGTTGGTTAGGGGTAAACATGTGTAGGTAGAGGTCACAAATTTGTATAACTTAATAAAATAAATGTTTTGAAGTACTGACAAGAAATTTAGAACAATATTTATCACCTAAAAAGTAACTTTAGGGGAAACGAGAAGGCAAAGCTAACTTCGACTGTGCCGAAGTTTTAATACACTTGAAACACTTTACTCCAACTGACTTAACCGGTGGAATATATATAGGATATAGATATAGATATCAGATATTTAAAATGTTTGAATCATTGATAATAAAAATTTGATACCATAAAAAACGAGAGCGTAAGTTGAAGTCGGCCCTGCTCGACTTCGATATACCCGTTACTCAGGATAAGGTTGCCCAAATTGTGGGAGATAAGAGGTATTTTTATACCCGTTACTCGTAGAGTAAAAAGGGTATACTAAGTTCGTGCAAATGTATGTAACAGGCAGAAGGAAGCATCTCCGACCCCATAAAGTATATATATTCTTGATCAGCATCAATAGCCGAGTCGATATAGACATGTCCGTCTGTCTGTCTGTCCGTCTGTCTGTCTGTCTGTATGAACACCTAGATCTCAGGAACTATAAGAGCTAGAGCTACCATATTTTCAGAGTAGACTTGTATCTTCTGCACGCAGATCAAGTTTGTTTAAAATTTTTGCCACGCCCCCTCCCGCCCCCGCAATATGAAAAAACCTCATATCTCCCACACTTTTGAAAATAGATTGTTCAAACCTTCTAGACATATATTTTAATCATCATTACCTATCGATCCGCCATACATCATTTTTCGATCAGATGAACGATAGAAAAGTTCCCGCCCCCGCAATTTCAAAAATTCCTCATATCTCCCACAATTTGGGTAACCTTACCCTGAGTAACGGGTATATCGAAGTCGAGCCGGGCCGACTTCAACTTACGCTCTCGTTCAAATTGCGTGGGTGGCATCTCTTCTATCGTTCATCTGATCGAAAAACGATGTATGGCGGATCGATAGGTAATGATGATTAAAATATATGTCTAGAAGGTTTGAACAATCTATTTTCAAAAGTGTGGGAGATATGAGGTTTTTTCATATTGCGGGGGCGGGAGGGGGCGTGGCAAAAATTTTAAACAAACTTGATCTGCGTGCAGAAGATACAAGTCTACTCTGAAAATATGGTAGCTCTAGCTCTTATAGTTCCTGAGATCTAGGTGTTCATACAGACAGACAGACAGACGGACAGACAGACAGACGGACATGTCTATATCGACTCGGCTATTGATGCTGATCAAGAATATATATACTTTATGGGGTCGGAGATGCTTCCTTCTGCCTGTTACATACATTTGCACGAACTTAGTATACCCTTTTTACTCTACGAGTAACGGGTATAAAAACTTTTCTTAGTAAAACACATTTTTCGACCGATCGGTCCTATGGCAGCAATATGCTATAGTCATCCGATCTTGATAAATTTTTTATAAATTATGTGAAAGCATATAAAACTAATATATACCAAGATTGGGGACGCTACTATAGAAAACAAAACATTTTTTCTCACTAGAAGTAGTTTTTGGACCGACCGATTCTTTGGGAGCTACATAATATAGTCATCCGATTTTGATCTATTTTTCCACAAATATGTAAAATTATCTTAAACTAATATATACCAAGATTGGTGACGCTACAATGTAAAATAAAAATGTTTTTCTCACTTAGACTTATTTTCCGACCGATCGTTCCTATGGCAGCTATAAGATATAGTCATCCGATCCGGCCGGTTCCGACATATTAGTTGCGTGCAGTGAAAAGAAGACTCTGTGAAAAATTTCGATAGCTTTAAAACTGAGAGACTAGTTCGCGTAGAAACAGACGGTCAGACGGACAGACGGACGGACGGACGGACGGACGGACAAGCGGAAATGAACTCGGCTCGTCGTCCTGATCAAGAATATATATAGTTTATGGGGTCGGAAATGAATATTTCTATGCGTTACAATCTTCTGCTCAAAATTAATATACACACTCAAAAAAAAGAAAAACCTAATTTTAAGGCTGAGCAGTTCCTAAAACAATAAATTGCCAATAACTCAACCTTCATAGCAATTATTTACCTAAACGATGAGAATTTAACCTAAAACGGAAATTTTAAGACAATTTTTTTATGGCAATACGTCACCAATTTTTATGGTCACGTTTCCTAAGCGTTGGTAATGTCAGTTAATCTTTGAATGTGCCAAGTGCTACACTACTACTTCGAACAATAAGCCGCAATCTGGAATGCAAAATTATCCGTAATGATTATTTGAACTCTTGACATTGAAAAAAATAAAAATGTTAAAAAAAAAAAACAAAAAAGAATTATTTGGTTCCAAGAGGAATTGAACCCACGACCTCGGCATTCTAAGTCAACAGTCTTACCCACTAGACCACCACTTCTATTACAAATTTAGAGCATAACATACGGCTGCATTCTTTTAAGTCATTTGGCGCATCTTGCTGTATGAGGTGCGTGGTCGTGTGAGCTGAGGTGCGGCCATTTCTGTGTTCCAATCCCCGAGGTCCCGAGTTCGATTCCCAGACGAGGAAGGTAAATTAAAAAAGTTTTTATAATTCTTATTAAATGTTTTTCAGAGGAAATAAAATACCATCGGCGAATAAATAACCCCCCCCCCCCCATGCATTGGTCTATCTTGTCTTCTGCGCCTGTCTTGCCCTCCTCCCCCTTCCCACATATTTGTGGAATCAAATTTATTTTAATTTTTAGCAATTTTTGGCCTTAAATTAAGGTGAAAACGACCTAAAAATCTAAGGTCATCAGCAACCTTAAAGTTAGGATATGATGTCTTTGGCGCAATTTTGAGTACAAATTGCCTAAATTTTTGGTTATTTTTCACGGTTTCAGGCAATTTATTTCTCTGGGTGCACTTTTCAAGTGTATAAAAATGGTGTGGCCGGTTCTGAACCGAACCGAACCAAACCGTTTTGAACCGCTAATTTGTGCTGGTAAACCGAACTTAAAACCGTAACTAAAAATTGGCTAACTTAAGACAACGATGGTTGAAAATTTAGGAAAATAAACTATATGAAAAGCAAGGCATCGTTGAGATTTTTAAACTAGAGCTTAAAGCACAGCAAGCATTTTCAAAGGGTTCCAGTGTTTCCACAACATCTTATTTTGTTTATCTCCTGCAATTGATGTCTCTTTTCTCAATATGTCTGTTAACATTCTGCATTTTTTGCTTAGAAGTTGCAGTTTGAATTGAGTGAGTTTCCTGAATTATGTATTTGGTACAATAAATCTTACTTAAGCAAGAGATATATTTTATACTACTTTATTTAGCGTTTGTACATGTTTTTGACGGTTAAAAAAATGCCGACTTTGCTACGATATTCCACATTCTGGAAAGCTAGAATGCTAATATCGGCGAAGCCGATACCCTTGCAGTTTATTATAAACGCTACCACTGACAAACAAAAAAGTTTTTCGCACAATAACTAGTTTTTGGACCGATCGTTCCTATGGCAGCTATATGCAAGAGCTATCCGATACTGCTAAATCTGATGATCGCCAGGAAAGTATTGTATAATACCGTATTAATAAATATTCACAATTAGCCAACCAAAATTGACTCATTCAAAGTCTACTGCTGAATGATAAGCAAAAGCATGCTCAATTAAAAAAATCAATTTTACTTTAGGATAAAGACGTATAAAAAAGCCAGAATTTTGAACAGGAAAATGTAAGCTACCTCTTTTTATTCCCTGTACCCATTGTGCAAGTGTATGTAACAGACTGAAAGAAACATAAGGCGTTGCGTCTGCAACGTCTCGACAGCAGCGTCGCGGCTGCGGCGTCGTAAGTGTCGGCAGCGTGTATATGTTATGCTTATAAAACACACAAAATCAAGGGTACAGGGTATTTCGTAGAAGGAGAACTTGACTGCAGCTATCTTACTTGATTTAATAGTATATTGAGCTCATCGAAGTAACAAAAAAAAAGTCCTAATATTATTTTGTATATTAAAAACATTCATTAGTTTTTTTCTTAAATTGGGTATAACGCCGTCCAATAACCTATTCCTTATTCAAACAAAGATTTCTTAATCATTAATATATATATTGTGCAGAATAGAGACCGGAGTAGGCCTCATAGAATGAATCCCGACCCGTGCCCTCTTCAAGTGATTTGAGTTTGTACTCATTAAATGATCGTCAAATACAAACTAAATGAAGCAGGTTGTTAGAAATTCGACAGTTGTTAGTTGACAGAAGCAGTGTCAGAAGTCACAGACGTATCAAAGCAAAATATGAAAAGAACGCAGCGAAAAAGAAAATGGAAGCGCATCTAAAATTTGCACTACTCACACAATTGCACGCCGAGCACAACGGGGCAGACAGCCTGGCGGCAGCGATAATCAGACTCCATTGAAAACTCGTTTTCGCTGCGTGTTCGCCAATAAAGCAGCGAACCATGTGGGACATTAACGCTCAGCTCCAGCTGGGGAAACACCACGGCCCCTCCCATGCCCGCCTCTTGTAGCTGTGGGTCAGACAGAGATGCCGGATTCCCAATTAGTGACATATTAATCAGCTAATTAGTATAAAATACTATACGCACATTTAGCATGACACGTGCCACGGATGAGAATGAGCGTGAACTCTGCTCCTCCACGGGTCCCATCACATGCTCGTGGCTATGACAACGTGCCTGCCAGTGATTCCTCGGTGCGTCATCAGCGACTAGACCCAGTTGATGAATTTGGTGATGCAATTTCTTCTGTGCCAATAGGGTGAACTTAGGGGAATCAAAAGCTTGCTTCTTAGTTTGGCTTTCTGGTGTCATCTCGTCTAGCAGATCAATTAGTTGATCTGTCTGCCTGCTGGTAAGGACACTATGATGCAGAGCTATGTAAGGATCTGAGCTGAGAAGCTCCAAACGCAGAGGCTGTAGGTAATACATCGGCCTGCTTCTCTCCAGTTGGCAGTGCTTAAAGCGACTTCCCGTAATAGGCTGATGGAGGGCCTCACGACACAACTCCTCTACCAGTAATTGTTCGGTGGATTTTTTACTCTGAAGAAATAAATAGAATTTAGAAAGCTGTTACACAAAGAACTAAACCAAAAACCGAGAAGGAACCGTACGTAGGTTGCTATTTAAGTTTCTGGCCTAGATCACTTCTAGCCATTTTAGGACCAATTGGCCTTTTCCCAAAAAAAGTTTGGACTTTTATGGATAAAAGCTCCATACTACTCTTTCATGTGTGACCACGTTTGATATCGATTAACGATTAATCAAATACTTACCGAGGCAGAAAAATGGAATTAACTCGTGAAAATTTTCGTGCAATCATTTTTTACAACTTTCGACGTGGATTATCACGACAAGAGTGCAACAATAAACTTAAATCTTTATATGGTTTAAAAATTGGTTTAATGAATTTAATCGCGGGCGACAATCGCTCGAAGACGAAGGTCGTGAAGGTCGTCCAAACACAGTCGTTGTGCCAGAAAACATTGAAGCCGTGCGTGAACTGATAATGCAAGATCGTCATGTGACATACCGTGGGATAAAGCCATCCTTGGGCATTTCTTCCACCAGCATACATTCGATATTGCATGAACACCTGGACGTAAAAAAGGTTTGTTCTCGTTGGATCCCGCACAGTTTGACAATCGCTCAAAAAAAGGCTCGTGTGGATTGGTGCAAAGAAATTTTGAAAAAATATCGCAGTTTTTTAAAAGACGATTATAAGATCGTCACAGGTGACAAATCATGGATCTATTCTTATGAGCCCGAAACAAATCAGTAATCGACCGTGTGGGTCTTCGAAGACGAGCCAAATCCAACGAAAGTCGTTCGTGGAAGAAGCACTATCCAACAAAAGTCGTTCGTGGAAGAAGCACTTCGAAGCAAATGGTCGCCTGTTTCTTCGGTAAAACTGGTCATATGGCGACTCTTCCGCTTGAGCAACGTAGGACGGTCAAATCTGAGTGGTACACCACACTTTGTTTGCCTGAAGTCTTCGGAGAAATTCGAAAAACGAACAAGAGAAGACAGATCATTGTGCACACACATCAGCTCACACCAGCGCCTTCAAGGGAAAAATGCGTGGTCAACGATTTTCGTCGTCAGAAGATGCTGTTGAAGAGTTCAAAAACCATGTTTTGGAGGTATCTCAATCGGAGTGGAAAAAGTGCTTCGACAATTGGATTGAGCGCATGCAAAAGTGTATAAATCTTGCTGAAGAATACTTTGAAAAACAATAAAACCATTTTTGATCATAAATATTCGCGTTTTCATTATTAGGCCAGAAATATATATAGCAACCTACGTATATCTTAGAATACGTTCGTCCTGCCTGTAAAATACTTTTGCTCTGTCTACCTTTGTTACAGGTACAATAAATTGCATGATTATTTTTGTTCTGCTGCCCTAATTAGCATTAAATATACTTGGGAATGGTTTTAATTTTGCCAATTCACCAACTTACAATCAAATTATAGTCTCTGCTACTTGCCTTTGCCTTTGCCTTTGCAATTTGTTGCTTTCCCGGGGGCAACTTCAGTTTCGTTTCAATCTTTGCCTTGGCCTTTTGCACATTCTGTCTGGTGGGTCGCAGCAGCAGCAGCTCCTCAGCGGTTGCCAGGGCCAGGGAAAATTCTCCTGTTCGCGATGAAAGAAAAATATTTAGATAGAAAACGGGCAGAAATTGCTCAACTATCAACGGAATAACAAACCCGCACGGTATTCCAGGCTCAAAGAAGTTTCTAAAATTTGTATTTTGCCACGTTCCCACTCGGTGGCCCCGTGGTCCGTGGTATTGAACGCGGGTGGCAGCTTATTAAGCGCTGTTGCTAGCCAATATTTGGCCACGGCATAGTTGGCCTTATCTTTTTGCTCTGACTTGATGGCCATTTCCAGGCAATCGCTCCAGGACATGGCTGAGCTATAAATATGCAAAAAGTTTTTGATTGTTTTTCTGATTTGTTCTGGCTTTACCACTTACCCCAATTTCAGACCATTCACCACGCCCAGCGAGAGACTTGAGGGTTCAAGGTCATATACAGACTGAAGATGCAGTAGATTACTCAAGGCTGACTCATAGTCCTCCTCGGTGGGCCATTCTAGCTGTAACTCCTGCTCTGGGTATTTGTTTGTTAGGGTCAGATTTTGTATGGCGTTCGCCTGCTGTTCTAGTTTTGGCCAAACGCTCTCAAAACGCTTAAGTATGGTCAGCACATTGAGTGGATTTCCCATGTGCTCCTCCACTTGAACACCCACCTGGTCGTGAATTTGCTCTATAAATGAAGTTTCTCTTTTGATTTCCACCAATTGCTGTTCCAGTCGATCAATATAATCACGTAACTCATCAATAATGAAGTTTTCTGTAGTTAGTAAAGCGTTGAGGTCATCTTCATTGTGGCCGGCACTCGTCGCTGTTTTCCAAAGCAGCGCCACTTGAAGTAGCCACAACCAATGCATAGCCGACGGCATTTGCATAATTAGCTAGATCTTTGACTAACAAAGGTCAATGCCTGCTGGAACAAACTTTAGAGCGGCGTAGGCCTGACTGCTTAGTTTGAATGCTGTAGATAAACTGAAATCAAGAATGATTTGCCGGCTCTTGGACCAAGAGTCGAAAGGTGAAACAAGTTAAATGGCTAATGATTATCTTAAGAAAGTGGTAAAGTTACTTTTAAAGTTATCTATTGTTTCTAAGTGTTTGCGGGTATTTCTAAAAGCTTTCATAAAAGTCACGTAGACCCATGTTTAGAGTTGGATGTAGTATTTATAGTAGTAGTAGTAATATTTCTTTATTTTTGCCTGTTTGAATTTTTTTAGCTCAGTACTGAATTAATTTTACAATATAAAGAAATTAATATAAATAGCATGGCAATAGTGCCGTCAGCCTATTAAATTTATACAGTTATTAACATTAAGTTGGACGTACATAAATTAATGAAATTTTTATAAACTGGAAACATACAAAACATTTAGAAATTTTCTTCGAGGATTCTTTTTCTGTAGCGTGTTGCATGTAGGAGGAATTTTGCCAGCTTTTCCCAGTCTGCTCCGTTTAAAACCATTTTGATATCTTCCTGATTCAGCACGGGTTTTCCCCAAACATTCATTCGCAGCTCTCTCAATATTGGACAGGTTGCACAGAAATGAGCCACGTCTTCCCTCTCTCGCGTATTACAAAGAGTGCATACCTCAACTAAATTTTGACAGTGTGGCATATAATTTAGTGCCAGCATCTCCGTCCGAGCTTTAAATATGTTTGATATTGTCCTGGAGTCGTATTGGTCTTGAAAGTAGTTGCTCTCCTTCAAGTTGTGGTTTAGTTGACTATAGGTGTTGCGAGTTTGACTTCCTAATGCGGAGACTTCAAACCTTTCTCGAGCTTGTTCATCTATTGCTTGCAACAGGTCGCGTTGAGCATCTTTCCAAGTATCGGGCTGCGAAAGATCCAGGTTAACTCCAAAATCTTGAGCTAGACTTTCCCATGATTTGAAGAATTGTGTTTTTTCTTCTAGAAGTGTTTTGACCACAATATACGGTAGTCTACTCCTGTGCTCCTAGCGTATATAAAAATAGTTCTGGAAGTCCAGTCTCTAGGTGTATGGCATACGTAGGCGTGTTTTGTGGGAGATAAAACAATCTTTTAATAAAATATCGCAATAGTTTTTCTACGTCTTCGTATCTCGCATATCCCCAGACTTCTGCTCCATAACACATTATTGCTTTTGAAGTTGCCTCAAACATCCTATATTTTATACTCGAGTTAACGTTCCTTTTGCAGTAAAGAGATCTCCAGGTACTGTTAATGGCTGTTTTCGAATCTTTCAGCTTTTGTTCTAGATGTTTTGCAAAAGACATATTATAGGTGACTGTAATTCCTAGATACTTGTAATCTTTGACCACGTCCAAGGGCGTGCCATTCAAGCACCACTTCTCCGTTTTCGCTAAGCATCCTTTGCCTGCTCGAACTACCATTACTTTTGATTTTGTGGTGTTGATCTCAAGACTCCACTTTTGACAGTATGCATGTGCGGCATCAATCATGTTCTGCATTACTTGTGGACTGTCAGCAAAAAGGACCATGTCGTCCGCGTACATGAGAATCTTTAAGTTCATCTGTTCGAATTCTACTCCTCCAGGTAGCTCCATCGATATATCATCCACAAATAAGGCAAAGAGTAATGGGCTCAGCAAGCAGCCCTGCTTTACTCCGAGGTTTGTTTCAAACCAGTCTGATAAACTATTACCATCCCACACTGCAGTCTCATTATTAATATACAGGCTTTTTAGAATTTTTATCATTTTAGTTGATACTCCCATGTTGTTTAATTTACAAAGCAAACTTCTTCGATTAATGGTATCAAAGGCAGCTTTGAAATCTATAAAAAATAGATACAATTTTTTCTTCTTTTCCAAAAATGAGTTCGCAACTGATGTCAGAACAAAAATGCTGTCCACGGTTGAATATCCTTTTCGGAAGCCGGATTGATTCTCCCTTAGTAGTTCTTTAGTTTCTGTAAAAGCCTCAAGTCTTGCCAGTAAGATCGAAGTGAAAATTTTTACCATTGAATTCAGGAACGAAATTCCTCTGTAGTTCTCGACTTCATTTGGATTATTCTTTTTCCATAGGAAATATAATATTTTTCTGAAAGCATTTTGGAACCTCTCCAGAGCTAAATATACGGTTGTATTCTTCGAGAAGCTTTGCGATGAAATTACATGGGGCATTTACGATAAATTCCGCTGGTATACGGTCCTCTCCTGGGGCTTTACCCATTTTACTCTTTTCTAGCGCGCTGTGAATTTCTCCAAATGTTATTTCCGTATCGAGCTCATGTACTTCCACACATCGAGAAGAGATTTCTTGCATCAGATCCGTTACCTCTGCACATAACAATGTTTTGAAGTAAGCTGCTAACTGGTCACAGGATACTTTTATTGGTGATCGGAATGAGGCTCCATTTATTTTTCGAACTGCTGTCCAGAATTCTTTGCTGTCTTTTATATTGCATATTAAAAGTTCTAGTTGCTCGTAATATTGCCGATGTTTAGCTGCGCAGAGTCGTTTGTACCTTTTATTTAGTTTCTGATATTCTCTCTTGTCCGTAAGATGGTCTGTTCGCCTGGCTTTGTTCAGCATATTCATTGATGCTTTTTCTAGCTCGTTCACATTCGCTGTCAAACCAAACCTCCTTATAGCACTTGACATGAGATTTTTGCATGAATTCCGCAGCTTTCTTTATGGAGTTGGTGAGATGGGTTATAGGGTCTAGTTCTTGGTCTTCTTCTGGATGTTCCACGCTACGTTCTAAGACTTCTTGATATTTTGCCGAATAGTTATTACACCATTTTAATTTTGGTAGCAGTTTTGCGCCTTGAACTATTTGTTCCGTTTGTAAGTTGATATCCACTGCGAGCGGCATGTGGTCCGAAAAAATCTGTTCCTGCAGCTCTATATCTTGCACGCAATTGTGCCACATGCCCTGGATAAGACAATAGTCAATGACGGTATTGGAGTCCCCACGAGTAAAGCTGTAGCATCCCTCTGCATCTCCATGTGATCTGCCATTGAGCACGGTCAGGTCAAAAGAATCGCATAAATCAATTATTTTTCGTCCCCTGGAATCCACTACACAGTCTTTTGTTTTCCTTTCAGCTCCTGTAAATTTGTTAACCGGCTCATTTTTCGAGTAACATTGTGTGTCTCCTATTCTTCCATTAAGATCGCCAATGATCAAAATATTATTTTTTCTTTCTTCTACAATATAATCGAAGAGCTTTAAGTAATCTTCATTCCATTTGTTGCAGTTGAGATATGTAGGTAGGATATATAGACATTTTTCATTTGTAATAATTTCGATGCACTCTCCGCCTCCATATGGTATAAAGCTGCACTTGGTTTTTTCTCTTAGCTCATGTTTTATTCCGAGTAAGGTTCCACCACTTGCACGTCCTCTTATGGCGGTTCTTGTCGCTGGTAACCATCGTAGCTCGTATTTGCTAAAGTAAGGATTAAATTCCTCCTCATTTTTTTCGACAAAAGTTTCAAAGAGGCAAATAATATCAAATTTGTTAATGTACTCAAAGAAAAGTTTTTGTATCAGTTTAGATTTAAGACCTGCTATGTTGTAAGCCAAAAACGAAAAAATTTGTGGAAGGTGATATTATGTTGCTATTGATATACTCTATTACAGTTTTATTATTATTTGGATGGTTTAAACTATGAATGACAGGATTACTTGCTAGATTTGACCGTTTTTTGCATCTTTTGTTTTCTTAAGCAGTGATTCATAGCAAAATAATGGATAATTGCAGCTATTTCCGAATATCTGAATTAGAACCATATTTGCCGATTGCCCTTTATGAGTGAGTTCTTTATTGTCATTTATATGAATCCATTTCCCTTCGATATTGATGAACTCGTTTTTCACAAATATTTTAACGTTTTTATTAATTTGTGTTAGGTCCCTTTTTAGCTGAAGTAGAACTGATTTTTTTTCCTGTTTTTCCGCGCTTAGATCCCTGTCGACGTATATTTTTGTTCCAGCCAGTTTTCTCCCGTTTTTCAATACATCCGTAGCCATTCCTGCTGTTTCACATTCCTCTACAATACCCACGGAGTTATTTTTTTCAAAAATTATTTTTGTGTCCCGGATTTTTAATAGCGGCAGCTCCATTTTTCCACTTAAGAAAGACTCAACTTCTTCTTTGGACGCTTGTCCCTTTTTCATACCCTTCACTATGACATTTTTGGCTTTGGACAGGTCAACTAGCTTAGATACATCCCTCCGGTCAGCATTTCTATTATTGCGCAATTGGTCGATTTCTGCTTTAAGCATTTGGTTTTCCCGTTCAAGAGACTCTACTTTTTGGGAAACCCCAAGCATTTGAGCCTTAATTTCCCCAATATCATCTTTTGTTGCCACTGAGCCTGTTAGATTTTGTATTTTTGTGTCCACATTTCGACTCATGTCCTTAATGGCATTGAAGAGATCGTTAAGCGACAATACTGGGGGGGTGCTCTGGTGACATCTCTGGCGTCGATTCCGGACCGTATTCTCCTCGTTTTCTTTTCTCATTCTGCTTCCTTACATTTGCTGGAGTGCTGATAGGTCTCTCAGTCAACTGGCTACCACCAGAGTGGACAGGTGTCCAATCTGCTTTAGGAGGAAAGTGTCCAACAAAAGCCATATGGGAAGAAGATTCTTTTTTTGTTTTTGTATTTCTTGAATTTAAATTGATATTTTAAATTGATAATTTAAAATGTAGTATTTATATTTCAACTTTTGCAATTTAGCTTTAACCTCCCTAACTGTGCTCAACAAAGAATACAAACGAAGATGATAGGAACTTCAAAAAGACCTGTACATGGCATATTGACTGAACAGAAGGAATATATCCCAATCCTATCGCATATCCTTTTTTGAAATCACAAACAATACAGGCCTTAACCAAAATTCAGTACAATATAGTTGAGTAATGGCATCCATTTATTCATTCATTTGTAAAAAATTATTTACGTTAAACATTAGATAAACAAGTAATAGCAGTGGAGTCGAGTGCTCAGAATACTTAGCACCAAGATATATGTAGGGGGTGCGGGACTGCTCACAGAATGATTGACAGAATTATTAAAATAAGCTTTATTCTTATTTTTTCTGCACGATGCTAATATGTCGAAACCGCCAGGATCCGATGACTACTTCCTAAAGCTGCCATAGAACGGATCGGTTAAAAAATTAGTTTTAGTAGAAAACACTTTTTTGTTTTTAATGTTAGCGCTCTTAAAATCAGCATTTATGAATAATATATGTTTTGAAACTATTTTGCGAAATTTGGTAAAATTTGCCATAGGACTGATTGGTCAGAAAATAGATTTTAGTGGGAAATACTTTTTTGTTTTCAATGTAAGCGTTCATAAACTTACCTATTATGAATACTATACGCTTTCAAAAACCTGTGCAAAATTTGGTCAAAATCGGATGACTATATTATATAGCTGCCAGAGAACCAATCGGTCGAAAAAGGGTTCTTAGTGAGAAAATGGTAAGGCGGTCGAGCGAGTGTGCTTTTTTACTTCCGCACAATGTAAGTTAGCTTTGCCTTCTCGTTTTACACTATCGTGAAAAAATTAAACTATAAGGGTTTTCACTAATTTTAGTAGTAAACCAGAGTTGATTCAAAGCCTAATATTTACGATAATTTTCTGCTAGGTCGGTGGCGTAGGGCGTTAAATGCATAACTCTAAAACTGATGATTGTGTGTTTGATCCTTGAAGGAGGGGTGGCTGATACAATTTTTTTTTCAGTTTTATTATCGTTTGTTTGTTGTGTTAGAGCCTATGTTTTAATACTTTTTTGAAATCGGTAATAGTTTTGCGCTTTAACTTTCATTCATTTTGTTGCATAAATTTCAAATTTGGTTGATCTATTCAGTTTTTATACACTTGAAAAGTGTATATTAATTTTGCCCAGAAGTTTGTAACGCATAGAAATATTCATTTCCGACCCCATAAACTATATATATTCTTGATCAGGACGACGAGCTGAGTTCGATTCCGTCTGTCCGTCTGTCAGTCTGTCCGTCCGTCCGTCTGTCCGTCTGTCTGTTTCTGCGCGAACTAGTCTCTCAGTTTTAAAGCTATCGAGCTGAAATTTTGCACAGAGTCTTCTTTTTACTGCACGTAACTAATATGTCGGAACCGGCCAGATCGGATGACTATATCATATAACTGCCATAGGAACAATCGGTCAAAGAACTAGTTCTAGTTAGAAAAACTTTTTTGTTTTCCATCGTAGCGTCACTTATCTTGTAATATGTTAGTTTAATATGCTTCCACATAATTCTGGAAAAATGTATCAAAATCGGATCACTATAGCATATAGCTGCCATAGGAACGATCGGTCGAAAAATAAGTCTTTGTGAGAAATACTATTTTGTTTTCCATCGTAGCGACTCAAATCGTAGTATATATTTGTTGTATATGTTTCCACACAATTCTGGAAAAATTGATCAAAATCGGATGACTATAGCATATAGCTGCCATATAAACGGTCGGTCAAAAAAATACTTCTAGTGAGAAAAACTTTTTGTTTTTTATTGTAGCGTCCCCAATCTTGGTATATATTAGTTTTATATACTTTCACATAATTTTGAAAAAATTTATCCAAATCGGATGACTATGTTATATAGCTCCCATAGGAACGATCGGTCTAAGAACTAGTTCTAGTGAGAAAAACTTTTTTGTTTTCCATCGTAGCGTCACTTATCTTGGTATATGTTAGTTTTATATGCTTCCACACATTTATGGAAAAATTTATCAAAATCGGATCACTATAGCATATAGCTGCCATAGAAACGGTCGGTTGAAAAACTAGTTCTAGTGAGAAAAACTTTTTTGTTTTCCATCGTAGCGTCACTAATCATGGTATATGTTAATTTTACATGCTTTCACATACAGGTCAAAAAACTACTTATAATGAGAAAAACTTTTTTGTTTTCTTGATATATATTAGTTTTATATGCTTTTATATAATTTTGAAAAAATTTATCAAAATCGGATGAATATAGCATAAGCTGCCATAGGACCGATCGGTCGGAAAATGTGTTTTACTAAGAAAAGTTTTTTTTTATTTTATCAAATTGTTATTATCAATGATTTAAGAATTTTAAATATCTGATATCTATATCCTATATATATTTTACTGGTTAAATCAGTTGGAGTAAAGTTTTTCAAGTGTATTAAACTTCGGCACAGTCGAAGTTAGCTTTGCCTTCTCGTTTTCTCATGCGTTTTGTTGTTGTATCGTAAACTTATGGAGTTTACCATTTACAATTTACCATTTTACGAGGACTAGTGAATACCCTCTATAAAATTTTTTTTTATTATTTTTAAATTTAAAAAAAAAATTTCCTATATTGAGTTACGGGCCAGAATTACACTTTTACCCAATTAATTTATGTTAACCTGGAGTCCCGGAATCTAGCTACCACAACTTTTTTTTTGGGAGACCTTATTTGTCAGGCCGATACCTTTTTGAACAGTCCCCTAACTCCAAACATTTTGTTTTATATTTTCTTATTTAATTAAACAGAAAAAAAAATGCAAAAAGTTTTTATGATTTTCTCTCCAGAATATTTTTAAAAACTAAAAAAACCCTGTTTAAAGGTAGAATACCCTTGCGCCTGAATGCACCGTGTGATCTTATGATAACGTACACAAACCAACATCTATCCAATTTTAGAATACCCTCCGTAAGGGTAAAATATACTAGTGGTCCGCGACTAAAACATATTGTTTGTATGTGATGTTGCAACTGAAATTAAACTTTAACTGCCCGCAGGTAAAAAGAGTTTATGCTCCATACACTTTAAACGTCTAAATCTTACCATTTCTGAGATCTGTGGTTTCTAATGGACCTTCGGACATGACTATATCGACTTTGCAGTTGATGCTTTATGTCTCTTTCACACATTTGCACATACGCAATATTCTCTTTGTATAATTGGAACAGAGTATATAAATTTTATTTTGAAGTATCTACAAGCATATTTTTATTTTCTGCATAGATATTCTTCCACAGACTCTCTGTATTTACTCAATGACTCGTTTATTAAAATGCAGAAATAAAAAGAACAAATATTAAAAGCTTTTTGCGCCTTAATTGCCTTCGTGCGCCAGAGCTTTGGACTTGTCACTGTCACTCCAAAGACCACAGGGTCGCCTGAACTCCTGACCACCCTCATGGAACCATTCATTGCAAACTGTAAGAGAAAACAGGTAATTGAACTAGTCAAGCATTTTTAAACAAGCTTCAGTAAAACTCACTCCACTTGGAACCCTTGAGGACTGGGCAGCCCGCATGTTTGGTGCGGTAGTCTTTGTCCAGCGACCGATGCAGATTGAACCAAACCAAAAGACTGCCTTTGATGGGTGGCACAGCCAAGTGGAGGAAAGGAAATGCTGTTGCACCGCCCAGTGGCACCGCATTAAGCTAGAAGAAGAGATGAAAGGTAATGAAGTGGGTGACAATTTGAAATATGTCAGTGCCAACTTACATAGAAAAGGGCGGTCATTAGGCGGTTTCCTTTCCATCTGACGTTTTGCTCGGGTTTCTTTTATAAAGTTAGCAATTAGCAACCTCTATTAATCTGAATAAATGAAAATACTTACGCTAGTAAAGTCATAATGCGGTTCATAGTGTCCACCCAAGCCATAGTTAACAAGCTGAAGAGGCTCTGCAGTTTCTGTGGTCAATCCGGTAATATCCTCTAGTCGTTGTTTTATATTCGTAAGCCAGGCATTCTCTTCGTACCACAGCCAAGTATTCTTACTAGTGCGTATCTCGGACACTGTGGCATTTTCACTGATTCCCACTTGCGAACGCTCTATATTTCCCACGCCATGCTCTATAATCTGTTCAATTTCACTTTCGTAAATAACTTCATGGAAATAAGCCACATAGGGATCGGTATTTAGTTCTTCCACTTTGAAAGGACCCAGGCGAAAGTAAGCCACACCCTGGTCACTATATCTGCAGCGTAAATGCCGCTTTTGCTGCGGCGTTTGATGCAGTTCTCCTCGACAGACGCGCTGGTAGAGCACATAGCTCTCATTTGGCGTATTTACCTCCACTTGCACGGGTGCAACGGCCAGTCTTTTGCTGAGGTTCCGTTGACGTGCCAACTGAGGCTCGTATATGGTCTTATTTTGCAAAGCCATTTCATGTTTAGGCTCTTTGCTCAAAATTTCATTATTTAACTTGTGAGCTAACTTAATATTACCCAACTGATTCAAAGCAGGAACCAGTTGCTCCAGAATATTTATATCGCTGACATTGGGAAACGCTGAGGGTTGTCGAATGAATCTGGCTCGTGACTCGAGTAGCCACTCCACTGCGTAAGAATATTGCTTCAGCTCATTGAAATTTTTGCCAATTTCATAGCAATCGCTGGCACTGAGTGTGACATTCAATTCCGTCTGCTCGCCGGGCAATAAAATACAATTAGCCAGCTGTGAAGTGGGCAACTTGTAGGTCTCCTGCAAACGCCAAATACCGCGCGTGGCACCCAGCAAATCCTCGCTCGTGGGTCCTTTCAAATTGTGCTCTTCTAACACCTGCGTAAGATTCTGTTTGTAGGCTTCAAAGATGGACGTTTCAAAAACTGGCTCAAACACATTATATCTCCAGTCATGTACTAAACGTCGTATGGTAGTGAAAGCATTAATTGGATTACCATAATAATCCACGGGAAACTGCACATTGCTTTGCACCTCCTCCACATGCTTCAAGAATCTAAGTTAAATAAATAAAACAATGTGCATGAATTTGGCTTTTAAACAGGTTATAAAATATTTTTGTGTTAAAAATGGAAGATATTGTGGAAACGCATGTTTTATAAAGATAATTTTTTATTTCTAAAGCAAATTGATTTCGAGAAAAAAAGACGAAAAACGGTTACACGTGGTAGGCGTAATTGTTCAAAAAAATGCACTCCTGGGGCGCCGATTTTTCTATCCTGCAGAATTTTTAATACATTTTTTGGAGGTTTTTTATATTTGATTTTTTATTGTATATCCGAATTAGTAGTACATTTTTTTTAATTTCGGGCGTTATGTTTTACTAAAAGTGGGCGTTATGTCACCGGCTGTTATTACATGCACCATTTATTTCAGAGTAATCGAATGATGTTTCTATCTTATAGCTTTCGACCGAATATTTGATTTCATACTCGAGTTCGAGTTCTTACTGGAAGTGGGCGTTATGTCACTGCCTGTTATTACATGCAATGTAATCGAAAGATGCTTCCATCTTATAGCTTTCGACTGAATATTTGATTTGATACTCGAGTTCGACTGCTTATTACATTTTCAGAGTCTTTCCGTTCGAAATAAAACAGTTTTTCTGCACTTCGCTGACTTACATCTGTTTGTTTTGAGTGTATTATAACAATAACAACAAAATCCAATTGGAAATTTGATTATTAAGATTCAAGAGCGAAAACTGATACACACCCGGGCTGAAAGCGAACCGCCGGCACTTCTTTTACACTTGATAAAATGACTTACCTTTTGATATGGTCTTGCTCCTGTTCTGCTTTGTTCAGATACATTTCCATTTGTTCTACTATAAAAGCCTCCACATCTAGTAGTCCTTGCAGCTCACTAATGGCAGAATAGTAATCACCTTGGACACTGTACAGAAAAAGGCTGACATGGCATAAGAAAAGAAATACTTTGACCAGAGACATTCTCGCTTCACTGTCTGTTAAATGCTAACTGAGTGGGCAGGTAAGCCGGAGACAGCCATCAACAATGCCTGGAAGCAGCAGCAGACGACAGAGCAGATGGAGCAGACATGGTAAACATTGACACAGTTGGCGCACTTTTTGGCATTTCTGGAGTGGGAGAGGCCCGCTGCCGTTGCCCCTGACAATATGACAAACGTTTGTTGGCATTTTGTGCTCCACATTTTAGGAATGCCAGCAGAGTCAGGGGAATGTGTTCACAAATATTTCTAATGATTGCGGTTTGATTGACGATATGTTTGACAAACATTATTCGAGCACCTTTTGTTGAAATGCTAAATTGAAAGCTATTTGAATGTTTAATCAGGTTGAAAATGCGTCTTCCTTCTGTCGTGCTCTGTTGAAGTGATATTACTTGTGGTTTTTGCAGTGTAAGGGAGTAGCTAAGTATTTGTAACTAAATGTACATAACTAATTACATGCATCAGCATGGCTTAGCAAAGAAATAATAGTTAATTAAAGAGTCGTTCCTTTGTTTCACTAAAGGAAAGTCGTTCTCGAAATCCAACCATTTTTCAGTAACATACAAATTTTTAATGAAAAAAGAATAGAAGAGGATGATTATTCAACGATTCTAACTTTTGATAACATTTTGCTCACCTTTCAAAAAAGTTTTTTAATACACCGGGAAAAAGCTGTGAAATTTTAATATTTTCACGTTGACTTAAATATTTTTGCCATTGATTTTGCGTTAAATATGGAATTCGTTAATCTGAAGTGCTTACACTTTAAATCGAAATAAATATGAAAATAGTCATATTTAATAGTTTTCATATTAAATATAAAAAGACCAAAATTAAATTTAACAAAAAATATTTAATTTTAAATATTTCATAGTGATTATGAAATATATTCTTATTTAAATATATAATATTTCTTTTTCTTTATACTTAAATTTTTACATATTCAATATAAACACCATTTCTATTGAAATAAGCATTCCAACTTTAATTTAAAAGTACCCCCCCAAAATAAATATAGTTTCAATTAATCTAGCAGTTTTTAGGGGTCAATAGTTAGTAACTGTAGAAATACACACCAAACACAAGAGGCGTATGATAACCTACGCTGTTCTCAACTTGGTTTCCCTGACGAACTACGCCAATGACACGAGCCATAACTGGTTGGGGAGCCCAAAACCAGCAACGTGCAAAAAACTTTAACCATCAAAATTTTAAAATTAACTACAAACTTATTTTTAAGATTAAACCTTTAAAAGCAATATTACTCATATTTAAAATAATATTACTAGTAACATACTATTTCTTATTTGAAAATATGATTACTTTAATCTGATACAGCAATATTAATTTTTGATTTCTTGTTTACTATCTCAGTGGTTAAGAATGTTTCATTAAACAAAGCGCTTTCTATTGGCTTAATACATTTGCTATTTGACAATAGTAAATTACTATGATGTTTAATTTACATTTGTTTTTCCTGGTGTATATTTTTACATTTTGTCACCATAATTTATTTAAATAGAATCACTTTTGAACAGCTCATGAGTATCAAAGCAATGTCAAAGTATTTCTATTTGTATGATGTGTTGTGACAAAATAATTTTTTTTATCAATCTGAGCACAAGGCTTATGGGGTTACATGGGGTTTAAGATATAATATAACAATAAATATGTTTCAAATATTTTCCCTACGTTTCAAGTCAATTGGGATTGGAAAAAAAAAATTGGCCCCTAAGGTACTAGACAGGTCGGGCTTTTTTCATAATATGCTTTTTGAGGATTTTGGTCACGTTTTCGTAAAAACATGTGAGCCGATATTTCTTAAAATTTGATCCCTCCTTCAAAATAGGATATGCTAATGATTAAAAGAAGCATTCTTTTTCACAAGGTAATTCCTGGTATTCCTACTTTCGAAACAAAAACGACCCAAATCGTATGGGAATTGAGTTGAAAGCGAAGTTTTTAATAAAATACATGGGTATTATTTTGTTTACAACTCTGTCAAAAATTTGAATTTCTTTTGTTTTCAATCTCTTCGTTTAATTACGAGCTATACTCACCTACTAACAGAAAATAATTGTGTTATTGATTTAAGTTCAATCTATTAACAGTTATCGTGTCCACCTCGTGGAGACTTTTTTTCGAGGTGTCTTAAATAAAATTTGATAACTTAAAAGTTGGTGCCTGCACCTTAACTTAGTGCATAGCTGTTTATGGCCTTCCGAAATCGTTTTTTTTAATATTGAGCTATGAATATTTGAGCTGAATTTGGTACTGAGGATGATCGACGATGGTACATATGGGCATTTCCACAGATAGGTCTTCCGAGACCGAATAAAAATATATAAGAAATATATTAAAAATTTATGTTTTTAAAGAATTTACACCTTAACTCAGTTGCCATTAGAAGAAAACTCCTCTGAAAAATATTTAATAAATTTTTCTCGTTTTGGTAAATTTAAATATTCCTTATTAATTACTTTTCTTACTTCTTACAAGAGCAATTACCATAAGGCTAGCAACCAAGGATCAGTTAACGTTTATTTTACTCAAAATCAGAATTTGTTATTAAATCTTCTGCGTAATCGAATGTAAGAGATTGAAAACTTAAATGTGAATGTGTTCATTTAATGCGGTAAATTGTTAGCTGAAAAAAATGAAATTCGCTTGAAATTTGTAATATATGTCGGAACCACCCGGATTGGAAATAATGGCATGCGCTTTTCCAGTTCAGCTTGTTTTTAAAGTTTACGCGTCTACGCGCACTCAGTTAAATATGCGATATAACGAATCAAGAATTAATTCGGTTGGTAAGCAGTCCCCCTGCTCCCCCCCTGGCTACGCCCTTGTATTGAAATAACAGAAGTCTTAAAAGGAATAAAGCCATATTTGTTGTATATTAATTTGTAAAGCCTTGTGCCTTTTTTAAAACAAAAATTAAGCACTGCTTAAAGTTCCCCAAATACGTTGTGCTGAGCGGCAGCTTAAATTGCCGCAACAAATCAATTTTTTCTCGTCTGATACACTCGAATACAATTTATATTTTCAGTCAAATTTAAGGCCTTATAATGTCAAGAATTGGTTGTCTCTGTTGCCTGATCTTGGGCTTATCTATGACAAGATCAGAAGTTGAAGAAAGACCTTTTAAACACTATGCCATGTCTATTTCGGATTTGCAAAATTTGTTTACTTATGACGAGCAATTAGTAAATAACTTAGAGACTTTTGCAGATGCACTGCAAGAAAAAGTGGAAGTCATTGATAGGTGAGTTGAGTTTGGATAAGGTACGTTTTTTTTTTATTTTCCGTTTTTTAGTTACGTACAGATCAGGCGAAAAATATTACTGCAGGCGAACGAAGAAGGTGCCGAAGAGTATCTCTCCAATCCTTTAAATAGTTTTGCTCTTCTGCGTCATATGCATATGGACTGGCATAACTGGCTATGGTATTTGGAGCAACAGCCAGGAAGGGGTGTGTAGTTCATTAACTATAAAACGTATACCGAATTGACCAAGATTTTTTACTTAAAAAAGAAACTGCAAGGAATATTAGCGCACAATATGAAAACTTACCCACTGCCAAGGACATGTTGGAGGCCAACGATGGTTTATATCGCATTCAGTCCACCTATTCCCTAGATGGAAGTGATATGGCTCGGGGACTATTACAGCATGTGCAATACAAGTAAGCGATAGTTTTGTTAAAGTGTAAATTGAACTAAAATGGTTGTGCTTAAAGCGTGGCTTTAACTTCTCTGGAGTGCTTTACTCTTGCCAAATATCTGGTGAAGAGCGAATTATACATAGAGGCAGAGCAATGGCTCAGAGCAGCACGTCAACTATATAAAGCCGATGAACACAATTCAGATCTTTACGAGCAGCTGGGATTACACAAACACTCTATCTCTTTGCAGTATGCAGAAGTGTTAGCCAAGTTGGGTAAGTTCACATCAATATGTTTTGAATAGATTTCCTTTTACAACACCTCTTGCTTCATAACAGAGCAAGTACAAGAAGCTGGCAACATTTTAAAAGAAGCCATGATCGATTGGGCTGACAATCCCAGCTTAACACGAGCTTCCTTCAAGCTGAAAATAACTAATCGCCTCAAGTTTCAAAAATTGGAGGACTCTGCTAACTTATTTCAAGAACTAAGTACTAAAGAGGTGGATATCGAACATGTTTGCTGCTTAATGGAATGCCGTAACGTTTCATCGCAGCTCTACTGTATATACAATTCAACAGCTTCACCTTTCTTGCTTTTGGCACCCGTTAAAACGGAAATACTTTCACTCGATCCTTATATAGTTCTCCATTATGATGTAATCTCTGATAATGAAATTGAAAAAATGCAGCAATTAGCCCGAAACAAGCTAGTTCGTGCCGTAACTTATTCTGTAAGTTTAAACAAATCAGCACCAGATCCTGCACGCACTACCAAAGCTATATGGGTCCCGGACACTCGCAACAACCTTACGAAAAGATTAAGCCAACGTATCGAGGACCTTACAAATTTTGATCTAAGCTATTCTGAGCCATTTCAACTGATGAACTACGGAATCGGTGGCAATTATCGTATCCATTTTGATTATTTTAGACATATGGTAAGTAGTGACCTTGACATTAGTTTTATGATTTTTAATTTGACAAGCAAAATTTAAGATATCCGATTATACAATACCTGATCGAATGGCCACAATATTGTTTTATGTAAGTAAGAATTGTGAAATTTTTGAAATTTGTATACACATGATTTTTCTTCATTTAGTTAAACGATGTGCCTCAAGGTGGTGCCACCGCATTTCCCCTTTTGAACTTAACTGTTTTGCCCATAAAGGGTGCCGCATTGATGTGGTATAATCTGAATCAGAAAGGCAAGGGTGATGTCAGAACCGCACACTTAGCGTGTCCCACTATTGTAGGCTCGAGATGGGGTAATCAATTTGGAAAAATACTTACCAAATATGTCCTTTCACTCCGTCACTTTTTTTTAGTAATGACCAAATGGGTGAGTGATCAGGAACAACTATTTAGAAGACCTTGTCTAGCTGAAAGCTCGAGTGACTAGCCGACTTAACTCAAATGTATTGTATGAATCGGTAAATAAATTCTTGAAAGATGCCCACCGTCTGAATAAAACCCGTTACTCGTAGAGTAAGAAGGGTATACTAAGTAAGTTTGTGCAAATGTAAGTAACAGGCATAAGGAAGCCTTTCCGATTCCATATAGTATATATATTTTTTTTAGCATCAGTAGCCCATTCGATCTAGTCTCTCTGTTCAGTCCGTCTGTTTTTAAAGTATATAAATATTAGTGGGTGCATTTAACAGAGACTTTTGATCACTGATCAATTCAGAAAATCAGAAAAAAAGTGAAACTATTACTTTTCTAACTGAATCCGAAACCATTTTAATTTTTTGGTATCAATACAATTCAGCAGAATATAATATATATTTTGGTTATTGTGCTTACAGATTATTTTGAAAGGCAATAGGCAAAATCACAATGTATTTCAAATAGAATCTGGATTGAATTAAAAGTGACTAAGGCTGAGTTCACACTGTTCGATGCTTGAGACATGACAATATAGTAAGCCCATATGTTGTCTTGTTTTCATTGTGAATAGCTTGTCATTTGACATTCAAAACAATACAACATGAACAATGTGAACTCAGCCTAACTTAGATCTGCAGCTTTGCGATGTTCCTCAAGTCTAGACGATACGTGTAGTAATATTTTTATGTCGGGAACTGGTAACACTAATGTCAATAATTAAAGTCTGGTATTACCAAAATAAAGTTTGACATTTTTTAGCATAAACGGTCTGACAACGTTCGGATGTAAAAACGCTATTTGTCTTGTTTACAGTAAGTTAAAAAAATCAATTTGGCTTTAAAATGGAAATTTCAAGAAAAGGGTTGAGTTGGATTATTTTTCACAACTTTCAACTCTAGGATTATCTCACCTAGAGTGTGTCGATGCACTCATCAAAAACCACTGTATATCACTGGTATAGTGAATTCAATCGTGGTCGTAGTTCGTTCACGAATGTCTTAAAGGTCGTCCAAAATCGGTTGTTGTGCCAGAAAGCATCAATGCTGTGCGTGAACTGATAATGCAAGATCGTCATGTGACATACCGTGAGATTAAGGCAGCCCTTAACATTAATTCCATCAGCATATGTAAGAAATTGCATGAACTCCTTGCCGTTAAAAGGGGTTTTTTTCGCGTTGGATTCCGCATAATTTGACAATCGCTATAAAAATGGATAGTGTAAATTGGTGCTACAATTTTGAAAATAGATTGTTCGAACCTTCTCGACAAATATTTTAATCATCATGACTTATTCCCCCACTTTAATGATAGGTTATTCGAAGCTTTCAGACATATTATATAATCATCATTTCTTATCGATCCGCCAAACATCATTTCTCGATCAGGTGAACGATAGTAGAGTTGCCGCCCACGCAATTTAAAAAAAAAATACCTCATATCTCCCACAATTTTTAAGATAGTTTATTCGAACCTTCCAAACATTTTTTAATTATCTTTACTTATCGATCCATAATTCACTGTTCCCGATCAAAAGAACGATTGTTGAGTTATACGCAAAACTATAAACTTCACTGGGCAGCACTGGTCGCAATCGTGAAAGGCAGCACTTTCACAGTTTGTGTGAGCCCACACTTAAAAGTAATCAGCTATACACAAACTTTGTCAGGTACAGAGTATTTACAGTCGGGCTTGACCGACTTTCTTACTTGTTTTTGAATTTGTTTGAAAAGTCTTATTTAGTGACCCTCATTTAGCATTTATTTTTAAAATGAAAATTCTAGATCTAGTTCAAGCTCTCCAAGTAAGTGCAAAAGCTGCCTTAATTGCCGTGACAAATTAATTACTCACCAATAAATACATTCTACACGAATACAATTTACATTTTCAGTCGAATTTAAGGCTTTGTAATGTCAAGAATTGGTTGTCTCTGTTGCCTGATCTTGGGGTTATCTATGACAAAATCAGAAGTTGAAGAAAGTTCTGGTAGACATTATGCCATGTCTATTGCGGAACTGCAACATTTGTTTACTTATGACGAGCAATTAGTAAACAATTTAGAGACTTTTGCAGATGCACTGCAAGAAAAAGTGGATGTCATTGAGAGGTGAGTTGAGTTTGGATAAGGTACGTATTCTTTATTATCGGTTTTTTTAGTTACGTACAGAGCAGGCGGAAAATATTACTAAAGGCGAACGAAGAAGGTGCCGAAGAGTATCTCTCCAATCCTTTGAATAGTTTTGCTCTTCTGCGTCATATGCATATGGACTGGCATAACTGGCTGTGGTATTTGGAGCAACAGCCAGGAAGGGGTGTGTAGTTCATTAACTATAAAACGTATTCCGGATTTACCAAGATTTTTTAATTAAAACAGAAACTGCAGGGAATATAAGCGCACATTATGAAAACTTACCCACTGCCAAGGACATGTTGGAGGCCAACGATGGTTTATATCGCATTCAATCCACCTATTCCCTCGATGGCAGTGATATGGCTCTGGGACTATTACGGAATGTGCAATACAAGTAAGTGATAGTTGTGTAAAATATAAATTTAACTAAAATAGTTGTGCTTAAAGCGTGGCTTTGACTTCTTTGGAGTGTTTTACTCTTGCCAAATATCTGGTGAAGAGCGAATTATACATACAGGCAGAGCAATGGCTTAGAGCAGCACGTCAACTATATAAAGCCGATGAACACAATTTAGATCTTTATGAGCAGCTGGGATTACACAAACACTCCATCTCTTTGCTGTATGCCGAAGTGTTAGCCAAGTTGGGTAAGTACACATTAATATGTTTTGAATAGATTTCCTTTTACAACACCTCTTGCTTCATAACAGAGCAAGTACAAGAAGCTGGCAACATTTTAAAAGAAGCCATGATCGATTGGCCTGACAATCCCAGCTTAAAACGAGCTTCCTTCAAGCTGAATATAACTAATCGCCTCAAGTTACAAAAATTGGAGGACTCTGCTAACTTATTTCAAGAACTAAGTATTAACGAGGTCGAAGAAGATCGTATTTGCTGCTTAATGGAATGCCGTAACGTAACATCGCAGCTCTACTGTATATACAACACAACAGCTTCACCTTTCTTGCTTTTGGCACCCGTTAAAATGGAAATACTTTCACTCGATCCTTATATAGTTCTCCATTATGATGTGATCTCTGATAATGAAATTGAACAAATGCTGGAATTAGCTCGAAAAAAGCTTAACCGTGCCCAAACCTATGATATCATTTTAAAGAAAGCCGCACCAGATCCCGCACGCACTACCAAAGCCATTTGGGTCCCGGGCAGATACAACAACATAACAAAAAGACTTAACCAACGTATTGAGGACTTTACAAATTTTGATGTAAGATATTCCGAGAAATTTCACGTAATGAATTACGGAATCGGTGGACATTATCAGGTGCATCATGATTTTTTTAGTCAACACGTAGGTTCTAACTTTTCCCTTAATTTAATATATTTTGATTTGACAAGCATAATTTCAGATATCTGATTATACAATTGGTGATCGAATGGCTACAATATTGTTTTATGTAAGTAAGAATTGTGAAATTTTGCAAATTTTAATGTAAATTTTTTTAAATTTAGTTAAACGATGTGCCTCAAGGTGGAGCCACCACATTTCCTCGCTTGAATTTAACAGTTTTTCCCATAAAGGGTGCCGCACTAATGTGGTATAACCTCAATCACAAAGGCGAGGGTGATGAAAGATCCGCACACTCAGCGTGTACCACTATTGTAGGCTCGAGATGGGGTAAGCAAATTGAGAAAGTTAGTTGAAAAATGTGTCCTATAATTCCATTACTTCTTTTTAGTGATGACCAAATGGTTGGGGGATTTGGGACAACTATTCAGAAGACCCTGTCTGGCTTAAGTTCTGGTGGCTAGCCATTTTCAAGCATAATTTTAAGCAAACATTTTGTGTAAATTGGTTTATTGAATTCTTGAAATATGCCCAAGGTCATTAGTTTTCTTGTCTTTTGTTTATTCTGTCTTGGTGTTCTCAAATAGCAAAAGCCGAGCCTAGAATCAGTTAATTTTTGTTCTATGGAATGATTTGTTTGAAAGAGTTGTCAGAGTTCAATGCAAATGGGCTGCATAAATTTAATATTTATAAAGATCTTATAACGCGTTAAGATAAACTCTTACAAAGATAGTTGGCTTAAGGGAAATTAATGATCCTCTAGGAAATTAATTAATTCTCTAGGATTTCTAACTCTACGTGAACGAATTGAATCAACACAATTGCAGATCTCAAGGCTTTCAATCTGTTTCAAATCTGTTTGTATTATTCCAATGAATGAGAAAGATTTATTATCCCATTAACTAACGCTGTAGGTGGTCGTACTGGTCACTTTAAAGAGCTAGAAGAAGGAGCACGACCTTATACTTTTAAGTCACTTCTTTTTTACGATATTTTATGTACACTCTGATTTTAATTATAATTCAGCTTGACGATATTCCTTAAGGTGTAGCCTCTCTCTACAGCATGCAAATTTGATTCGTCAAACCGCTTAATTAAAATTATGGACCACTGGGCGGAAGCTTCTTTTGGAAGTATTTTACTTAGCCATGTGGTTGCCACAAGTTCAATTTTATTTTTTACTAGTTTTTCCTTGTTTAAGTCTTTGTGTGGAGACTGAATCGAATCTAAATATAAACTCTAATTATGCCACTTCTGTGTTTGGAATGACTAAGCTTTTAGATCTGGATGAGAAGCTGTTAAGTCATTTGTCCAACTATGCTAGCGATCTAAAACAAAAGATCAGTATCATGCGTCGGTAAGTTTGTTCTAAGTATAAACTTGTAAAGACTAACCCTTAAAATTTTAGTCATATTACTTCTATGCGAGCTAGACAATCTGCCGCCAAGCCGAATAGGGAAGAGTATCTAGCCAATCCACTTAATAGTTATTCCCTTGTGCGACACATGCACTCCGACTGGACTCACTGGCGTCAGCTGATGGAACAGCCACTTGGCAGCGGTAGGATTAGCATACGGAGCATATCAATCGACCATAATGCAAAATCTTTTGTATTTTAGAACATATGTCGAAAATTCGAAATCTCTTACCAAGACTGCCAACATCTCCTGACTATGATGAGGCTTTGAATGCTATTAGTCTCCTTCAGAATGTTTATGGGGTGACAGCACAGGAATTCGCACAAGGGCGTCTAAATGGTGTTCAATATGAGTAAGCTGCTTCCACTTTAATTGCATTCTAAGTCAAAACTAGCTTCTGCTTAATGTTCTATATCATTTTTTAGTTCCAAGCTAAGTCCGTTGGAGTCTTGGGAAATGGCTGGATGGACATTTGATCAGTCACACTTAGAGCTAGCAAATGACTGGCAAAATATAACTCAAATGGGATATCAAAAACTAACGTCCATGGAACGCAAAATATATAAAATTCTGCAAGTGGTCGAAGAAGATGAAATTAAAAATTTTGCAAATTATGTGAATGGGGAAAATCGTGAGTACATAAAGCCATAAATAGAATTTAAAAAAAATATCTTGGCTTAAACTAATTTCGGGCAGAAAACAACACTCTGGATCATCACGAACGAAGCTATTACGGTATCTGGTGTAACCCAGCCTTTCATAAACCAACGCGCTTGTATTGTCTCTTTGGAAACACTCACTCTCTATTCCGATTGATCGCTCCATTTAAGATGGAAATACTGTCTTTCGATCCTTATATTGTTTTGTATCATGATGTTCTGAGCCAGAAAGAAGCATTAAGACTACGTGACATAGGCGCACCATTGCTAGAGCGTGCATTAACCATAAATCCTAATGATACGAAACCATTGCCAAATAAATCTCGTACGACACATGGAGCTTGGGTATCCCCCAGTTCACATCCGAGTTCAGTTCAACCCATAAGACGTTTAATAGGCGAACTCTCTAATTTCGATCAATCTGATGCTGAAGATATGCAGATTATTAATTATGGTCTAGGTGGCTTCTATGGACAACATTATGACTATTTCAATGACACAGCGGGAGAAGGGGATCGTATAGCCACCTTACTTATTTATGTAAGTGTCAGGAAATTTTGTAAACCGATCAATTGCTTTTTATATATGTTTTTCACAGTTGAGTGATGTAGAGCTAGGCGGTGCCACCGTTTTCCCTGAGCTGGAAATTGCCGTGCAACCGAAACTTGGTAGTGCGCTACTCTTCCACAACTTGGACAATAAGGGTGAGGGAGATGCTCGAAGCTTGCACACGGCCTGTCCAGTACTGAAGGGAAACAAGTGGCGTGAGTAAAGGCAAAAGCTCAAGATATATTCAATAACTTTTCCATATTGGTTCTAGTTCTATCCCAATGGATAACAGATTTGGATCAACTCTTTCGGAAACCCTGCTATGCACAGTGAGTCAAGTAGATGAATAGTGTTTGACTGTGCCAAAATTCCAAATGGCAATTGTGGAGTAAACAGAATGATTAAAAATTATTAAATATTAATATATTTTACTTCCCACTATACAATATAAAATATACTTAAAGATTTTCTGAAGTAAATTAAATTTTTTTATTCATAAGATGAATTAATATTTAAAAACAAAATCTTACTATTTATTTGCATTTTTATGATATTTTAAAGCAAACGCCCTTGCGTACTCGTTAAGACACGCGGACTTATCTTCGATTTATTGCATTTAACTGGAAACAGGAATTACCTCTGCTCACATTTGCCCACTTGATCTGCACCTAAACTACAGAAAGATCGATTTTCGAGCCGATTCTCAAAAATGCTTTTAAGGTAAAACAAGAAGGCAAAGCTAACTTCGACTGTGCCGAAGTTTTAATACACTTGAAAAACTTTACTCCAACTGATTTAACCGGTAAAATTGTATAGGATATAGATATCAGATATTTAAAATTTTTTAATCATTGATAATAAAAATTTGATACCATAAAGAAAAACTTTTCTTAGTAAAACACATTTTCCGACCGATCGGTCCTATGTCGGCTATATGCAATGGTTATCCGATTTTGATACATTTTTTTTAAATTATGTGAAAGCATATAAAACTAATATATGCCAAGAAAACAATAATTTTGTCTTATGTCTTAAGGTCGTCCAAAATCGGTTGTTGTGCCAGAAAACATCAATGCTGTGCGTGAACTGATAATGCAAGATCGTCATGTGACATTGGATAGTGTAAATTGGTGCTACAATTTTGAAAATAGATTGTTCGAACCTTCTCGACAAATATTTCAATCATCATGACTTATTCCCCCACTTTAATGATAGGTTATTCGAAGCTTTCAGACATATTATAAAATCATAATTTCTTATCGATCCGCCAAACATCATTTCTCGATCAGATGAACGATAGTAGAGTTGCCGCCCACGCAATTTAAAAAAAATACCTCATATCTCCCAGAATTTTGAAGATAGTTTATTCGAACCTTCCAGACATATTTTAATTATCTTTACTAATCGATCCATCATTCACTGTTCCCGTTCAGAGGAACGATTGTTGAGTTATAAGGTAAACTAAAAATTTCACTGGGCAGCACTGGTCGCAATCGTTTATGCAGCACTACAAACTTTGTGTAGGCCCACCCTTAAAAGCTATCAGTTATATACAAACTTTGTCAGGTACACAGCATATTACAGTCGGGCTTGACCAACTTTCTTACTTGTTTTTTAATTTGTTTGAAAACTCTTGTTTAATGACCCCCATTTAGCATTTATTAAAAATAAAAATTCAAGATCAGTTTCAAGCTCTCCAAGTAGTCGCAAAAGCTGCCTTAATTGCCGTGACAAATTAATTACTCACCAATAAATACATTCTACACGAATACAATTTACATTTTCAGTCGAATTCAAGGCCTTGTAATGTCAAGAATTGGTTGTCTCTGTTGCCTGATATTGGGGTTATCTATGACTAGATCAGAAGCAGAAGAAAGTTCTGGTAGACATTATGCCATGTCTATTGCGGAACTGCGACATTTGTTTACTTATGACGAGCAATTGATAGACAATTTAGAGACTTTTGCAGATGCACTGCAAGAAAAAGTGGATGTCATTGAGATGTGAGTTGAGTTTGGATAAGGTACGTATTCTTTATTATCGGTTTTTTTAGTTACGTACAGAGCAGGCGGAAAATATTACTAAAGGCGAACGAAGAAGGTGCCGAAGAGTATCTCTCCAATCCTTTGAATAGTTTTGCTCTTCTGCGTCATATGCATATGGACTGGCATAACTGGCTGTGGTATTTGGAGCGACAGCCAGGAAGGGGTGAGTATTTCATTAACTAAAAATCGTATACCGAATTGACCAAGATTTTTTACTTAAAAAAGAAACTGCAGCGAATATAAGCGCACATTATGAAAATTTACCCACTGCCAAGGACATGTTGGAGGCCAACGATGGTTTTTATCGCATTCAATCTACTTATTCCCTAGATGGAAGTGATATGGCTCGGGGACTATTACAGAATGTGCAATACAAGTAAGTGATAGTTGTGTAAAATATAAATTTAACTAAAATAGTTGTGCTTAAAGCGTGGCTTTAACTTCTTTAGAGTGTTTTACTCTTGCCAAATATCTGGTGAAGAGCGAATTATACATACAGGCAGAGCAATGGCTTAGAGCAGCACGTCAACTATATAAAGCCGATGAACACAATTTAGATCTTTATGAGCAGCTGGGATTACACAAACACTCCATCTCTTTGTTGTATGCCGAAGTGTTAGCCAAGTTGGGTAAGTTCTCATCAATATGTTTCGAACAGATGTCCTTTTAAAAAATCTCTTGCTTCACACCAAAGCAAGTGCAAGAAGCTGACACTTTGAAAAAAAGCCATGATCGATTGGCCTGACAATCCCAGCTTAAAACGAGCTTCCTTCAAGCTGAAAATAACTAATCGCCTCAAGTTTCAAAAATTGGAGAACTCTGCTAACTTATTTCAAGAACTAAGTACTAAAGAGGTGGATAACGAACACGTTTGCTGCTTAATGGAATGCCGTAAAGTTACATCGCAGCTCTACTGTATATACAATACAACAGCTTCACCTTTCTTGCTTTTGGCACCCGTTAAAATGGAAATACTTTCACTCGATCCTTATATAGTTCTCCATTATGATGTGATCTCTGATACTGAAATTGAACAAATGCTGCAATTAGCTCGAAAAAAGCTTAACCGTGCCCAAACCTATGATATCATTTTAAAGAAAGCCGGACCAGATCCTGCACGCACTACCAAAGCCATTTGGGTCTCGGGCAGTTACAACAACATAACAAAAAGACTTAACCAACGTATCGAGGACTTTACAAATTTTGATGTAAGATATTCCGAGAAATTTCACGTAATGAATTACGGAATCGGTGGACATTATCAGGAGCATCATGATTTTTTTAGTCAACACGTAGGTTCTAACTTTTCCCTTAATTTAATATACTTTGATTTGACAAGCATAATTTCAGATATCTGATTATACAATTGGTGATCGAATGGCTACAATATTGTTTTATGTATATAAGAAAATTTTTAAATTTTTAAAATTTTAATGCACTTTTTTTAAATTTAGTTAAACGATGTGCCTCAAGGTGGAGCCACCACATTTCCTCGCTTGAATTTAACAGTTTTTCCCATAAAGGGTGCCGCATTAATGTGGTATAACCTCAATCACAAAGGCGAGGGTGATGACAGAACCGCACACTCAGCGTGTACCACTATTGTAGGCTCGAGATGGGGTAAACAATTTGAAAAGATTCGTTGAAGAACGTGTCCTATAATTCCTTTACTTCTTTTTAGTGATGACCAAATGGTTGGCGGATTTGGGACAACTATTCAGAAGACCCTGTCTGGCTTAAGTTCTGGTGGCTAGCAGGCATGACCATCATGAAAAACTTTCAAAACTGCCAATTTTCAAGCATAACTTTAAGCAAAAATATTGTGGAATCGGTTTATTGAATTCATGAAATATGCCCATGGTCATCTGTTTGCTTGTTTTTATATTTATTCTACGCAGAGAAAAATATGACGTTCTAAAATCATGACCAAATGTTCATGATTTCGTTCTATTTTTCCGTTCATGAATTGTTAACTCAACTCAACCATCCTACAACAAATATAAGTAGCATCTTAGACATGTAGCAACGAAAGCGTGCGATGGTAGAGGGCGCTAAGATGCAGATCCGTTTGTGCGTTTGAGTGCAAGGTAAGTAATGGTCCCGAGTTCGAATCCCAGACGGAGCGAATAGCTATCTAACACTCACCGTTTTTTCTTTGTTCTTCAAAAAGAAATAAATAAATCAAAGAGGTGAATATAAGCTTTTCTGGTAAGGTTTTGGGGTGCGTGAACAGCAGAGAGGAGAGGAGGAGGAGGAGAGAGCCCTATTAGAGGAGAGAAGGGAACCCAAAAACCGTTGTTAGACTTGTTGTGGTGTTGTGGATGGAGGGAGGGGGTGTCAACTGCTTTATACACCAATCATTATCATCCATCACACCTTTCCCGATGATTGCTGTGTTACTAAATTAAGCAAATTTATTTTTAAAAATAAGAACAAAATGTTCATGAAACATGCCCAAACAGTTTATAAAACAAGCACAAAATGTTCACGAAACAAGCCCAAAAAATCCAAAGTGAGAACAAAATGTTCATGAAAATCGTACCCCAATGTTCATGATTTGAGAACAAACGTGCATGATAGACTTTCGTCAACGGATGTTCATGATTTTGGTACTTTTAGAACGGATTTTTTTCTCGGTGTGAGTCTTGTTATCCTCAAATTGATAAAGCCGAGTCTTGAATCAGCTAATTTTTGTTCTACAGAAGTTATTTGTTTGAAAGAGTTGTTAGAGTTCAATGCAAATGGGCTGGATAAATTTAATATTTATAAAGATTTTATAACGCGTTAAGCTAAACTCTTACAAAGTAGTATTTCACCTTAGTATAACACCATATTTAATCTCCTGTCGCTTAACAGTAAGCAAGCAACAAAATTTAAGAGAATCCAAACCCTCGATCAAGTGCAACTCAAGACACTTATCCATAGTCAAATTTCAAACTCCACTACCAACTATTGCAGACTACTGAATACCCAATACTTCATTCCAAAAACCGTCACGATTGAAAGAACTTACCACATAGCAGAGCAAATGCCATCAAGATCTTAACTTGATGACAAAGTTTGGGGGGAGAATTTTTTGAGGAACTACGTCTAAAAATCTCCTTCCGACTCTCTGTTATGAATTTTCTCTAAAAGCGAGCGGGTTCTAAATATGACAAGCTTCGTGATAATAAATTTGGAGATTTATTGGCTTATAAACTAACGGTGTAGGTGGCGCAAACTGTTCTCCTTAAACAGCTAGAAGAGAAAGCAGGATGTATATTGCTTAACAAAAAATACCTTAAAGTCACTTCTTCTTTACGAAATTTAATGTACGCTCTGTTTTAATTATAATTCAGCTTAACGATATTCCTTATTCCTCTCTTTTCAAATAAATACAGCATGCAAATTTGATTCGTCAAACCGCTTAATTGAAATTATGGACCACTGGGTGTAAGCTTCTTTGGAAGTATTTCATTTAGCCATGTGGTTGCCACAAGTTCAATTTTATTTTTTACTAGTTTTTCCTTGTTTAAGTCTTTATGTGGAGACTGAATCGAATCTTAATATAAACTCTAATTATGCCACTTCTGTGTTTGGAATGAGTAAGCTTTTAGATCTGGATGAGAAGCTGTTAAGTCATTTGTCCAACTATGCTAGCGATCTAAAACAAAAGATCAGTATCATGCGTCGGTAAGTTTGTTCTAAGTATAAACTTGTAAAGACTAACCCTTAAAATGTTAGTCATATTACTTCCATGCGAGCTAGACAAACAGCCGCCAAGCCGAATCGAGAAGAGTATCTAGCCAATCCACTTAATAGTTATTCACTTGTGCGACACATGCACTCAGACTGGACTCACTGGCGTCAGTTAATGGAACAGCCACTTGGCAGCGGTAGAATTGGCTTACGGAACTTATCAATCTACCAAAATGTAAAATCTTTTATATCTTAGAACATATGTGGAAAATTCGAAAACTTTTGCCGAGTCTGCCAACATCTCCTGACTATGATGAGGCTTTGAATGCTATTAGTCTCCTTCAGAATGTTTATGGGGTGACAGCACAGGAATTCGCACAAGGGCGTCTAAATGGTGTTCAATATGAGTAAGTTGCTGTCACTTTAATTGCATTTTAAGTCTAAACTTGCTTCTGCTTAATGTTCTATATCATTTTTCAGTTCCAAGCTAAGTCCGTTGGAGTCTTGGGAAATGGCTGGATGGACATTTGATCAGTCACAGTTAGAGCTAGCAAATGATTGGCAAAATATAACTCAAATGGGATATCAAAAACTAACGTCCATGGAACGCAAAATATATAAAATTCTGCAAGTGGTCGAAGAAGATGAAATTAAAAATTTTGCAAATTATGTGAATGAAAATCGTGAGTACATAAAGCCATAAATAGAATTAAAAAAAATATCTTGGCTTAAACTAATTTCGTGCAGAGAACAACACTCAGGATCATCACGAACGTAGCTTTTACGGTATCTGGTGTAACCCAGCTTTCCATAAACCCACACGCTTGCATTGTCTCTTTGGAAAAACTCACACTCTATTCCGATTGATCGCTCCATTTAAGATGGAAATACTGTCTTTCGATCCTTATATTGTTTTGTATCATGATGTAATGAGCCAGAAAGAAGCATTAAGACTACGTGACATAGGCGCACCATTGCTAAAACGTGCATTAACCAAAAAACCCAATGATACGAAACCATTGCCAAATAAATCTCGTACGACACATGGAGCTTGGGTATCCCCCAGTTCACATCCGAGTTCAGTTCAACCCATAAGACGTTTAATAGGCGAACTCTCTAATTTCGATCAATCTGATGCTGAAAATATGCAGATTATTAATTATGGTCTAGGTGGCTTCTATGGACAACATTATGACTATTTCAATGACACAGCGAGAGAATGGGATCGTATAGCCACCTTAATTATTTATGTAAGTTTCAGGAAATTTTGTAAACCGATCAATTGCTTTTTATATATTTTTTTTACACAGTTGAGTGATGTTGAGCTAGGCGGTGCCACAGTTTTCCCTGAGCTGGAAATTGCTGTGCAACCCAAACTTGGTAGTGCGCTACTCTTTCACAACTTGGACAATAAGGGTGAGGGAGATGCTCGAAGCTTGCACACGGCCTGTCCAGTACTGAAGGGAAACAAGTGGCGTGAGTAAAGGCAAAAGCTCAAAGTATATTCAATAACTTTTCCATATTGGTTATAGTTCTATCCCAATGGATAACAGATTTGGATCAACTCTTTCGGAAACCCTGCTATGCCCAGTGAGTCAAGAAGTCAAGATGAATAGTGTTTGATTGTGCCAAAATTCCAAATGGCAATTGTGGAGTTAACAGAATGATTAAAAATTATTTAAAATTTGGATATAAATATGTATATATTGTACTTCCGACTATACAATACTTAAAGATTTTCTGAAGTAAATTCAATTTTTATACACTTGAAAAGTGTATATTAATTTTGCCCAGAAGTTTGTAACGCATAGAAATATTCATTTCCGACCCCATAAACTATATATATTCTTGATCAGGACGACGAGCTGAGTTCAATTCCGTCTGTCCGTCCGTCCGTCTGTCCGTCCGTCTGTCCGTCTGTCTGTCTGTTTCTACGCGAACTAATCCCTCAGTTTTAAAGCTATCGAGCTGAAATTTTGCACAGAGTCTTCTTTTTACTGCACGCAACTAATATGTCGGAACCGCCCGGATCGGATGACTATATCATATAGCTGCCATAGGAACGATCGGTCTAAGAACTAGTTCTAGTTAGAAAAACTTTTTTGTTTTCCATCGTAGCGTCACTAATCTTGGTATATGTTAGTTTTATATGCTTTTACATAATTCTGGAAAAATTTATCAAAATCGGATGACTATATCATATAGCTGCCATATAAACGGTCGGTCAAAAAACTAGTCTTAGTGAAAAAACTTTTTTGTTTTCTATCGTAGCGTCCCCAATCTTGGTATACATTAGTTTTATAAGCTTTCACATAATTTTGAAAAAATTTATCAAAATCGGATGGCTATAGCATATAGCTGCCATAGGACCGATCGGTCGGAAAATGTGTTTTACTAAGAAATGTTTTTTTATGGTATCAAATTTTTATTATCAATGATTTAAAAATTTTAAATATCTGATATCTATATCCTGTATATATTTTAGCGGTTAAATCAGTTGGAGTAAAGTTTTTCAAGTGTATTAAAACTTCGGCACAGTCGAAGTTAGCTTTGCCTTCTCGTTTATTTTTCATCGCAGCGTCACCAATCTTGCTATATATTAGTTTTATATGCGTTAACACAATTCTGGAAGATTTTATCAAAATCGGAGGACTATAGCATATAGCTGCCATAGGACCGATCGGTCGAAAAATGTGCTTTACTAAGAAAAGTTTTGTTTTATGGTATCAAATTTTTGTTATCAATGACCGCGTTCAGCAGAAGAACTTGCTCCCTGATCAATCATAAAATTTAATTGATCTTTCTGCTGACCGCGACTGATCCGGTATCATGATAGCCAATTTGAGGTATCATGATAGCGGAGCATGTATCAAAGAAATAGTACGCTCCTTTGAAGTGATACTGATACCAGCAGCTGTTATTGTATATCGATAGGCTTGGTATCGATAACATTAGGCTTGTTTTGCAAATATGAGCTTTCAATCTGCTGTAAATATTTATAAAAAAACAATAAAATATAATTAAACATAACTTTGCTATCTTCTATGCAATTTCCAGGGTGGCACAGAAAGCAAGCGTGTCTGCGACGATTTTCTTCTAAAGGCGTTGGCTAAAAATGTAGCACTTCGTTCAGCAGAAACTTTTCGATCTATCATTCTTTTCTGATACATGCTCAGCGCTCCATCATTCTGCTGAACACGGCCATTGATTTAAAAATTTAAAATATCTGATATCTATATCCTCTATATATTTTACCGGTTAAATCAGTTGGAGTAAACTTTTTCAAGTGTATTAAAACTTCGGCACAGTTGAAGTTAGCTTTGCCTTCTCGTTTTAATCAAAATATGAATTAAAATTTAAAAACAAAATCTTACTATTTATTTGCATTTTTATGATATTTTAAAGCAAACGCCCTTGCGTACTCGTTAAGACACGCGGACTTCTCTTCGAATTATTGCATTTAACTGGAAACAGGAATTACCCCTGCTCACATTTGCCCACTTGATCTGCACCTAAACTACAGAAAGAACGATTTTCGAGCCGATTCTCAAAAATGCTTTTAAGGTAAAAAGAGAAATCAAAGCAAACTTAGACTGTGCCGAAGTTTTAATACACTTGAAAAACTTTAAGTCATTGATAATAAAAATTTGATACCATAATAAAATACTTTTCTTCGTAAAACACATTTTTCGACCGATCGGTCCAATGGCAGCTATATGCTATAGTCATGCGATTTTGATCAATTTTTTCAAAATTACGTGAAAGCATATAAAACAAATATATATCAAGATTGGGGACGCTATGATGGAAAACCAAAAAGTTTTTCTCACTAGAAGTAGTTTTTTGACCGACCGTTTCTATGGCAGCTATATGCTATAGTGATCCGATTTTGATACATTTTTCCAGAATTACGTGGAATCATATAAAACTAACATTTACCAAGATAAGTGACGCTTCGATGGAAAACAAACAAGTTTTTCTAACTAAAACTAGTTCTTTGACCGATCGTTCCTATGTCAGCTATATGATATAGTCATCCGATCCGGCCGGTTCCGAAATATTAGTTGCGTGCAGTAAAAGGAAGACTCTTTGCAAAAATTTCAGCTCGATATGATGAGGGGCTAGTTCGCGTAGAAACAGACACACGGACAGACGGACGGACGGACAGACGGAATTGAGCTCAGCTCGTCGTCCTGATCAAGAATACATATAGTTTATGGGGTCGGAAATGAATATTTCTATGCGTTACAAACTTCTGGGCAAAATTAATATACACTTCTCAAGTGTATAAAAAAGGGACCATAATGATAAAAGTGTAAATTTTTACTTAAAGTGGAGCTCATCGTTGACTTGGTTGGAATGACAGAATAAAGCATAAGGACTTAAAAACCTGCTACAAATTCAACACTACCAAACTAAGTAAGACAGATTCATCAGTAGCGCAAATTGGTTTTACACACATTAAGATCATGGCGCAAGTCCGAGCTTCTTTGAAAAATCGCACAAATGAGTCAAGAACATCCTAAAGAATTATTTGAGGAATGTGCCAGATCAATGCAATTTAAGCAAAGTAACAGAATGCGAGGACTTAGAACATTTGCAAGGCAGATCTACAATTCTTAAAAACATCAATGTAGAAAAGTGATCATTACTGAGATTGCTTACTTATTCTCACGTGTTCGAAAATTCGCTTCAGTCCTTAAATCCATACAAATCTTAAGGAAATTGGGTCGTTTTCGAATTGAAAGCGATTAGTAAAACACATGGGATCAAATATATTTTTACTTCACAGAAGATTTAAAACATTTGTCGTATTTTTCGAAAAAAGTTTAATATTCTTTAAATCTTTTTGTGAATGAATGCAAATAAAGAAACAAATTCACATGTGTTCTGCAAAAACGGCCTAAATCGTGTCTGAAAATGGTCGTTTGTAAGGGTCGAAAGCCTTTTAATTGTTTAGATAATGAGTTTTAGCCGGCTCGAGGTCATGTATTGTTATGTTTCCAAGTGTACCAACACACTAAATCGAGCAGGTTCCTCGTACAGCTGTTTCAGAAAACTCTCTCTTAGCAAATGATTCCTTCACCCTGTTCTGTTGCGCTTAACAGCAAATGTATGAAACCAATGTTGATTCCTGTGGAAATTATTTTACTTCGTACTGCTGAAGATCTATTGTTGCAATCAATGTTACTTCTCCCTCCTTCTGTCTTGGCACCATCAGTAAGCAGGTGAAATTTAATTTAAGACGAGAAGGTAAATCCAGCTTCACTTGTTTTAACAAGGATTTGAGTTACTATACTAAAATAGCAAAAATCTACAAATTTGATTAAACAGTCGTAGCAAAGTTTAATAAAACTATATAAAAAGTCGACATTGCATTTGCTTAGTGTATAGCATATCAAAACGATTTATAATTGAAACTTTTTCAAAATTATTGTTGGTCAGTTTGGCTTGACGAGAAGTTGCTTATCTTAAACAATACAATAACAATCGAGAAGTGTGACCTACACGCTGGAAATTGAAAAATACCACGAAATGCACGATTTGGTTTAATTTCCTAATAAATCTGGTCATACTAGACGTACGTTCCACCTTAATATATTAATATGCAGAAGCAGGGTGTATCTATTACTGGTGCGGCGGTCATTTAAAAGCTTTCATTTCATAGTTTTCATTGCTATTCATGCAAACGTTGCCTGTCTCACTATTGCGCATTTAGCAAAAAGCTTCGAGTTTTAAATTTGTATTATTTGCCGCACCGTAATTCATACACCTTGTGTCGAAATAAGCCAAATTAATAAGCGGGTCCGTATAGAGCTTTACTGTTTTTTGGCAACAGTAGATATAGTGGCTCGATAAATACATAATAAACAATATTTTTCAACAAAAACTGCAGTTACTTTCCTAGTTTTATTTTATATACATTTTGTGTTAAAGGGGAGAAGAGGTTTTCAATAAGTAAAATTCTTTATCAACGCTGATCTAATTAGATACGCCTACTAAAACCATGACTGATGTAATATAGCGTTTTTCTTCTGAGCTACGAGACTTATTTTCTCAAATATTTGCTTGCTTTATAGATAGTTATAGTGTTATATACACTTAAAACCTCAACATGCATAAGAAGTTACTATTTCGAATTGTGTTTGTTGCCATCTGTTGGACCCATTTCAATGCTTTGGTTCTTGACAATGCAACTAAGGGTCGGCCTGCTCGTGCGATATCACAAATGCAACCATTATTGGACATAAATGAAAAAATGGTTCTAAATTTGGAATATTTTGCAACCGCTTTAGAGATCAAATTAAACAAAATACAAAGGTGAGTCTGTTGGTGAATCCTAAAATTAGAAAAAGCAACTTCGAACTTTTTCATTAGCGGCCTTAAGCACATGTGGAAGAGACACGAGCTGGCTAAAATAAATAAATCAAGATTTGTGGGAAATCCGGTGAACAGTTTTTCTCTAATACGTCACATGCAATCAGATTGGGCCCATTGGCAGGTCTTTATGGAGAAGGAAGCGGGAGTTGGTGAGTTTTTCTCTCTCTCTGTTTATCAATGATAAAAACTTGTGGGTTAAAGAACACCTGGAGTATCTGGAAAGCAACAAAATATATTTGCCCAATATGGATGATATGAATGATGCCTCGTTGGGCATCTGGCATCTGGCAAGAGTGTACGAGCTTAAACCCGAGGATATAAGTCGGGGTGTTTTAGCGGGAGTACGATACAAGTAAGTGAGTTAAGTGGAAGGACGAAGATTATATATATATTGTTTTTAAAGTGCCAAATTCTCAGCTCAAGATTGCTTTAAATTGGCGAATTACAGCATTGCGGTTAAGGACTTTAAAAGTGCAGAACAATGGCTACGCGCTGCTATTGCTATGTACAACCAGGAAATGCCGAATCTACTCAGTCTTGACTCCACCGTTGTATACAAGACACTAACCGATGTGTATCTTACACAAAGTAGGTAATCTTTGCAAATATTTCAGTTAATATTCCACTAATACCATTTAAGACAAGCTGGCGAGTGCCAAGCAAGCCGTGGAAGAGGCACTGCAAATTGTTCCACATGAGGCTAGTTTAGAAATACTGCTGGAGCAAGTGGACAGGCTTATGCTGTACAAGAATCCAGTGGATTCTATTGAAACCCAACAGGACCCTAACCAAGATCATTGCTGCAATGGATTGTGTACGACTTTGCGTCGAAATCGTCGCCTATATTGTTTGTACCAAACCCGCGGTTCCGCCTTTCTGCGCTGGGCAGCGGTTAAGACCGAAATTCTTTCTAGCGATCCTTATGTGGCTTTGTATCACGATATTCTGACGCCTTCCGAGCTTATCATTTTGAAAGAACTAGGCAAACCATCGCTACGACCAACGCATGTCTATAAAGGTAATGATTCTGAGATATCACTGACTAACTATCGCACTGCACAATCTGTCTGGCTGACATCCGATGAGAATGAAGTGACCCAGCGAGCTGAGCGGGCCATTGCTGATGTGACAAAATTCAATATGAGCTCAGCCGAATTATTTCAGCTGATCAATTACGGGATTGGCGGTACCTTTCATCAACACACGGATTTCCTGCAAAAGGTTTAAAAAGGTTATGATTTCAAATCGAATCAACTCTGCAACAATAATGTTTACGTTTCTGTAGGAACGCAATTACTTAGAAAGCGAACGCTTAGCTACGGCCATATTTTACGTAAGTACGGAATATGGGTGGGTCAGTAACAGCTCTAGGTACGTACAAAGGTTTGGGCGAAGTGCTACAAAAAGCCTACTATTTAAAGCTTTAGAATTCACAGGGAAAGTCTTCTCATCATAGAATCGGAAGTACCGTGAAATAGCTATGCAGGCAAGCTTCTATTCTATCTCTTCCCTCAGTTTTAAAGCTATCTAGACGAAACTTTGCAAAAAGTCTTTAAAGACACATCGGCTGCACATTTTTCGGAATCGGCCAGATCGTATGGCAATATCATATAGCTGCCATAAGAACAACTTTTTTGATTTCCATAGTAGCGTCACCAATCGTGGTATATATTAGTTTAATGTGCTTCCACATGATTCAGGAAAAATTAATGAAAATCGGATTACTATAGTGTATAGCTGCCATACAAACGATTGGTCTAAAAACTGGTTCTAGTAAGAAAAACTTTTTTGTTCATCATTGTTGCGTCACTAATCGAGGAATATATTAGTTTTATATGTTTCCACACAATTCTGGAAAATTTATCAAATTCGAATAACTATAGCATATAGCTGCCATAGGAACGATCGGTCTCAAAACTGATTCTAGTGAGAAAAACTTTTTTGTTATCAATGGTAGCGTCTTTGAAAACTGCAAGGGTATATCCTTCTATTTTTTGTTTTGAAAGTACACCCAGTACCTGGGAAATCATTCTTTGAAGGGTTGTCTGTTTAATATGGCTATTATAATCGATTCCTCTTTATGGTTTTGGTAGCGATTTTACGTAAAACCTTACCATCAAACACCCCCCTCCTCTGGGTGGACTCGGCCCCTACTGAGCAGCTTTTTAACCAATCCCAATCTTGCCCGTTGCTGTGGTTATATTTTTTATTTGGTTTAACTACAAAACTTTATGCATTTAAGCTCAGCGAAGTTCCTCAAGGTGGTGCAACCTTATTTCCAGAGCTAAATATAACAGTTTATCCCAAGCCCGGTGCGGTATTACTCTTTTACAACCTGTTACACAACGGAGAACATGATAACAGATCTATTCATCTGGGATGTCCCGTCCTAGTGGGCTCCAAGTGGAGTAAGTGGTTAAAATGTCAATTTGTTAACAGTTTCAAGTAATTATTCGTTTCTTTTATCTGCAGTTATGACCAAGTGGATACGTGATTTGGGTCAAATGTTTAGGCAGCCCTGTCCTAGCAACAAGAAAAGTCCACTCATGTGGGAGTTAAATTAAATGAATTTTGTCAAGCATGAAACGTAGCTAATTTTAAAATTAAATTAACTTTTTGCTTTACGCTATCAGCATTTTCTAGCAAAGTAGAACTTCTTTTGTAGTTTAAACTAGAATAACCATGAAAGTGCTACACTGTATTCTCCTTATTATTGGTATTACAACCATGTCAGCTCAAGTGCTTGACCAACCCATGGATATGAATAGAAACCGTTACACAAGATCGATAGTGAAAATGGATGAGTTACTGAAATTCGAGGGTGATCTGGTGTATAATCTGGAGAATTATGTGCTGGCTTTGAAGGAAAAACTATATGTAATACGATTGTAAGTTAAAGTACTACGGCTTAAAACGAGCAAGCAGCAGCTCCAAACAAACATTTGAAGGGTTTTAAGGCATATATAAGGTCATTCATTACGGCATACTCAGTTTTCCGACTCAGAATGATGCTGAGCTGCTGCTGCCTCGTTTGGGTAGTATAGTACCAGCTATCACTTTTTCTAAACTTAAAAAGTGTTAAATTTATAGAGGTCTCAGCAAAATGAATGCTTTTCATAGCGAAGCCCAACTTAATGTGAAAGAATTCTTGTCAAATCCGGTAAACAGTTTTTCATTAATACGTCACTTGCAATCGGATTGGTTGTATTGGCAACTGTTTATGGTAAAGACCATGGGTACAGGTAAGAAAGTCAACTTCATAAGAAAAATATCTGCCTAATCTTAACCTTTAGAGCAACTAGAGTATATAAAAAACTCAAGAACGTATCTGCCGGATGACAAAGATATCGAAGATGCCGCCGAGGGTGTGAGACGCATACAGAAAGTCTACAGACTGTCATCCTGGGATATGGCCCGTGGCATACTAGATGGTGTGCAATACAAGTGAGTGACTTTTGTATGCGTAATCTACTTTAAAATTAACCCTCTCACTGCAGTGCCACACTTACACCACTCGATTGTTTTTCCCTTGCTAAATATAATCACAACCTTGGCTTATGGAGCGCTACCGAACAGTGGTTGCAGGTGTCCCTGTGGAGCTTTGAGCAACCAAACCCTCGAGAAGAAATGCACAAACTACGTGATATGTCCAAGGCAGTCATATATGATGCTTTGGCACGCGTTTTCATTAAGCAAAGTAAGTATTATCAACGCTACTTCTTGCTTTGAAGACCTTATATAATGTGAGCATCAATAGATAACATTCAAAAAGCCCTGGAAGCTCTGCAGGCTGCCCTTGACCTAGATCCAGGCAACTCCTCTATACTCTACGATCTCCAGAACCTACAAAAACGTTTCTTTAACGAGCCTTTAAACGAAGAAAATCTTTCGATAAACAATGAACACTCGGATGATATGTATCTGCAAACAACCCTGTCAAATTGCTGCAACGGCAAATGTAGTGTTTCCTATGATCTTCAGTTGTATTGCCTTTACAATACCACCGCGTCGCCATTTCTACTCCTTGCGCCTATCAAAATGGAACTTTTATCTTACGATCCATATGTGGTGCTCTTCCATGATGTCATAACGCACAACGAACGGAACTTCTTGAAAAGTATAAGCAAACAGCATTTAATGGCATCAGAAACGGTAAACCAGACGACCGGTAACTATCAAGTGACGTTTACACGTACCGCCAAGTCCGTGTGGTATGAAGACGATACGAACAAAGTAACTAAACGCATCGCTCAACGCATAGAAGATATAACGAATTTGGATGTGAGCACGGCCGAGTTGTTTCAGGTGATCAACTATGGTGTGGGAGGACTTTTCGAAGAGCATACGGATGTTTTGCTTGATGATTATGTAAGCTCCTTATTTCTGAGGTTTAGTTATATATACAATTTCAATTCCACAACATTTTCGTGGAAGTTGAGAACCAGACTGAACACTAAATTTTGATTTCTTTTTTAGTCGCGATACAATGGAACTAATGATCGTTTTGCTACACTGCTTTTCTATGTAAGTAGCTGAGCAGGCAAGCGATTGGTATCAATTAATCAATATACATATCTTCAGCTAAGTGAGGTACCACAGGGTGGAGCCACCTTGTTCACCATGCTAAATCTAACGGTATTTCCTCAGCCAGGCACGGCCTTGTATTGGTACAATTTCAATAATCGTGGTGATACGGACTTGCAAACTTTACACACTGGATGTCCTGTCATTGTTGGATCTAAATGGGGTAAGTAGAGAAGAGATTTCTTCTTTGTATACTCATAAAATTGGCATATAATATATATAATTACTCGCATATCATCATCCTTTGGACGATTTTTACGAAATTCGTGAAATCAATTGTTCAGCAATTAACAGTGCCAAAAATGTGGTGGTTCGTCGACAAAAATGTAAAATTATAAGTTGATTGAATTTTTTGAAAACCTAAGGTTCGGACAAAGTATGTCCAACATTTTGTAGGATTGCAAACATTTCGTTTTCGTTTACAATCGGTTTTTATGGTATACGTAGGTTGCTATATATATTTTTGGCCTAATAATGAAAAAGCGAATATTTATGATCAAAAATGGTTTTATTGTTTTTCAAAGTATTCTCCAGCCGGATTTATACACTTTTGCATGCGGTCAAACCAATTGTCGAAGCATTTTTTCCACTCCGATTGAGACACCTCCAAAACATAGTTTTTTAACTCTTCATCAGAATCTTCTGGCGACGAAAATCGTTGACCACGCATTTTTCCCTTGATGTACGGAAATAAAAAGAAGTCATTGGGTGCCAAGTCAGGGTTGTACGGCGGATGACCCATCAATTCGACGTTTTGGGCGGTCAAAAGCGTTGGTGTGAACTGATGTGTGAGAGCTCGTATTGTCATGGTGCACAATGATCTGTCTTCTCTTGTTCGTTTTTCGAATTACTCCGAAGACTTCAGGCAAACAAATTGTGGTGTACCACTCAGAATTGACCGTCCTACGTTGCTCAAGCGGAACAGTCGCCACATGACCAGTTTTACCGAAGAAACAGGCGACCACTTGCTCCGAGGTGCTTCTTCCACGAACGACTTTCGTTGGATTTGGCTTGTCTTCAAAGACCCACACGGTCGATTGCTGTTTTATTTCGGGCTTATAAGCATAGATCCATAATTCGTCATCTGTGACGATCTTATTAACGTCTTTTGAAACACCGCGATTATATTTTTTAAAATTTCTTTGCACCAATCTACACGAGCCTTTTTTTAAGCGATTGTCAAATTGTGCGGGATCCAACGAGAACAAACCTTTTTTACGCCCCGTCGCCCGCGATTGAATTCGTTAAACCAATTTTTCACAGTGCTACAGGATGGTGCTTCATCGCCATACAAAGATTTAAGTTCATCGTTGCACTCTTGTCGTGATAATCCACGTCGAAAGTTGTGAGAAATGATTGCACGAAAATTTTCACGAGTTAATTCCATTTTTCTGCCGAGGTAAGTTTTTGATTAATCGTTAATCGATATCAAACGTGGTCACACATGAAAGAGTTGTATGGAGCTTTTATCCATAAAAGTCCAAACTTTTTTGGGAAAGGCCAATTGGTCCTAAAATGGCTAGAAATGACCAAGGTCTGGCCTAACTTAAATAGCAACCCACCTAATTGAAATCATTAGAGCCAGTAGATAGTATGGATAGAAATTCGTCTAAATCCTCATCCTCATTTCTACCTCAACTTTGTCTGAATAAAGATGAAGTGAAGACAAACAATTACTCGAAGTTAAACCTTTATATTCCTTTGTATTAAATAATTCGTTTTTAAAATCAAGTAATTCTAAAGATTATTTTGAGCATTAAACATTTTAAGTGTGTTTCTATTTAATTTGCTTTTTATATCCAATTTGAAAATGAGTTTACCATAATTACGGATCTTTATTTTCCAAATATGGGTAATTTTTAACTTTCATCTCTTTCAGTTATGAGCAAATGGATACATGATGCTGGTCAAGAGTTTAGGAAACCTTGCTATGGTCTTGAAATGGAATAACAAGTATACATAATCTTTTATTGTTTAATCGATGTATCTTTTCTACAATAAAACACAACTTTTATTGGAAACTAATTTGCAATAATTATCTAAGAAAACCAGTTGTCCAGCTCAATGAACTTAAAGCTTTCTTTTGGACGCGAGAACAGGTTTCGTTGATCGAGAACTTCTTTGTTATTATGTAAGATAATTCTAAGGTTCAGCTTTAGTGTGAGGTCAAATGGCAAAGTTAGTTGAAATCGCGCTGCTCTTTGGAGTGGAAGTCTCAGAAATATGCTTCTTTCTGCTGGATCGCTGTTACTGCTGCTGCTTGTGCTGTTTCCCACCACAAATGCCGAGTTTTATTCCTCCGTACACGCCATGACAAGGGTCTTTGGATATGAGCAGAAACTGTTGTTGCACATGCAAAAATTCATAGCCGATAATCAAAGTAAATTGGATTTTCTGAAAGCGTAAGTTCGCCGCGGGCTAATCAAATTTGACACAACTCAATCTGCAAAAAAAAAAACCGATGACAGGCGGCTGGGTGAATTCGAGAGTGAACGCAACGAGGCGCAGCAATGGGGCGTTGCTTATTTTGACAGTCCGTTGAATAAATATTTGCTCACCAAGCGTTTGACTCAGGACTGGGAACGCGTAGAGAATCTCATGGCAGCCGCAACAGGAGAGAGTGAGTGATAAATCGATTTAACCCCAAATTGTATTACGGAAGTGCTTTTTTACGTGTATGTTCCAGAGGCGTTAAAACGTTTGCAAAAGTTGCGTCGTCGGGATTACATGCCGGATGAGCGTGAACTGGACGGAGCTATCGATGGCTTGCTGCGTTTGCAGTATATATACAGATTAAAGAGCAAGCATATAGCCTCTGGGATTTTGGATGGTGTAGACTATGGGTAAAGTAGTGAAAGCTTTTCTAGTTGTCTAGGCGCACAGGCGTTGTTCTAAAGAGTTTACAGCAATATATTACCCATATATTAGACTAGATAGATAACCTTGAGGTGCCAGGTTCGATAGGCTGGTCCTAACGATTTCACTAGCGAAAACGGGTTAGCAATTTCCTCAGGTTACAAAAAAATTATTTTCTGTCTTAAAATTGTTTGTCGTGTAAATTTCGGTGACTTGCTCTAATCAGGAGATTACAGCTCGTAACCTTTCGTTGCTCCAGCTATTTTTTTTCTGCTTGTTTCTACTGGTATTTATTTGCCGAACGAACCGGCACTTCTCTGCATTAACTTGAACTAGCAAATTTTCTGACGAACAGTAGTAAGGAAATCGCCAGTACATTGAAGAAACCCCTTGCACTTTGTATCTAGGGAGATTAACAATATAAAATACATAGGCTACAGACAACGCCCAAACATCTTGGATACAACCAGTGTTGCCAATTTAGCCATTTTCCCGCCAGATCTAACTATATCGTAAGGAAAACCGGAGCACTTTTAGTTGTTTTTAAAATATAATTTGTAATTTTTAAGTCATTTTGGATTAAATTTATAGGCATTTTTAACAGTCGATTTAGCCATTTTCCGGCATTAATAGTTGGCAACACTGGCTACAACAGAAGCTCTATTTATTATTATACAATTCTTTCTTTTAGCATACAGTTGACTTCCCAGCATTGCTTGGATATAGCACGTTTAGCTTTAAGGGATCAGCATACACGTCTAGCGTACTTTTGGCTTTTGGAAGCTCAAAAACGTCTTTGGGAGAGCGATGATTCAATTGATCTAAAGGCACAGATCTTGGCTCTATTGGTAAAGGCCAAAGTGGAGCTGGGAGACTTTCGGGGAGTAAACAGTACCTATCAGGAGCTATTAAGTATACATCCCGCCAGCAAAGAACATGCCCAGAACTATGCGATCTTTATGAAAGAACATGCTGACGACTTGAATCTTAACAAGTCCAAAACATTGAAGGAATATGCAGTAAGTGGCATTTTAAGCCCATTTTAATTTGCAATTAAGTGTCTCCCTTCTTCGCACTTCAGCCCATACCAACTGATCTGTCTAAAATGAGCGAATTCGATTTCTATCGCTTTACCTGTAGCGGACACTTCAAGCCCACACCTTCACAGGAGCGTGTCCTGCGTTGTGGCTATATGACCGAAACTCATCCCTTTCTCTTGCTGGCCCCTTTGAAGGCCGAGGAACTAAACCATGATCCCCTACTCGTACTCTATCACGATGTGATATACCAAAGTGAAATCGATACCATTAAAAAGTTAACTAACCACACACTACAACGGGCCACGGTTACAGGAGAAAAAGAGAATATAGTGTCCAATGTTCGTACCAGTCAATTTCAATTTTTGCCCAAAACGCACCACAAAGTTTTGCAAACAATCGATCAGCGCGTGGCTGATATGACTAATCTCAATATGGACTATTCCGAGGATCATCAGTTTGCCAATTACGGCATAGGCGGGCACTATGGACAGCATATGGATTGGTTCGTGGATGTAAGTTGAAAGTATAAACAGCTGAGAAGTAAGCTACAGCGTTGTATTTGTATCTGCTTACAGATGAATTCCGGATTGGTAAGCTCACCTGAAATGGGCAATCGCATTGCCACCGTTCTCTTCTATGTAAGTACACAACCTCTGCTGTTTAAGCCGCTTCTCATCATCATCAACGTTGTTTTATAGCTCTCCGATGTAACCCAAGGCGGCGGCACCGCGTTTCCCCACTTGAAACAATTGCTGCAGCCCAAGAAATATGCGGGTTCGTTGCTAAGCTCCTTTCATTCGTATAAATTTATGATGTTTTTATTTTGCATTCTCAGCCGCCTTCTGGCATAATTTGCATGCCTCGGGTGTGGGCGACACTCGCACCTTGCACGGCGCCTGCCCCATTATTGTGGGCTCCAAGTGGGGTAAGCAGCCCGTGGGGCGGCTCTTTAACAAAATGCCAGCATTTGTATTATGGAAATCTGTTCTTTTCATTTCACAGTTCAAAATCGTTGGATACGAGAGTATGTGCAGGCAGATCGTCGTCCTTGCGAATTTTGGGATGACTCACAGCTCACTCTAACTCATCTTTTAGAGCTGAGTAAGGGCAATAAATTTTAAAATGTACATAGGGAGCAATTGTAGGGAAAAAGCTTATCTCAGAATTTAATTATTATCATAAATAAACTAAATAAAAGAATTAAGTATAAGATAACACACAAAATTTTATTGGTAGACTTGGAAAAAACAGTTGAAAATATGCAAAATCAACATAAATTTTTTGGAGCTATTTATTTAATAATTTAGGTTTTTCAAAAAACACAATTTTTAGGTAATTGTGTCCGCTTAGACAACGAATCATTATAATTTTTGTTTACTGATTGATGTATTTGTTAAGTGTATGTTACAAAAAAAGTTTACTGTTGGCAAGACTGGCAAATGATTTCTGACTCGTATAACATCGAGTTGAACATCTCAAAATTATTTAAACTGTTTAGGAACTCCTCGACATGGCAAAAATATAATTACAACGAGAAGGCAAAGCTAACTTCGACTGTGCCAAAGTTTTAATACACTTGAAAAACTTTAAATTAAATTTTTAAATCATTGATAATACAAATTTTATACCATAAAAAAAACTTTTCTTAGTAAAACACATTTTCCGACCGATCGGTCCTTTAGCAGCTATATGCTATAGTCATCCGATTTTGATAAATTTTTTCAAATTTATGTCAAAGTATATAAAATATATACCAAGATTGGGGACGCTACGATAGAAAACAAAAAAGTTTTTCTCACTAGAAGTAGTTTTTTGGCCGACCGTTTATATGGCAGCTATATGCTATAGTCATCCGATTTTGATAAATTTTTCCAAAATTATGTGAAAGCATATAAAACCAACGTATACCACGATTAGTGATGCTACGATGGAAAACAAAAAAGTTTTTGTCACTAGAACTAGTTTTTTGACCGACCGTTTCTATGGCAGCTATATGCTATAGTGATCCGATTTTGATCAATTTTTCCAGAATTGTGTGGATGCACATGAAAGTAATATATACCACGATTAGTGACGCTACGATGGAAAACAAAAAAGTTTTTTCAACTAGAACAAGTTCTTAGACCGATCGTTCCTTTGGCAGCTATATGATATAGTCATCCGATCCGGCCGGTTCCGACATATTAGTTTCGTGCAGTAAAAAGAACACTCTGTGCAAAATTTCAACTCGATAGCTTTAAAACTGAGGGACTAGTTCGCGTAGAAACAGACAGACAGACGGACAGACAGACGGACGGACGGACAGACGGAATTGAGCTCAGCTCGTCGTCCTGATCAAGAATATATATAGTTAATGGGGTCGAAAATGAATATTTCTATGCGTTACAAACTTCTGGGCAAAATTAATATACACTTTTCAAGTGTATAATTATATAATTGAATACTAGAGCGTAAAGTCGGTCCTGCTTAACTTCGATATACCCGTTGCTCACAAAATGCCCAGCGTAATTATTTAATTTGCTTAGAACTCGATTATAGTTCATCTGATCGGTATACAATGGTGGATCGATAAGTAATGGTGATTAAAATATATATCTAGAATTGAACAATCGATCTTCAAAATTCTGGAAGATATGAGGTTTTTTATAAATTGTGACGGTGGCAACCCTACTATCGTTCATCTGATCGAAAAATAGTGTTTGGTGAGTCGATAAATAATGATAAGGGAAATAATTCTCTAGAAGGTCCGAACAAGCTAACTTCAAAATTGTGGGAGATATGAGATTTTTTCATACTGCGGTGGTGGGAGGGAGCGTGGAAGAAAATTTGAAACAAACTTGCAAACGTGCAGACGATACAAGTCTACATTGAAAAAATGGAGCTCTAGCTCCGATAGTCTCTGAGATCTAGGTGTTCATACAGACGGACGGACGGACATGTCTACACTCAGAAAAAAACCGAGAACTTTGTACTTAAATCAAGTACAAACGGTGTCAATAGTACGCCAAGTACGAAAATACTTGATACAAGTACAAAATACTTGGTTCAAGTACGATTTTTTCAATCCCAAAATACTTGATTTAAGACCGTTTCAGGATACATTAAGTACATTTTGGACTGTTCCAATCCCAATTGGTTCAAAAAAAAAAGTCTCCAATTGGTTCACTGAAGTCTTCTTTTCTCTGAAACATATAATAATTTATAAATTAATAATAGCTTACTTTACCTTTCCTTGTCTGGGAATCGAACTCGGGACTTCGGGACTGAAGCACAAGAACGGCTGCGTCTTAGCACACTCGACCGCGTCGCGCTTGCGAGAATAGGCGCCAAATTACATACAAGTACGTTTGCTCAAGACGGCAAAACGAAACTCAAAGAGAGAAGCCAAGAGAGCCAATTTGCTTTTGCTCTCAGCTTGTGCGCGCTCTCACTCTACACCAGTGCTGCGCCATCATCTTTAGCAAACGTCGCGTGGCAGCGAATCGACGAGCACCGACACTTATAGTAGTCGCTGCGCTGAGGCTTTCGTATCCGCACACGCTAATATGATACGCGCCCTACACTGCTCTACACCCATGAACGAATCATACTTATTTTAAGTACAAATCGGTATTCATTATATCCCGTTCCCGTTTGAGTACAAAAAATTCTTGATTTATGTATTTCGTACTTGATTTAAGAATTTTGTTCTCATTTTAGGAACATTTTGGGTAAATTTTAGACTTAAGACTGATTCGTACTTACTGTAAGTACAATCAAGTACGAATTTTACTTGAAATTTTAAGTACGAAACGGTATAAATTCAATCCCGTTCGTTCTAGAACGCAGGCAGCCGTTTTTTTCTGAGTGTATATCGACTCGGCTTTTCATGCTGATCAAGAATATTTATACTTAGTAGTATAACCTTTTTACTCTACGAGTAACGGGTATAAACAGACTTAGCTAATTGGAGAGCTTTCTGAAGGAGCACAGGAGTCACTAAACCAATTTTACAAAAAATATTGGTTGTTGAACACGTTTGAAGCATCAAGAGTGAGGCAAAATGAAGACCTCTTTAACATGTTAGCAGCATCTTCCGATCCACTTATATCATCTCTGCGGCATGTGAAGTCACGAAAGGAGATTGAATCCAATAATTATAGTTCAGAAATGATTAGCATATTATATATACCTTCTTTTATGAATTGTGATGAATATTTAGAAGAAAATTGGAAAAAAATTAAACAATTTTTTTTTTCAATTAAAAATTTTTATTTTTATTTTTTGCAAAATTTAGAAAGGACGTAAATCGTCAAAATTTTTTGGGTCATAATTTCAAAACATAGAAACATAAAAAAATATATATGATATGTGTTTAATTATTGCCGATTTAACCTGATGAATGCAGTGATTACCGACTGCGATTGGTAAGTTTGACAATCACGATTGCTGAAAAGAATTCAAACAAAAAGCATGATTGATTAGAGCGATTACCGATTAATGTGTCAGCCAACCTTTGCTAGAAGCATTCATATTCAAATTTTCAGTGAGAACGACTCTTTATAATATGTAATTATTGAATTTTATTAGTGTTAGTGTATTTTTGGATCAAAATTACTAAAGCCACAGAATCCCTTCTAACCTGCAATCAATGGCCGTGTTCAGCAGAAAGATGGAGCGCTGAGCATGTATCAGAAAAAAATGATAGATCGAAAAAGTTTTGCTGAACGAAGTGCTACATTTTTGACCAACGCCCTTACAAGGAAATCAACACACGGAACGCCTTATTTTTTAATGTCAGCGCAGACACGCCAGCGCTTTGTGCCACCCTGGAAATTGCATAGAAGTTGGCAAAGTTAGGTTTAATTATATTTTAATATTTTAAAATAATTATTTACAGCAGAGTGAAAACCTAATATTTGCAATTAGTGCACAAAACACGCCTAATGTTATCGATACCAACCCTATCGATATAAAATAACAGCTGGTGGTAGCAGTATCACTTCAAAGGAGCGTACTATTTCTTTGATACATGCTCCTCTTCCATTATACATCAAACTCGCTAACATGATACTGGATCAGTCGCGGTCAGCAGAAAGATTAATGAAAATGTGTAATTGATCTGCTGAACACGGCCAATGTCATTCAGCAGAGACATTTCAGCAATCATAGGTATTTTCACAAGGCCAGCACATGGAGCACAAAAAAAGCCCATAAATATCTTGGGGTCACTCTTGATAGAAGGCTGACATTTGGGCAGCATGTCAAGGCAACAGCTCAGGCAGTGGCAAACAAAGCACAGCGTATGGATGGCTCTTGAACCCTAAAAACAATTTGTCACTCAAAAACAAGGTCATTCTGGCTCCAGTATTGAGGTATGGTCTCCAAATCTATGGTATCGCGGCGAAGACTTACCTGAACAAAATTAGAGTGGTTCAGGCCAAGATCTTACGGCGCATTACGGGTGCCAAATGGTTCCTTAGAACCAGAGACATCGAAAAGGATTTTGCTGTTTCTATGGTTGGAGATGGACAATATGCGCTTACATTTTTAAAAAATTTGAATTAATCTGTTTCGTTTTTTTTTTTTTATCTTTATTTTTACAAAAATTGTGTACTGTCTTCTTCGCTCTTATTCTGCAAATCATTTAACTCACAACTTTCCAGCTTTCCCTCTACTTGTTATTGCATAATAAGTTTATTAGACGAATTGAACTTCCTAGTCTCGCATATCTGCGAGGTCATGAATCTGTAAAGCGGTAACAAATCAGTTTAATATACAAATTGAACTTCCTAGTCTCGCATATCTGCCATAATCACAAAATAAGTTTTCCTTCTAAAAAAAACATAATAGAGCTTCTTACTTACCACAAGTTTCAGTGTGCAACTTTTCCATTTCCCTTAATTGAAAAACAATTCTCATATTGCAGACCTGAAGCTCCACAAGTATGGAAACTCCATTAAATGGTTTGCTTTATTAGTTTTTCTTTTTTTTTTGCTGTAATGTTGCTTAAACTTTTATGCAGCTAAATTAAAACCAACATTTAGATTTGCATATGTATGTGTAGTTCTTTCTACTGATCGGGTGGCATGAAAGTTTCGCCTTTGGCTTGCAGCTTTTCCTATATCTTGTTCTTCCATTCACAATAATCATGATAATAATAATATGTGTGTATTTGCGTAAATTCAATATGTCATTAAACCGTTAAGTATGTTATGTATGTATTCATGCCAGCCACATTTAATATTCTCATTTGCTTAATTGATAATGAATAATGTATGTAAATTGTATCGCTCTTTGGCGTTAAAACAGCAATGCATTAAAACATTTATACATCAATATATTTTTTTTGTAAATTTTTTTAAAATATTATTTATTTTTTTTGTATTTTTTTTGTCTTTTTTGTTTGCAAGTTTTATAGGTAAAACAGTTCAGTAATGAAGTTTTTCTTTAAAAGGACACCAAGTGAAAGTAGTTTTTTTTTTTGACTATGCAAAGATTTTTTGTGTATAAAGTTTTAAATTCGCTTTTGGTTTTTTTGTAATAGGATTTTTGATTACACTTTTGTAGTTAAGTTTTGTGTGTGTTTTTAGTGCACAGGTAAACACTTCCAAAGGGATTGTCTTAAGGGGTACATCGATATACAAATACATAGTTTTACATAAATATATTTTTGCCCATTTCGGTGCGTGACATTCAGATGTAAAACATCGATAGACACTCAATTGTTTCGTGCCCAACTGGGCACATTTAAAATTTGACTAAATTATGTTTAACTTAAATTGATTCGCCGCTTTCCATAGTGTTTATTGAAATTACAGTTTCTTCTTCTTTAATGTATATGCTAATTAATTACCATTTTATATATTTTGTAATACACTGATAAACATCGAGATAATTCGAAACGCGTTTTAATTCACATCAATATTATGTGGGGAATACTTTGATATTGTTTGAGTATTTGGGAATGCATTTCGCATTTTTTGATATATATGAATAATTTTCATTTAAATTTCACATCGATATATGGATATATAATGCCCATGCATATGGTTAAAATTTCTTCAAGCTGCTGCATTTCACGCCTCCGCCCATCTTAGATTTCGTAATTACGAAATTTATTGGCCACATCTGTGTTCTCGGTGCCCCATTCGGCCTTGCGACCGCCATAGTAGAGGGCAGCTCCCCCCTCCGAGGCACGGCGATGGGCCGGATTGGGTGAGGCAGCTGTTAGGCCGCCAGTGCTGCAACTAGCCCCAACCGGACCAGTTTCCGGCTCTGGCAACATGCGATCCTTGGTCTTGGGTGTGGCCCAATGCATTGACTTTGATTGAAGAGATAATAATTTGTGCATTAATTTGAAAGTCACATGATGTTGTTGATTATGGTATGTGCGAGCCAATGCATTTGGTGTTGGTCAGTTATAGCTGTTTAATTTTTGGAATCATGCTTCGAATTATATAACTCACAGATGCATTGGCTCTTGGGTATTTCACATGCTTTTGGTGGACACACACACATTTAGAATCTTTGGATGAAGAGGCACATGGAAAGGATATACTTAGTAAACGACGACGAATGTGGTTTTGTTTGTGGACATTGGCAGTCAGGAATGAAATAGTTAAAAAGTAGGTTAAAAGATCTTAAAACATTGAAGTACTTAAAGGTATGAGGTTTGGTGTCCATAGGAAGGTGCTTTTGCATATGGTTTAAACTCAGAAATCGGCTCAGTTAGTAATGTAAATTACGGCCAATCAAATGTTATGCATAGTTTACTTTGGAAACAAACGGCGCAAGAGGTTGGAACATTGTTCAGTTTGTGACTAGATGTCCAAGGTAAGTTACACTTATTGGCACTTAACCCCAGCGTTGTCTAGGTAATTGTATATTTAATCATATTCCTATTCTATATCCTATGATTCACTATAAAATCACAACTACAAATTTGTATGTTCTCTTTAAAATATCTGTAATGTACCAATGATTTGCTGAATTCTCCCTTAAGGCCTGTGAACACCTCATTAGGAATATGCTATTAAAAATCATAAGTTTTTCCCCTCAAAGTATGCAAAATTTATTTTTGTTTAAGAATAATTTATTTATTTATGGTAAGTTATGGCATCATTATACAGGTATACAGAAATAATCTGTCTTCAGGCAATAAAAAAAAATATTATTTTCCAAAATTATAAAACATAGCATACTTGAAAGGCAAAAATCATGATTTGTTTTGGTTTGTGCATAAAAGTAGTAATAGATGAGTATAATATGAATATGCAAATTTAACATTTTAGTTTGATTTTGTTATGTTATCACAACTCCATCTGGTTCGACAAGTGTTCGAGTGCTTCATACAAACGCATTTAAACAAATTTTCTTAAATAAAATCAAAGAAAGAGCTCTGGAGGGAAGAGAAATGCTCTACTATGCTGACCTCTAATCAGTTTTATTTATGACATCCGCGAGTCCAGTGAATGTCATTACCTACTTCATTTAGAAGAAAGTGAAAATGTTGACATTGAATGTGCGACAATATCCGCTTGGACCTACAGCGGAAATTAACATAAAACACAACCAGCAGCTTGTGGTGTAGACTTGGCCAGAATAATCACATTAATTGTGCAACAATATAAACAGACTTGAAGCAGGGATAACAAATTTCATTAGCTAAAGCATTTGCGGAACAATTGGCGCAGTTTTAGTAAACCAACAACATCAACAACAAGGACCCAGCACGGACACTCAATTCCTCTTCTTGGGGCTAGCTTGAGCAAATGCAAAGGAAGTACAATAGAAAGATTGTTGGAAGGAGGGGCAAGACAGAATCTGCTGAAGGTCAATTCTACTTCTCTGCTCGGCTTTTATGCTCCTGGCCCATAACGCATACCTCTTTATCCACCTTTTCCGCAATTGTGTATCTTCTCACCTGACCGACATGCTCCTTCATGCCCAGCCACTGTTTGTAACTCATCGAAATGCCGCTATTGCGCCACTTATCATAAACGGCACGCTTCTCTGGATCGCACAGTGTCTCCTTGGCCTCCTGCAAAAAGGTATGTACAATATTTAAATATATGTGTGTGTTGATATATGGGTATGCATATGTTTATTTACATGTCTAAAAGCCCCATGGAAGTCAAATTTGCTCAAGTGCAAAATCAACAGCTGCAGACGGTTGCCTTTGCCTTGCATGTTAATCAATTTCATAGCATACTTATTGGCATGTCTGTGATTCACACCCACACACACACATGCACAGAGGCATACAATGGCACGCTCAAGTGGCTTTGATAGCATTGGCTGTGTCAGGAATAATTGTATGGTTAGACCCAAACATATACAAACACACACGCACACACACACACTCACAGAGATATCCTTGGGCACGCCTGTTAGTTATTCAATACTCACACACACACACACACACAAGCGAGACTTACAATTGAGCCGCTGAGATTTTATTGTCGGCCTTTTATTTGGCCACATGTAAACAGGCCAACATGATAATCAATTATTTTTCTACTCATTGGTTATGTGGGTCAGCAAACATGACAGTGCCTGAATCTGCCTGTCGGGCTATTTGTCTTTAATTAATGCAGGCATTCAGCTGGATTCACAATATTTTATAGACTTACCGAGGCGTCAATTTAAATGTAATGCAATAAATGGAATATCATTTAATTCGCTTAAAATAACTGTCAATAACTATAAGCAGTTTTAACAGCTAATCTCAAAACTTACTAAAGACTAAAAAAAGGTTAAATGTTCTTGGATGACATATTTGCGAACACTATACATATTAGATGAGAATATTTTATTTAGTGCACAATCTTCTTTTGCAATCTATAAAACTTATTGAACTGAATAGGCAAATTAGCTCGTTGTCATATAAACCCAATGCAGCAAACCAGTCCGAAATCAACATTTACAAAACCCGATCGATTCTGATCAAATCTGATAAATTAGACTACTCGCATAGCTGAACCAGAGCCGGATCCACTATTTTCGAAAAAAAGATTCAAGTTCGTATCCATAAAACGAAAATTAAAAATCGATCAGAAGTAAAGTCCGAAGACACTTCTAAAAATTAAAATCTTCATTTACAATTAATGCGGATTCTAAAGGATATGGACGACTTTAAAATTTTTAAGAACATTGAACTCTAAAAAAGATATTCTATAAATCTTTGGCATATCCGTTTTATGGGGGCTACAGGTTAGTAAAATATTACGGTAAATGTTCGATATCCCCGCCTCCTCTCCAAAAATTCCGAAAAAAATCCCTTCGATGGACCGCGAATTATGAAGAATTTACGTGAAGAAATTAATTGGCGGTCAGACATGGTTCTTTTTTAATTGAATTTTAAAGTTTATTTACAAAATATGTTTGATCACATTAGCTTTTTTATTAAAAATTGAATCTAATGTCATAATTAATGGCAAACGAGAAGGCAAAGCTAACTTCGACCGTGTCGAAGTTTTAATACACTTGAAAAACTTTACTCCAAGTGATTTAATCGGTAAAATATATATAGGATATAGATATCAGATATTTAAAAATTTTAAATCATTGATAATAAAAAATTTGATACCATAAAAAAAAATTTTCTTTGTAAAACACATTTTCCGACCAATCGGTCCTATGGCAGCTATATGCTATAGTCATCCGATTTTGATAAATTTTTTCGAAATCATGTTAAAGCATATAAAACTAATATATACCAAGATTGGGGACGCTACGATAGAAAACAAAAAAGTTTTTCTCACTAGAAGTAGTTTTTTGACCGACAGTTTCTATGGGAGCTATATGCTATAGTCATCCGATTTTGACAAATTTTTCCTGTATTATGTGAAAGCATATAAAACTAACATATACTAAGATTAGTGTCGCTACGATGGAAAATAAAAAAGTTTTTCTCACTAGAAGTAGTTTTTTGAGCGACCGTTTCTAAGGCAGCTATATGCTATAGTGATCCGATTTTGATAAATTTTCCCAGAATTATGTGGAAGCATTCAAAACTAACATATACCATGATTAGTGACGCTACGATGGAAAACAAAAAAGTTTTTCTATCTAGAACTAGTTCTTAGACCGATCGTTCCTATGGCAGCTATATGATATAGTCATCCGATCCGGCCGGTTCCGACATATTAGTTGCGTGCAGTAAAAATAAGACTCTGTGCAAAATTTCAGCTCGATAGCTTTAAAAGTGAGAGACTAGTTCGCGTAGAAACAGACAGACAGACGGACAGACAGACGGACGGACGGACAAGCGGAAATGAACTCAGCTCGTTTTCCTGATCAAGAATATATATAGTTTATGGGGTCGGAAATGAATATTTCTATGCGTTACAAACTTCTGGGCAAAATTAATATACTCTTTTCAAGTGTATAAAAAAAGTATTTAATTGATTTAGGTCCTTTAAATAAGTCTATATTTAAAAAAAATGGTTTGTAGTGGTTGCAATTTAACCGAAAGGCATCTTAAACGCCTAAGTACGAACGATTTACTCGAGTTCTTAGTGGATCACAACGTCATCCTTAAAAACAAAATATGTGCTGAATGCACTTTGTCAAAGGACCTACTTATATTTAGATGCCGTTCCGTGGTTTAAAGCGCACCAAACAAAAAGAAAAAGCGCATAATGCAGTGCACTTTCTCCGAATCAGTGCGAAAAAACACTTTCTTGCAAAAAAAGATTGCCGCAGGGAATCGCGCGACTTAAAAAAAAATATTTATTTAACGCATAGAAATATTCATTTCCGACCCCATAATCTATATGTATTCTTAATCAGGACGACGAGCTGAGTTCAAATCCGTCTGTCCGTTCGTCCGTCCGCCGTCCGTCTGTCCGTCCGTCTGTCTGTCAGTCTGTTTCTACGCGAACTAGTCCCTCAGTTTTAAAGCTATCGTTGTGAAATTTTGCACAGAATCTTCTTTTTACTGCACGCAACTAATATGTCGGAACCGGCCGGATCGAATGACTATATCATATAGCTGCCATAGGAACGATCTGTCGAAAAATAAGTCTTAGTGGGAAATTTTGTTTTGTTTTTTATCGTAGCGTCACCAATCTTGGTATATGTTAGTTTTATATGCTTCTACATAATTCTGGAAAAATGTTTAAAAATCGGATCACTATAGCATATAGCTGCCATAGAAACGGTTGGTCAAAAAAATAATTCTAGTAAGAAAAACTTTTTGGTTTTCTATCGTAGCGTCCCCAATCTTGGTACATATTAGTTTTATTTGCTTTCACATAATTTTGAAAAAAGGTAACAAAATCGGATAACTTTAGCATATAGCTGCTATAGGACCGAAGTTTTAAATATTTAATATCTATATCCTATATATTTGTATTTAAATTTCGGCACAGTCGAAGTTAGTTTTGCTTTCTCGATTTAATTTATTTTTTTAGAGACTTGGCCCTCTACCTCCATTAGAAGTATTTTTGGCCGCTGCTCAATACAAGCGAAACCAGTGTGCAATGGATATAAATAAATATATTTAATTTTTTTTTTCATATTTAATAAAGTAGTGCGTGTCGTGTAAGTGCTGCCCCTCACGGTTGCAACCGGTGCTGCCCAGCGGTATTATTTATTTTGCTTATAACTCTACTATCGTTCATCAAATTGCTGGGGAAGCAGGGGCATGTCAAAAATTGCAGATAAACTTGATCTGCCTGTAGGTATAAGAAGTTTGTGTTCAAACCTCTAGCTCTTACCTTTATTAAGAGAATAGCTCGGCAACTTTTCAAATGGTTTGTGCTACACTTTTAAGGCATAAGTTTTATACGTTTTTTTTATAACCTTTTAAGAATTGACAATTAAAATGAGTTTGATTTTACATGCTTCCTGCCAAGCATTCCCCAATCAGCCCACAAGGTTTGTCAAAAACTTAAAAGTTGAGCAGCTGCCTACTCAAAGTTTATCCTGGTTTAGAAATTTATGCCCCAGGATGAGCTGTGTATTTGTCAAATGTCCCCAAGGTGACATTCGGTAGCTTACATGAGTTTTGATGTAAAGGGACAAGTTTCAATTATCTGCAGTATGTGATATCATCAACTAAGACCCACATTTGCATATATTTTATATGGCATGTTGGTTGGAAATTCTCATTCACATCTTTTCTGTTCGCGAAATCTCTACAATTCACTTTAAACGTTTCATGGCAGCCGGCAGGAATGAATTTTATGGCTTGATGGGCTCCATTATGTGTACGAAGCCAGTCATAAAACAAGTTGTATATATTTGAGCCACTCCTACGCACATATTCCGGCATAATTTAACGCCTCTCAGGCAACACGCACGTACGGAGACTTTACGAGCTGCAAATTGTAATAATATAGTAGTAGTGTCATTATCTTGGAGTGATTTGCAATAACAAGTTGTTATTGCCAATGCAGAGGATGCTCACACACTCTCCACGGATGGCACATGTTTCGGTCTTTGGTTTAAAGCGTGCTTTAACCTGGTTTTTCTATATTATTTGGTACTCCGACCCAAAAAACAAAATCAATAAACATTTTCTAAATAAAAATACAATATGTAAATACATGCATGTTTATGTATGAGTAATTTGTTTTATCTCGTTTGCTGTCTTGTTTTTCTTTTGTCAGTGGAAAAATTAAATTTAGCCTGCGAGTGTGCGTGTGTGAGCTATTGAATAGCGTGTGTCTGTGTAAGTGGGTTAAGTGTATGTGAATGGGGATGTGCGCGCCTGGATGAGGGCATTGTTTAATGCAGCTTAAAACTTTTACAGAACTGTCAGACGCAATTTTAAATAGCCCAACTCGCCTTTGTGCCCTTGCACGTAGTTAATTATGTAAACTGTCTACTTTGTTAACCCCAGAGAAGTTGAGCCATAACTTGGCCGGCCTTCTCTTGCCTGTTACCTGCATTTAACATCAAATACCAGTTATAAACATCTTTTAATTTAGCTTCTCATTCTTAACTTTCATCTTAAACTCAGTTGGCCCCACAGGCTGTCTAAATTACCATCCCTCGACCCGGCCGCTTCATTAAATTTGCAAAATGTGTCGGGCTTACCTTTAACATCTGAAACTTGGCCTCGGCATCTTTGTCTCCGCTGTTCTTGTCGGGATGATATTGGAGGGCCAGCACCTTGTATTCGGCCTGAATCTGCTCCGGCTGAAATAAAACAGAAATAACAAATACAATATTCATGTTAAGTGAATTGAAATGAAAAATTATTCTTCTTCCATTTGTGGTATAAATTTTTAAAATGGTTTCCGGGCAAACAGCTTTCATAATGCTAATGCATACTTCCATACAGACAGATGTACAATGAACATAACATGTTTGTGTGTGTGTCACCTGACATGCAGGATTTGTATCACCAAGGTGAAGAAAGCCAAAGGCTGGCAAAGCTGTCAGGACCAAGCAAAGTCGTCGCACAGTGGATAAAGTTGATTGCATTTTTCGTGTCAAAAGTAAGCTAAATATTCTTAAATTTAAAATTAATAATAATCAGTTTTAGGCAGTACCTAGTTAATTGTACCTAGGTACTTACCCAGATACAAATTTGGTGTACTTTTTACCTTACCTAGATATTAAAAAATTCGAGTACCTTTTATCTGACATAGGTTCCAATTTTCACTTACATTGTTTAGGGACTAGGTACGTTATTTTCAATGAGAATTATGGTCTCAGTCACACAGTTCCATTTTGAAAATGGAAGTTTCAAGTAATTCGCCGAATATTCTAGATTTGATCAAACCAGCAAAGAGTAAAGTAGTTTGGTCGTATAGGAATAATTTTATTCTTATTATAAGACAAAGGCAAAAGCCTTTGTTACAAAGTTGTGTAATGTGGCTTTTAAAGCTGAAGTTAGGTTATCAAATAGAGGGCTTTATATTTATATACGAACGGTTGCATATTGCTTATGCGCGGCCTCAAAGTAGGCAACATGAATTTTCTTGATATCCACCTAGATTTATAAAACATTAAGGGCCGTTTTCTCATATTCATGTTTTTAAAAACCATTTGCTTTTTGAGAAAATATATGTGGCCTACACTTGTAGGCCGCTTTAAAAATCACATTCGAATCGTAGTAGACACAAACATAGACAATTAAAAGAGGCCTAAAAGTAGGCAACACAATTTTCCCCAAAAAGCACCTGGATTTAAAAAACAGGAACATGAGAAAACGGCCCTAAGATGAGATAACGTCCCTAAACATCATTATTCAACGAGTCAAAGGTGTGTAGTGTAGGTTGATATTTCTGCCCCAGTTAAAAGAATTTTTAAAATCCAAGGTGAATAAATAAATAACTCATTGTGTTGAATTTTTCAACTTTCTTGTTGGATTACTGATAAAGCTTTAGAGTTCCTGAAAACAATGTATGCGTCGAAAAATATTCGTTTTGATTGCTATAAATGCTTTAAAGGGCTTTTTTCGGAAGTACCTTTTTTGCAGGGATGCAAACCGATCGGAAATCAGGAGTCGTTCGGTTCTGTGGTTCACTGAGATTTTAAACCATCGGTTCGGTTCATAATATGGTTTTTGAAGCAAGCCGAACCGCGGTTTTGGTTCGGTTCAGTGGTTGGCGGTTAATATATAAATCGATAACGGGATCAGGCGTGAGAACTTTTAAAATTAAATCTTTTTGAAATGGATTTCTTAGAAAGAATATATTTCGTTATTTTCTTGAGGCAGATATCAGGTATCGCGCATAAAATCCATTATTGCCTTTTCGAGCTAATTTGATTAGAAATGCACTTATAAAGACAGAGGTACATGCTTTGTCCATAAGTTCAAAGATTGTCTTGAAAAGCATAAATGTACTATATACCATACTTTTTCGAAAACGGTGCGTATCAAGTGGATTTCAGTCCATCCTTTGAACAAGAATATTGTGTACAAATCTCTTTATAATCGTAAAATAGTGAACTTAAAGGTACTGCAAGGGCTAACATTTTAATATTGAAGAAACACTACTTTTACCTTAGAAAAGTATTTAAATTCACAAGTGCAATATCGTCTTTTCATCATTAACTCATCAATAAACTGATCGAACCGAACCGATTTTAATGGCGGTTTTTGGTTCGGTGCATGGGTTTAACAAAACTAAACTGTCCGTCCGTCCGTCTATTTTTATGCTATCTTCTCCCTCAGATTTAAATGTATCTAGACCAAACTTTTGAAAAAGTTTGGGGGGATGAGAAGGATCCGATGCTAGCTTTTCTCTGTTTTGGTTTTTTGGAGATTCACATACGTTGGATACGGTTGTAAATTATGTCCCAGCAAGACAAACAAGGAATTTTACACCTTTCTGGCTTCCGATTGCGTCTTCATGAAATGGTTCGAACTGTGTCTTAGATTACTTATCCTACACAATCTAGCTCTGGCATAGCTAACCTACTCTAAATCTCAGGAATTCGATTCGATCATATTTGCTGCAAGCAGGAGCGTAGCAGGTTATTGAGACTAACTAATGTACATCCACCGGATCGGAAGGAGTTTGTTTTTCTCTTCGGTTTTCTCTTTTCTTTTAATGTTTTATATATATCATGTTTATATTAAATTGTTATTGTCTGAAAGACGTAGTTAATATTAAACGAAATAAATAATAGTAAACGCGGCATTAAATATTCTATTAAGTACAAAACTGTCAGTTATTGCACGACGCGTCTATAATTCCTTGAACCTGAGCCACTGTGCATCATTTAAAAAATAAGCCATCAAATTGCGACAGCAATGACAAAAAATATCAGCAAGCACACCCACAGACTTGACTTTGCGGTTGTTGGGCGGGCTTCTAGGAATACTTGCGGGTAAAAACCACTTAAAATAATAAAATTGCTTTAGTCGGTTAAGCGCTGCCAGTGAATTTTATTTAAAAAACCAACAAACACCATTTTCTATTTTTTACGACGTATATTAATATCATCTTTTATAAATTTTAATAATAATACAGATTTGATGTACTGGAAAAAAATTTTATAATGTCGAAGACCATAATTATATTCATCGTTTTGATACATTTTTCAAATAAAAATAGATACCGTCGCTACGATAAAAAAAAAAATTTTCCCACTGAACTTTTTGACGTCGTCCATGTATGATATAGCATCCGATCCGCCGTTCCGACAAATGTAGCGTATTTTATTTAACTTTTGAATTTTCGATAGCTTTAAAACTGAGAGATACATAGAAACAGACGGACAACGCACTACTATTTCGATGAATTTGGAATAGTTCTGAGTTTGTCTTGAGTGAAGCAAATCGAATTCGTTCTGTTTTTGTTTTCTCCAAATGTTTAAGTTGGCAAACTGAAAGGAAAGTGTCACTTAAGCGAAAATTCATGGCGAAAATTGGAAAACTTTGGCAAGGCCAAACGTTGAGCGACATGCTGAAATGAATTCTTCCCCAACCTGTCCTTGGCTCTGACATTAGCGCAAAACTTTAAAGCACAATTGAAATTAATTAAGTGCCTGTGGGAAAACGGCAACAAGTTGCCAACTGACAGCTGCCATTCATGTGGATGTTCTGACGCGTTGACCCAGGCAAGTTGCAAAAGCAAAAGCCGCATTATCCTTTGACATACGAAGCTGCCGGTCTGCCGACTGAACAAAGCCGCTTGTTTATTGTCTTGTAAATGAAAATGGCTTTTCGCGCACAATGTAAAATGGACGTGAAGGCAGGCAGCGGGTCGGGTATCAGTATCTACGCCGACTGGCCACACACAAAAGCCCAGCATTGAGCCACGGCTCTTTCGCGTTACCGTTCGTCTGGCAGCCATTTGTGTTAGTTCACCTATAAAAAAAATGTTTCTTCTTCTTTGCTTTCTCTTTTGTTTGCAGGAAAGCCAAATATGTCTAAAAGCGGAGTTGGACAGAAATTTAATTTTTTTAGATCAAATATTGCCTAACATGATTTTAATTTGCGACACATGAGAACAAGAGTTTTTGGTGTGGATTTGTAGCTGGGTCGATGCGTAGCCACGAGTGTTTCGCGACGAAAGTTACAAATGTCTCGAGCAGAGCCAAAGCGGCACAAAAAACACACAGAGTATAAGTTGGGGGTTATATCCCCATATGAGGATATAAATTTGTCATGCAACATTTTGAATACGTTTTTGAAGAATGATTTTTTTTTAATTTTTTCAGGAATTCCTCTTACATTTTAACTAGGTATTTATTCATAGATTTTTTCCTTAATACTTATTTTCTTCGTAGAAGTGCGATTCGTTAGTAAAAAAGATGTAAAGAAAACCTTATTTTCGGTGTTTGCCTACACTCAAAAAAATACCGAAAACTTTATACTTAAATCAAGTACAAACGGTGTCAATAGTACGCCAAGTGCGAAAATACTAGATACAAGTACGCAAATACTTGATACAAGAATGAAAATACTTGAAACAAGTACAAAATACTTGGTTCAAGTACGATTTTTCCAATCCCGAAATACTTGATTTTAGACCGTTTAAGTACAATCAAGTACGAATTATACTTAAAATTTTAAGTACGAAACGGTATAAATTCTATCCCGTTCGTTCTAAAACGCTGGCAGCCGTTATTTTCAGAGTGTAGAAATGTACATCCCAATTAAGTTGCCTGCTAAAGCAACCAGTTTATTCGATTTGCATGTTGCAGGTGTTCCAAATCAACATTTCCTTTATTTAAAATTAGCTCTGGCTTTCTCCATTCACGCATTAAATACGCAAAGCTCTGCGTACGCTCAATTTGCTAAACTCATCTAACTGCAACGGGGCGTATAATTAATTTCGACGCAATTAATATTACACATACGAATGTTTGTCGACTATGTCGAGAGCGAAAACTAATGATGTGGGCAAGGGCCACAAGCCACAGACAAGGACACACCTGAAACTCCACACCCACGACCCTCACGCTCGCCTTTAATTAGCCAAATGAAATCTCTGGCTTTTGTTTTTCGGGTTTTTCGTTGTGTTTTTGCTTTTGTGGCACTGACATTCAAATTGAAAATTCAATTTTTTGCTCTCGCAAATGCTTTGTTTTACTGTATGGAATTTTCTTATCTCTAGCAGGCAATTAGCAACCAATTTTCATTAATTTAACTTTACACAGCACAAATTATATATTCAATTGGGTCAATAAATTGTCAAATACAATTGAATTGCTTTAATTAAAGGAATGTCAGCTAATGCACTTGTATAAAATAAGCAAAAGGAATTTCCATTTGCCTAATGTCCCGGGAATGTAAGACATCTAATGCAAGTGAGTAGCTTGTGTCACACAGAATTTCCCTTTCAATGGTGCTCGGCAATTAGCCCCAAAGAGCCTGGAAATTTCTCCTACATCGATTCGGTGTGATTAACTGCATAAATGCAAATTTCATTCCTTTGTCGGTGGGAACAATTGAAACTTAATCTGCATGAGAATGGACTGACGCATGCATTTTCAAAAGGAAATGCTGAAAGCAAGGCAAACGCATTCGAAAGTGGGAAATTGGATTCGAAGCTTAGCTGTGTGCAGTAATGAAAAGTTCAAAGCCGAAAGGATATTCATGAAAAACTTTTCCAAATTGTTTTGTCATGTGTGTCGGGCGCTATGCAAACAAAGGGATAACTACAACTGACCTAAGGCTAATGGTTAATTAAGCTTGTGCTAAAAGACAAATCATATTGGTGACGCGATTAGAGAAAGATGTTCTTAAATAAAGTTGCTTTTATTTAATTTCTGAAGTGGCAAAAATGCTAACGCAGGCAGAAACTAATTTAATTCTCAACTTTTTATTACCTATATTTGATTAGTTTTTATGTAAAATTAATTTTTTCTATACACAACAATTGACCAAGGAAAAAAACTTGACAAAGTGGAAAATGGAAGAGCGAACAAAATAATTCAAAAATAAAATGAAAAGCACAAACTGTGCAACACAAAGACGAATAATGCACACAAAAATACAAAAGAACAAAAAATAAATGGAGTGAAAATATAAGGATAAATGACTATAAAACAATTTTACTAAGTATTAAGGACATAAATATAGATATACATAAAATAATAGATTTTCAACAATAAAATTGATCACAATGGGCATATATTGGCAATTTATTGGGAAATCGAATCGATATTTGCAGTATTAAAAAGATAAAACAAATGAATCTGAAATGCACACTAAGGGCCATTTTCTCATTTACCTGTTTTTGAATTCTGGATGCAAATTGAGAATATGAATTTTGAATCATACGCGAAGCGTTATAGACACAAGCATAGATATTTTAAAGGCGGCCTAAAAGTAGGCCACATATATTTTCTCAAAAAGCAACAAGATTTGAAAGCCGTGAAGATGAGAAAACGGCCGTTGGTTTGCAAATACACCTAATTCTGTTTTTACAAGGTTTTGAATTAACACGGTCTACAAAAAAAATTTGATTCTGTATTTACACGATTTCATTCGAATTAGCACGATTTAAAAAAATCTATTTGATTGAAATTTCAAAGAAAAATATTTTTACTCGCTAAAAATCTTTTAAAAATTTAGTTAGGGAATTCCCTTTTCTAATTTATTTTTAGCAGCCTCGGTATGTATGTGTGCACATGATTCAGTCTTTCTTTACTTCATATATTTTTTACACGTTTTTTTCAGAAACGTACCTACAGTGTAAAAACAGAATTAGGTGTATACATATTAAAAGTATAGCCCTTCTGCCCAAAAGTATACACCAATATACTTTTAGTTAAGTTTATTTAGTTAACATGGACAGCATTCATTTAGCGACTTATAACTCTTAACAGGGCTGCAAACCCAAACTTCTTTTTCGGAGGCCCGTTTCGTAGTTTCGAACCAAAATGTACCCAGGGTTAAGGTTCAAAAATTTAAGGTTCAAGGTTTTTGTGATAAGGTTTTGGTTTGAACCTTCGTTCGCCCTAAGTTTTTCCAAATTTGTAAAAAAGAGTAATTAAATTGTAAAAAATAAAAAAAAAAAACGAGAGCGTAAGTTGAAGTCGGCCCTGCTCGACTTCGATATACCCGTTACTCAGGGTAAGGTTTATGAGAAGCTCAGTTGATTCAGTTACAGAACCATTGCTTTATTTACATAAAAGAAGAAGAATGAAAACTGACAAGAACACAGAAGCATTAAAAAATTAAACATGGAATCGAACAAGAATATATAGGACAAAAGACAAACAGGCAACCAAGTACAATCTGCTCTTAAATATGGGATCGATGAAATCATCAATGAAGTGTTATGATGTACTAAAAGCAATAGTTATACAAAGGTTTGGTTAGATCATAGTCATCTTTACTTTGTGATGAATCAACATCTGCAGTTTGTTTGTTCAATTTTAATAAAAACTCTTTTGATATACAAAAAAAAAAAACCGATGGTCAAAAATCGATAAAAAATGTATATCGCTTGTACAAAAATCCAGGAAGTGGCAACGCCGGCAAACTTAAATTATACAACACTAAAAAATTATAAATGACAACTGATCTGATCGCTCAGGTCAATTAGAATCGGTCTATTTTATATGATGAGCAGTTAGAGGACAACTCAGACGCCTTTTTATACGGTCTGGCATTAACTCAGACGGAAACTCGTGTGTAATACTTTTCCCCATTTTTTAGGCAGTATACGGATACCGCGTTAAACAAATTTATGGTCCCTTGAGGCGTTCAAAGAATAGACCCAATTAATGGTTTCTTTGTCAAAAGAGGGTCATACAAAATGTGGCCGAGCATTGTCGTGACGAAAATTTGATTACTTTTCCTAAATATATCTTAAAAATAATAATAATATAAAACATAAAATTCAAATGTAATCATATTAATTATAATAACGTTAATGTAAATATGTTTGTAAACACATTTTGTGACCGAGAGATTGAGAGAAGCTCGGCTTGGCCCTTTGGGGACAGATATTTTATTATTATATATTTTTTTAAACCAATGATATAATTTATAAACACTTATATCTTGTATCATTTTGATATTAAATGTAGCACTACCACTAAACAATTTTATGAGCCATTTCTTTGTTCGTTTTTGGCAAAATGCATAGCTCAAACGCACCAGTTAATGCTAGCAGTGCTTCCTTACAATGGTTTTGTTGGATGGGAACAGCTCATATGGGACAGCTCCACGGTGATCCCAACAGATGGTTATCTTGGAATTCCCTTGTCTTCCTCTTCAAAATTACCACTTTTAAAAAATCTAAAGCAAAACTTGCTGGTTTATTCTGACTAAGAATGATTCACAAAAGCTTTCAAGAGCATTTGATGACTCTTAGCGGAAGTTTTCTTGAAATAAAAACAACAACAAAATAAAGCTTGCCGAGAATTGTGTTTTGTTGTTACAAAAATGTACATTGTTAGTATGTTGAGTGCTCTTCAGCAAATTGCCATTTACCGATTAAAGGAGGGATATAATAAAGCTTTATCATAAACAGACGCAATTTAATGATAATGTAACCATTAATTGTGAATCCCTCAAAACTTATTTGCACACTCAATATAAAGGGGACACTGACATAAAAAAAATGGAGACACACCGACATAAAGGAGTCTGATAAGAGATCTTAAACAGAGATAAGATTTCCGTCCTGCAGTTAAGCAAGAATCTGTGTGTTTTATTGGCGTCTTTCTATTTATGGCCTCAAACTGACAAAGCTTAATGCCCTTTTTTATGTGATATTTTTGGCAGATAACTCATAACTCTTATGAGAACTCAGACAAGTGAAATGACAACGTAAAAATCTGTTAACTGTCAGTGAAAATGCAAATTTTCTGCAGAAATTCTTTGTCAGGTAAAATCAGAAAAATAATTTTATTTCTAGGGGGCTTGTTGAGTTAGGTTTAAACCGAATTAGGTTGCACCTACTGGCAGCTATAGCCTTTTATTTACACATATATTAAGTGCAAAGTCGTTCGTAACTGTAAAAGATTAAAAGATACTGGTTAACTGGTCACCAGGACTCGAACCCAATTATAGGTTTACGAACCTACTGAAACCGCTCCACAAATCTAAAAAACAAAAGTTGCGCGGGTTAATAACGCGGAAGGAACCCCTTATGGCGTTAGCTGTGAAGTAAGTTGCCTTCAAACATGCATTTATCAAGTATAATAAATAATTATAACATTCGAATGCTTCAGTTACGCACAAATAAATCAAATTATGATATTTGCCCTTCCAAGTATGCTATGATTTGTATTTGCCTTAACACTAATTAATTGTGTATACTATAATTAGTCCGACAATCTAAGTGAATGTACAATGTGAATAATTGGCTATCAAATTGAAAATTCTTGAATATAATAAGGGTTGCATACTTTGCAGGGCTAGCACATGTTTTTTCGTGCATAAAGTATTCAATTAAATTTTCATATAGCTGTTTCTTCGATAATGAAAAGCAAATATTTAACCGAGAAAAAGTCTTTGCTGTTATTTTTTGCCATAATTCGGATTGTACTTTGCTTGCCAAAAAAAGACCCTAAACTCCAATTACCAACCCTCCTGGGGCCATAAAAGCCTCATATCTGGCTCGGGCTTAATTCAATAGAATTTTCAACATAATGCAATCGACAGCTTTTAAAATGGCCAACTTTCACAACACAACACAAAACGTTTGCAGGTGGAAAATTGCTAGAGCCTCAAAATATTTTCCATGCCAATAAATTTGATTATATTGCCAAAGGGCGCGTCCCACTTTCCTTCAAGTGGAATATGTGTTTGATGTTGAAACTTGCTGAACTTGAAAATGTAATAAATTAACATAAATGTTATTGTTGGTTAGCAATTGCTGGTATTTACATAAGGGTTTCCTATATAGTCTTTGCCACTGTTTGCTTCGCATTGCTCATTAATTTTACTCAACGTGCTTTCGTGTACCCTGCTTGGCTGTCACTTCTCCATATTTCCGGCACATAATAGTTACCATATTCTAGGAGGTACATAGAAAATTAAAGGGCTCCAAAAGAAAACGAAAGTATATATTTTTATAATAATTCTCAATTAAAGTCCAATGTCAAACTCACAATATATGTAAGTAACTTGGCTGATGCAAATTAACACGCCAATTCTGCCAATCTAAGCCGTCTGAGTACGACAGCAGCCACTGCAAGCTTGTAATTGAGTCTAATTTTCAAAGCAAACGCCTCGTCTCAAAGCCAAAGCCAACACTCAGGACGGCGGCAGTCGAGCAAACTAGCGAGCGACTTGCATTTGATTTTATTTGCTCTTTTATTGTATGCTTGAACATATTTTATGGTTTATGCGTTGTACAGCTCTCAATTGAAAATCATGACATCTTAAGACTCTCATTGATAGTCAGTGGGACAAAGAACGTTCCGATAAGATGATTGTTAGATTTATATCGCGGTCCTATGAAGTTGATAAGTTTCTGTACGACATACGAAATGAAACTTCATTTACTTATTCAGTAAATACATTTTTTTAGAAGTGCTAGCGTGAAGTGACATTACTTAAGTAAATAACCATCGAATAACATTTTTGATTTTGCCAACACGAACAGCATATTTCCACTCACGCACATACGCACGGTCAAAATTTTTAAACCCCGAGACGGCTCAACCCGATTACGAAAATGAAAAAACTTTTTTTGCGAGAAAATCGAGAAACGTCTAACTTCAGAAAATAATTTGGACATTTTTGCATGATGGAATATTGCGCGTGTGATTTTTTACAGAAGCATTGATATTGAGGACAAAATAAACTAGAAGTTTGTTTTCCGCCATATCTTGGAAATAAGAACTGATAGAACATAACCGATGATGCAGTTTTGTTCAGTGTACTCCATACTTATAATCAGTTAAGGATAGGGCTGTACCAAAAGCACTGTTGCCCTGTGTGCCTCCGCGAACTAAGCTTTAGGCTTGCAATTCATTTCAGCTTTTGCCTAAAAGTATACACCATATCAATGGTTATTGAATGGCTTATTTCTAGGCGGTGGGTATAAACTGTTTGGAAATAAAATTTCTTAATAATAGATTTATAAAAATGAATTTGAGAAAACGTCACTAAGCCAATCGAAAAAAAAATTGTTTTTCCAAGCATATTGTCCTTAGTACTCTCGCTACACTGTCTTTCAATCAGCATTGCTGAAATTGAGATTAACTCCTAAGAATTCAAATTTACCTAAGATAAAGTTAAGTTTCTTCACAATACTTTCTTGGAAGATGCCTCACAAATACCAGCAAGTACTAGGATGGCAATTTAAATTATCACAGATCAAAGGAACTAACACATGGTACAAACCATTCTAATGAGATTCCAGCACAAATAATTGATCAAAACTAACGTTTTTATTGATCTAGAGAAATTTTAGATTGCAGCACAATAACACATATCTTACATTTGCAAAAGCTGACTTGAGCAGCTGCTTTATTAACAGGGTTTTGTTAAATTAACGTTTCTGGTATGTAACATTGAAGATTCATGTATTTTAGAACTAAAAAGAAATTAAAAACCCTGATTTTATCATTTTTGGAAAAAACTCTTCTTGCATCCCAATGTTTTTAACAGACACTTCATAAATTTATTAAAATATGAAACAAATAGTAGGCTATATAAATTAACTAAAAACGTATCCTTATTTAAATATCAAGTTATTCTGCTAATTACATATGTATGTTCATTTTTCATCTTGATTTTCTGTACTTGCTATAAAGTTCAAAAAAGTGACAGAAGTTTATTGGAAAAAAATGCCAGGGTATTCAACGATCTGTTTTAGCCAGCATCTTGTAAACATTTGATCACCTCTGCCCAATCTTTACCGAGTTGATAACGAACGATAGCTTGATTGAGGCCTTTATTTTATGAGAATGACAATAAACCGAGCAGAACAACTTTTTTTTTCGAATTTCACTAAGGTTCTTTAAATCAAAATAAGCAACTATTTTGATTCCAAAATTTCTGTACAAGCAACCTGGATTCACTTTGCATTTTAATTTTTTGAAAAAATTAGTTCAGATTTGTTGCTTGTATAGAATGTTTACTTTATTAACTTTATCTAGAAAGTGTGAATGGTAAATTTGAAACCTTTGAAAAATTGGATACGCAAATATGCTGAAATATCTTAGACTACCTCTAAAAAAAAAAAATAATTTTAATTTCAAAAATTCCTAAAAAATAAATTACGTCACGTAAAGATTTCTTATTGGGCCATGTTCCGAATTCCGAGTCGATTTTCGTGTAAAAGTTTCTATTTCGAGTTGTAATTATACTCTGTACCGAAGGTACAAAGAGTATATTGGGTTTGTGCAAATGTGTGTAACAGCCAGAAGGAAGCATCTCCGACCCTATAAAGTATATATATTCTTGATCAGCATCAACAGCCGAGTCGATATAGACATGTCCGTCTGTCCGTATGAACGCTGAGATCTCAGAGATGGTAAGAGATAGAGGTTTGAGGTGTATGGAACATATATTTCTTTTACTTGCAGGCAGATCAAGTTTAGTTTTTTTTTGCCACGCCCCCTGCCTCCCCCGCAAATCGAAAAAAACCGTATATCTTCTACAATTTTTGTGTTAGGTTGTTCGAACCTTCTAGACATATATTCTACTCATAATTTCTTATCGAGCCCCCATACATCGTTTTACGATCAGATGAACGATAGTAGAGTTGCCACCCCCGCAATTTGAAAAACACCTCAAATATCCCGCATTTTTGGAGTTAGGTTGTTCGAACCTTTTAGACATATATTCTACTCATCATTACTGATCGAGCCCCCATACATTGTTTTCCGATCAGATAAGCGATAGTAGAGTTGCCACCCCCGCAATTGGAAAAACACCTCAAATATCCCGCAATTTTGGAGTTAGGTTGTTCGAACCTTCTAGGCATATATTCTACTCATCAATACTTATCGAGCTCCCATACATCGTTTTCCGATCAGATGAACGATAGTAGAGTTGCCACCCCCGCAATTTGAAAAACACCGCAAATATCCCGCAATTTTAGAGTTATGTGTTTCGAACCTTCTAGGCATATATTCTACTCATCATTACTTATCGAACCGCAATACAGGTACAAACAGGTACAGAGTATATTACAGTCGGGCTTGACCGACTTTCTTACTTGTTTTATATTGGTATATAAAAGGTGACAAATTCAATTACAATTACAATTCAAGTTGTAACTTCATATTGGTAAATAAAAGGTGACAAATATATCTACGGCAACTAGATTAGATTTAAGTAACCTCGGAATTGTTCTTGCAGTTGAAACCGATTGCTCAATGCAAAGGGGATTCGTTTCGAATAAAAAATAGCTACATGAATTTATAAAATTTAAATTCCTAATAGAAACGTTTACAAGAAAGTCGACTCGGAATTTGGAACAAGGCCGATTATTTTCGTCGTCATTTGGCACTCTTCCGAAAAAATCGGATTCAGTCTGATAGCATTTTGGGTTTTGCATAGTTTTCTCAAAAGCATAACCCAATTAAAGGACTGTTGCAGTCAGTTTTTTCAATATCATGTTAATGTATACATTTAGTTAAATTTGCTCAGGAATTATTTTTGTTTTTATTCAGGCACTGCATATCTTTTAATATGGGCTTTAAAAGTTTTAAATAAAGGTAATTCACATCGTTGTTATATTATGCTTGTAAAACTCTTGGAATTTGATTAGTTGTAAAAGACAAGTTTTGATAGCTAACAGCTAAGCATAGTTTTAACGAAAAGGCAAAGTTAACTTCAACTGAGCCGAAGTTTTAATACAATTGGAAAAGTTCACTCCAACTGATTTTAACTGTAGAATATATGTAGGATATAGATGTCAGATACTTATAAATGTAAAATCATTAAGAATCTGATTGTTGTCTTCTAAATTTGAAAACGCTACCATTAAAAAAACAAGATTTTTTGGTAAGACAAATTTTCCGACCGATCGGTCCTATGGCAGCTAAATAATATAGTCATCCGATCTTAACCAAATTTTGTAAAACTGTATATTATATTCATAATTCTAGAGTTAAAGAATGTTATCATGGAACACAAACAAGTTTTTTTTATTAGGACCCATTTTTCGATCGATGGTTCCTATGGCAGCTATAAGATATAGTCGTCCGATTTTGACCAAATTTTGCAGAATTATGTCACAGCATAAAATATTAATGATTGCTGAGACTAACGCTATCATTGAAAACAAAAAAGTTTCTCTTACTAAGAATTTTTTCCGAACGATCGTTCTTATGGCAGGTATAAGATATAGTCAACCGATCCTGGTTCCGACATATTAGTTGCGTGCAGCAAAAAGATAGCTTCAAAACTGAGGGACTAGTTTGCATAAAAACAGACAGACAGACGTATGGACGGAAATGAACCTAGCTGATCAGTTCTGATCAAGAATATATATAGTTAATGGGGTAGGAAATTAATATTTCTATGCGTTGCAAACTTCTGGGCAAAATTAATATACACCCTGAAACCTTTGTACACCACTGGCTGTAGAGTGGGTACTCTACATATTTATACAATTTGAGAAGCACAAAAATAAATGATGATAAAATTTCTAACATTATCACGACTTAGTGTCGTCGCATAAACTAATCTCCCATATCGCGCTGTGTTTTTGTTTCTTTATCTGGGCTAGGTCGTCAATCAGTAGGAATATTCTCATTTTGTTGATGCAAATGTTTTGCTTAGAAAATTGAGATGCTTAAAAGTTGTGGGTGCTCAACTCGATAATTATTGGAGTAAAGTTTCAGGGACTGACCCTTAAGCGTTAAGGCGTAACAATATAATAAAACATTTTTTTTTTAACAAACTTACCGATGAGTTCTCATCACAATGGAGCAGAGCATAAAAGTCCTCGTTGGGATTGCGTTTATAATTGATTATGGCATCCACAGCGCTCATGTCTTAGTTTTTTGTCTCCTGCGGAGCTTCAATTGCGGTTTAGCGACGAGTTGCGAGTTGTTACTAAGAGCAGTTGGCTTTTAATTTTTTCGATTTGGTTTCGTCGGGTTTTAAATTTTTTTTTGATTATTAGTTTAGTGCATAAAAATAAGTGAATAAGTGTGGTTGATAAGTAAGAGAAAAGATGTCAAAATATATGGCAAGTGCTGTGTGTACTACTCGTATTTATATCAATATTATCAACAGTTCAATTGTGTTCTTGCAGTTTCTGTAAGTTCCTCAAAATTGTTTGAACTAGGATAAAAATTATCACTATAATCATAAACAAAAATAAAGAATGTCCAATCGCTTCGGCGGTAAGCATTTCAATATCTTGCTTAAAAATTTTATAAATTTGTAATAATCGTCAATTATTTGTAAATTTAATTCAGCGTTTTAGAAGTCTCCGTATGCATAATATAAGCATCGCAAACATTAAAACACTGGTAATAACTTCAAAGCAAACATAAATAATTAACCTGTCAGTTTCGGTAAGATCCATTAAATTTTTTTGAAATTTCAATTTTAGTTAAACTAAAACAAATTCTATCACAAGTAAGAGTAAGTTCGCAGTCTTATGTGTTGGTTATTTAATTGTTTATGAAAATTCATCCACATAATATAGATATATGTCAAAAAATTATATAAATATAACTAAACATGTGCCAAAAAGCAATACAATGTAAAGGACTGTTTGCCAATCATTACGAAATATGTACAGGACGTTTTTATTTGTGGTTTTATGATTAGCAATTCAAGCCGCAACTCAATGTGTTTGATGGGGTTAGTAAATTGGCTGGGAAGGGAATGAGTTGATGATTAGTATATTTGCAGATATGGAAAAAACAAGCTATATTCAATGCATGGTTAGTATATGGATATAAATGTATATATGGCTTATTTCTTAACTCACTAAAGAACTCAAGAAACAAAAAACAAAAACCAAAGCACCAGGTTGACCTTCGCTAATGCAATTAATAACCAAAAATAATGAACATTTTTTTTATATTATATACAAGTGCTTAGGGCTTAACAATCGACTTAAATATCTGGTTCGTGACTTTGTTTTGATTGCATTTTTGTTCTGTTGTTGTATTCTCTGTGTCACTTTCACTTTCACAGCACTAAACACTTGTTGTTAGTACGCTTTCTCAATCTAAACAACCGAACATCAACTTAAAATTCTCGAATGATAAAGCCAGAGTCGTCCGAGTCTCTTTCTCAGACTCTCTATCTCTCTGTTGTGTACATTTATATATGTACATATTTAAGTTAAGGTGATGATAATTACTTTGGGCCAAACAAGCGCTTCACGATGTTACTGCCAACACGTCGAAAATCAAACTGCCAACAAAGTTGGCTCTCGACTTCGACTCTGGGTGTACTCACGCAAACTGGAGGAGCTTGAGAGAAAAGCGCATGCTCTCGCACAATGCCACACAGCTTCCAAGTCTTTGCATGCCTTGTGAGCTTTTCAAAAGAACTTTTGACTTTTCTTGTTTTGGCTTCGCTTTTACACTCGCGCTTTTAGCAAAAGCTAAATGCTTAAGCCTATATCAAGATGTATCTAACATGGTGTGGCGCTTAGTAAAATTTGTAAACTGAAAAGCTTTAGGTAACTGCGCAAGAGTGAGACAGACAACGTTTGCTTGATGGTGTGTGTGTGTGGCTGTGTGTGCGCTACACTAGCCCACCCACTTGCTCAAGCGTGGAGAAACCATAGTTTATTTATTTCAGGGATACAAACCGGTTCTGAACCGAACGTAACCAAAACCGTACCGAACCGCTTTTTTGTTCTCTTAAACCGAACCAAGAACCGAACCGGTGTTCTTCCAAAAATGCTGAACCGATCCGAAAACCGCCTTTGAAAACGGTTCGGTTCAGTTTATTGATGAGTTTAATGATGTGTAGACGATATTGCACTTGTGAATTTAGAAATTTTTCTAAGACAGTAGTAGTGTTTCCTTATAAATCAAACGATCAAAAGAGTATAAAGTAATTAGTACGCGTTCTTCTTATTAAGAGGATGGATTGACGTTTACTTATGCTAGCCATAGTTGCTAAAAGTCCAGTTCATACGCACCGTTTTCGAAGTACTACATTTTTGCTTGTCAAGACAATTCTTGAACTTAGCCTTTACGACTGTCTTTATAATTAATAATAGGTACATTTATATCAAAATCAGATCGCCAAGGCAATAATGGATTTTATAAGCGGTTTCTGATTTTCTTTCTATATAATTAATATTTTTCTATTGATAATCGAAGTTATTTTTATGCTTTATAAGAAAATTAATGCAAAATGTCTGCAAAAGTTTTTTTTTCGAAAGATTGCCTGATCATGCCTCATGCCTGATCCCGTTTCCAAATTATATATTAACTGTAAACCACTGAACCGAACCATAACCGTTGTTCGGATTGCTACAAAAACCATATTATGAAATGAACCGATGGTTTAAAATCTCTGTGAACCACAGAACCGAACCACTCCTTATGTCGGAGCGGTTTGCATCCCTAATTTATTAGATCATTTTTTTCTTATAGCTTTAAGTATAAGATTTGGTTTGAAGCACTAATCACTACGAACATAAATCGATAGGTTAGTTAAAAAATAGGCTTAATATTTAACATTGACTTTGATACTTAAAAAAAAGTGGGAGTGTGGTTAACACTAGAGTCAGAAAATTGAAAATAAGTAATTTAAAGAACGGCTAAAACGATGTAAAAATTTTCGTTTAGTTTACAAATATCTTTGTTACCCTGTTTATACACCCAAAATTGATAATGATAAATGCCCCTCAAAGTATGCAAACTTTATTTGCTTTAACTTCCAGTTTATAGAAAGAGTGGTGGGGATTCTAGATTATTTTCGTGTGGTTTGCTTCCCTGGTAATTTTCGCTTTTAGGACAGCTTTCTTAGTGCCGAACCTGTTGCTTCGTTCAAGCTCTGCCCAGTTTCGAAAAGCTTTTTAAGCTCAACACAGTCCCAAAGCATTACTATAAATTATTTTAACCATAAACTTAAACTTTTTCTATCACACTTGTTGCTTTAGACAAATTCATGCATGGCAATCGAACTCCTGTCAAACTTTGCTCATTTTGTAAAGATGATTAATTTAACGACAGAACCTCATCCATCTGCGGTCATCTACGAACAGCTGGCCCGCCTAAACCCATTATGATTAAGCCCCAAGAAGAACATCGGTTTTCAAATTAAAATACCCAGCCGAGTGTGAAGGCAAAAAAGTTTGCACACCGCACAACGAAATAGAAATTGAAAACTGTTGCATACTCGCAGGCGGCAATATAAAACGGCAAAAACAACCGCAGCATCCACAAGCCGCAATGGCCGAAAAATGATTTCCATCCATAAATCATGATAATGGGCATATGGCCAAGGCAAAAAAAAAACTAAAACGGAATGAAGACGAAAACGTTTGACCAGCCTAAGGCAGGCAACGAATCGCAAATGAATCTGACGGAGTCGGCGTGGCAGGAATTTGGCGTGCGCCCGTGCGTTTGTCTGACACGCACTCATACTCAAGCCCCAAGATGGTTGTGCGTGTGACGTCAACAAATTGAGCTGCTCTACAGTAGCAAAACGAAATGAAACGTTTTAATTAGGAAAAAGAGCAGAGAAACTATTTATTTCCATTTGTGTTTACCGGCCAGCAGCTACATGCTCGTATGTTGCCTGCAGGCAAGCGAAGCAGATAGACTCGGTGACCGAAAGTCGGACTGCAACTTCGTTCTGTTGCTGATAAATCCTTGGTCCAAGCAATTGCAATTAGAGATGAGCGGCAAATAACAGCATATGTGGCACCGTCTTGTTGAACCCACATGTCCAGTTCTTCAATTTTGGGAAACCAAAATTTATTTGTTTATTTATTTAATTTAATTTAACAAAGATCTGTCAAATATATATGGCTTAATAATAATGAGTACATAAAATAGTAATAAGAATTACAACAATTTGTGAATAACAAGGTTAGCAGCCGTACTCCGACCCGATGGGACAAAATTTATTGGCCGATATTAGCCGCTATGGTCCGACTCACAGCAAAAGGTGGTCTGGGATTACAGCTACTACCTACCTACCTAAGTCAAGATTAAGGTATTCGCAGTCCCATGAAAACAGTTGGTGTAAATCATTATAGTGTGGGCAAAGGCAACGCAGCGCATCATGTAAGAAGTAGTTATAGGAACATAGTTTCTTGTTGTACGTGAAGGTACGTGTAGATTAATAAGGCCTAAAAGGGCACTGGACTCAATTAATCCAGAGAAAAGTTTTTGAAGGAGTATTACACTTTGGCAAATTCTACGACTTTTTAAAGATGAAAGGTCTAACAAGCGTAGACGATATTCATAAGATGGGACACGCAGGGAGGGATCCCAATTTAAGTAAAAACTGTTTCTGCACAGATTCTATCTGATTTTCGTATATTTGATACTGCGGCGACCAAACAAACACACAAACATAGAGAGTTCGCGTAATGTAAGGGTCATTAAATTCCTTCGACCATCTCTTAATAAAGCCGAAAACGCCCATATCTGTATTTGCGATGATACAAATGTGACTATCTAAGGAAAACGTGGGCACGATCGTCGTTTACTGTATGTGTGCATCGATGAAGAGTCATAAATTTACATTTATCATTGTTTAATGGTCGAAAATTAAGGGAACACCATCTGTAAAGTGCATCCAGATCCTGTTGTAAGAGCAATGGGGACCCAATGGATCCCGAAAAGATAGGCACAATTTCACATCATCTGCGTACATGAGAGCCCGACAATGCGATAATATCAGTGGGATATCATTTATGAACAAGTTAAATAGAATTGGGCCAAGGTGGCTCCCCTGAGGAACACCTGAAGTTGCATGAATAATCCGGGAGTAAGAGGATTTAAAAACAACCCTTTGGGTACGACCAATAAGGTAGGCATTAAACTAGAGGAGAAGTTTTGGTGTGAAACCCGGAAGACTTATTTTTATGATTCACAGAATCGAAAGCTTTGCTCAAGTCAGTGTAAGTAACATCAGTCTGCATTTTGTCCCAAAACCCGATATTTACCAGAGACGTAAATTCGAGTAAGTTAGTCGAAGTGAAGCGGCGTTTTACGAACCCGTGTTGAGCAGGCGATATTATTGAGCGACAAGAGTGTTGAAGCTGGGGTACAATTACCAGTTCGAAAAGCTTCGGGATGGCTGATAACTTAGAAACCCCCTTTTTTTTAATATCAGAATATTTAATATCAGATTTAGGTTCTTTTTTTCGGTAATCATCGCACAGTTTCCTGCTCTATTGACTGTAACGTTGCGATTTTCATTATTGTTGAGAAAGTACGGTTAAATGATGCCGCCGGCCCACAAACCGCACCAAACGGTGCATTTGTCAGGGTGCATTGGCAGCTCTTAAACTGCCTCTGGCTGAAACTATTTCCCGGAAAGACATGCTTTTCAAATTTGGTTTGATTTTAAATATAAATTTACTGAGCATATTTTATTAGTTTGATATTTACCTTCTTTTTATTTGATTTGATTTTGATTTCCACTATGAAAAATCGCGCGATTTTTTTAAAAAATGTTTTTGCCTGCTGCGCAAACCTACACTTTGTTTTCGTCTGTAGTGTATTATTAGCTTACCTCCGAGAAATGGACATCTTCATTAATTAAATTTTTCTTTATTGGATCATAAAGACGTCCAATGGCCAGGAAAATCTCATGTATTCTCTCTCCGTGTGTTTCAAAAGACTTCAGAAAATTAAACTTGTCCAGGTATTCCAAGTAGTGACCCTTTTTGTGTGGGGGCTTTTGATTCCGGGTCCACAAAATTTTTAGAATGATTATCAGTTTGATACACGAAACCTTCATCCTCAAGGCAATTATAGTCAGTTACAGAGAAATTAATTACCCAATAGAAATTATATTCTGAAAGCATATGTGATCAACATATATTTTGTATGGGCAAAAACGAAAACTTTAAAATTCAATTAAAAAAGACCCATGTCTTTCCGGGAAATAGATTCTGCACGATAATTCTTGATAATTCGCGGTCCATCGAAGCCTTTTTAAAAAAAATTATTTGGACGTAAGGGTTACATACTAAACATTTACCCTCATCTCTAGGTAACCTGTGGAAAAAGCCTTCCACCATCTGTACTGAGCTTTTTGCGAAATCCTTTAACACGCGCCAATTGCCCAAGTTATTCGGTATTCTTCTTCTTCAGAAAACGTCAGACTGCTTTCGCTTTGATCTACGCTTCCATTTTGTGTGCGTCTAGGGTAGCACTCTCATTGAGACTGATATTTTATATACTGGTACCGAAGAAAGCGAGGACAAAACCGACCTCTTCGTTCGCATCTTTGTTACGACGCAAATTCTGAATTTAGTTTCCCAACCAAAAAAAATATTAGTTTCGTTTTTAGTTTTTATGACAAGTTAGCTTAAAATTCGAATGTTGACAACACTTAAAATGGAGTAAAGATTATTTTAAGCAAAACAAGAGCCCGACTAAGGGAATCTTTAAGTCCATCTCGCAACGTCTAAAACTTGAAATAAAATTTTTTTGGTTTTCATGAAAATTCTTTGCAAAAACAAAATTTTACCAATTATGTGTCATCACAATTTGGCGTTAATTCACATTGATATCTAGAAATAACAGTTCTTAGTCAACACTATCGAGTACAAGAGTATTTGTATTGCTTTCTGTTGCTAACTGCATTTCGCTTCAGTTAAAAGGAAACTCGCAAATCAAACAGTTTGAGTGACCAGCAGACTAAACCAATGACTCAATTTGCCGAGGACTTGCAATGTGCAGGGAACGACGATTTCCATTTGTCAAACCCCTTTCACACACTCACTCGCACACATGCACACACACATACTTAGGCAATGCAATTAATGGAGAAAAGTCAGTGTGATGAATTTTCCATAAGTCGACAAAAATGAATCGCTTTCTGTTTGCATCTTGTTAATTGGCATCGGAAAAACTTCTCATTTCCGAGAATTATCTTTGTACGTATGTACATGCAGCGTTCAGATGAAGCGCATTAAGGCATGCCACTTCTCCTTCCCACAGATGCCTCCTAGGTCAGTCCGAGTCAACGACACTTGGCAAACGACGACAACAACGCATTCAAAGGCAAATTCGGGGGTAGGAGTGGATCTTGTGGGTTTATAATAAAAAGTACTTCATTTGCTTTGTGCAATTTACAACTGTGAAATAAACAGAGTAGATACCAAGGCCAAGCAACCGCCACTGGTGGGGATGGGAAAGCAGGAGGCCAAAAGGAAGTGCGGTCACGCATTCCCTTTGCCATATGGAAAGTATATGGCTGTCGTCGCTTTTGTTTTATTACTCGTTCATTTCCATTCAGAGTTCCGTCCAAGTCACCGTCTTCTCTGTGCCATATAATTTATGTGTGCATGTATTTTTTTTTATTTTTACTAAAGATTTTCCATGGCGTTGCTGGCGTCATCCCTGCCCAGTTGTTGACAAAGAAATTACTTATTAATCATGTTTGAGCGTTGAGAGTCAACAGAAGGCACGAGTGTGTGTTTTGAGGGGGCGTGTCCTGTATCGTATTTTATCCTTTGACGCGCTTGTGGTGTCTTGCCTGTAATTTGTTTGCATTACTCGATAAGCCACAATGCATTGGGGTAGGTCTTTGTAAGATATTCAATAACATTTGAGTTAAAGCTTAAACTTTGTATTTGAACCAGCAACTCTTGATTTCCCTGCTGAGCTCATAGTAGTATCGGTTGGTAACAAAAAAGGTTCGTTTCTAGATAGACAAAGTTTTTCATAACAGTTCCTTTAATTGCCCTAAAATTAGTTCATTATTTACTATTTTAGTATTGATTTTGTCTCAACAAAGTGCATTGAACTTAAAGATGGGTCGATAGCGACTTTATGCAAATGGTTGGTTCCAATCAATCGCTCCCCAACTAATGAATCAAGTCAATTAAAAAAGCAAGCATGGGTTTAGGTTAAGTGGAAGTCTTCAAAGTCTTTGCAATACCAAATACTTCTTATTTTCACACAACCAAGAGTTCAAGTAACTGTGATAAAATGCGGTATCCTTCAGGGCAGCTGTCTTTCTTTTTACATTATTTTATTTATTCGCTTTTCTGGGGGACACCCCGAAAATCATCGATCATAGATGAGGTTAGGTTAGTCCATTTTTTAAACAGCATACGAGCGTAAGCAATGGGTCAAACTGGCCTATCCCTTGGCTTGGATATACATTGAAAGAAAACTATTGATTTTTGAATATATTGTCAAGGTAGCTTGGTTACACTTTGCAGAATCGAAATCCAATACCAATTATTGTTTTATATGCAACCCTCAGGAAATTGTCGTCATCCTCTTACTTTCACTGTGCGGAAGTTATAATACACTTGAAAAGCTCGATCGACCGCCCTACCATCAAAATCAAAAACCACAACCATTTTTTCACCGATTGGTTCTCTGACAGCTATATAATTTAGTCATCCGATTTTGACCAAATTTTGCACAGCTTTTGGAAAGCATATAGTATTCATAATTGGTATAAAAAGTGTCAAAACTACTGAAAAGTTCTGTTTATATTAAATGTAACTAAAAATACTGAAAATCCATTTTAAATCCACATAAATAATAAGTAAGAGCGATTCGTTCATAACTTCGGTGTTTTTTGTCCGATTTTATTCAAAGTATCAGATTACTTATAAAGATATTAGTCCCAATTATTGGTCGTAGATGAAAATTTCATTATTATCATTTAATTGCGTCGGACCATCTGGTAACTCTGTTTATGTTATAGCATTATTATTTCCCTCCAATAATCGGTACTTGGCTATTTGCGTAAATAACTTACCTTTTTCTTTTAGTTTTTATTTCAAGAAAACTGTGTCTAATTTCATCAAATGGTTCTGGAAAACTAATTTAGTTACTATACAATAGAGGTGGACGGGAATACCGCAGGATCAATTTTTGGGTTGTAAAAGCCCGCTTCTCTAAAACTTTTATCTTTTGCTGAACCGAACTGAGAATTTTGGTTCGGAACAGGATGAGTTTAAACAATTTTTTCCACAAGATGTTCGGTTTAAGTTTTGGTTAACAGTAAAATAAAAGTTTGAGTTCCGTGTTCAAAGCGGTTCGGTTAAAAGCCGGTTTGCAGCCCTGCTTCAAACCGGTTCGAAACCGGCTTTGTTTTGAGAAATATCTTGCTCCATATATACCATCTACATATCAAACTTCAAGTTTATAGGTTAAATAATTTCTAAGATATGGCTCCAAGCCACTGTTGAACCAGTTTTTAGAATTTTTTTTATTACTCAAAAGAAGTACATTTCGTACAGATTTAAGGAAGAGCAGGGATGTAATCTTTGGGTATAAGCTTAAAAGATTTCAAAAAGTCTGCTTTCATGAACTTAGATTAAGAATTCGGACCAAGATAGGGAGTTTTGAAGCTTTCGGATCGTACCATAGATAGATGGATAGATAGTTTCTGCCGAAACTCCCCTCACTTCTGAAAATGAATACTTATTTTCCCACTAGAGTTGTGCCGTTTATGAATTAAAGTTCATTTTTTGAACTATTGTTTCTTTATTGAACTATATTTCATTAAATGAACTAGTTCATTATATAAACTATATCTAATTTTTTTATACACTTGAAAAGTGTATATGAATTTTGCCCAGAAGTTTGTAACGCATAGAAATATTCATTTCCGACCACATAAACTCTATATATTCTTGATCAGGACGACGAGCTGAGTTCAATTCCGTCTGTCCGTCCGTCTGTCCGTCTGTCCGTCCGTCCGTCTGTCTGTTTCTACTCAAACTAGTCCCTCAGTTTTAAAGCTATCCAGCTGAAATTTTGCACAGAGTCTTCTTTTTACTGCACGCATACTAATATGTCGGAACCGGCCGGATCGAATGACTATATCTTATAGCTGCCATAGAAACGGTCGATCAAAAAACTAGTTCTAGTGAGAAAAACTTTTTTGTTTTCCATCGTAGCGTCACCAATCTTGGTATGTGTTAGTTTTATATGCTTCCACACATTTATGGAAAAATTTATCAAAATCGGATGACTATAGCATATAGCTGCCATAGGACCGATCGGTCGGAAAATGTGTTTTACTAAGAAAAGTTTTTTTTAATGGTATCAAATTTTTATTATTAATGATTTAAAAATTTAAAATATCTATATCCTATATATATATTTTACCGGTTAAATCAGTTGGAGTAAACTTTTTCAAGTGTATTAAAACTTCGCCACAGTCGAAGTTAGCTTTGCCTTCTCGTTTTAACTATAGTTCACTTTTCATGGAAAACCATTCGTTTTAGATACGTTCAAAAATCAAATGAAAAGGTAAGTTAGCTGTAGCATTGATTATTAAAATAAACTGTAGTTTAAAAAACGAACTATAGTTCAAAAGTGAATAGTTCGCAAAAATTAACTTAAGTTTACAAAAATGAACTATAGTTCAAAAAATGAACTATATTTCAAAAATGAACTACAACTCGATGGTGAATAGTTAATCGAAAAATGAACTAACGAACTAGGTCATTGAAATGAACTAGATTCTCGAACACTACTTCCCACCCGGGTTGAACACGAATCGGCGGGCCTAAGATGTAATACATAACTTTTAAGCTTTTAATTCTAAAATTTCAGGGACTCGAAACGGACGTAACAATTTAAAAAATATCGGAACGGGCAGGATGCGACATTCAATTTCTGATTTCTGATTTTTCCCGCGGCCATCTTTACCTTGTATGGTCTAGGATATTTAATTCTTTCCCCACGCTACTTCTCTCAGAGGGCAACTTGGAGCATCTCGGCACTCCTGTATAACAAAATTTAATCTGTTTTATTTGGCTTACAATAAGCTGCTGTCCCATACAGATTTTATTTTCACAATTCTATGGGACATAGAGTTACACCCCCTAATTGCAGCTGCTCATCGTGACATATTCTTCTCATGTATCTAGATATTTAGATATATATATACAGTCATTTGTCTCGTTTGGTTTTGCTATTGGTTTGCATTGCGTTTTGGGCAGCCAAGAAGACATTTTCGAAAAATAATTTTAGAACAGTTTGTCTTGCGTATATTTGGCGCTTTGTTTACACAGCGGAGCGGACAAGACGTGCACTTGTCTTTCATATATCTTACGGACTTGCTTATACAGGAAGTCCGCACATCGTGATGATGATGATAAATCTATATCTATAAATGAAGGCAATTTAATGCATCGAGTCAATCAAAAACAGACAAAACACAAAGTAAAGTGAATAAATTAGATAAATGAATTTGAAATGTTAGTTTGGTAGTTCTGCGGCACCCTGTAAATGGCCAGGCCAAATGCAAGGCAAAGAAAATAACTAAAAAACAAAAAACGCAAATGCCGTCAGGCCAAATGGGCAGACAGGGCTAGCCCAGCACAGTTTTTATGCGGCAAAACTTTATATATGTATATATAGGGTATCACCGGGTTGTGTGGGGCTGTTCATGAGTAAGTGAACAAAAATGTGTATTTTCAACTGCTCTTTTTTTTTTGCTCAGTTGTACAGTTTCTCGCTGAGTTGCTCTCTCACTTGCTCAGTTGTAGACTTTGCATTCTGGGATTTCTTGATATGTCAGCTCTTCAATTGATTGCAGTTTTGCGTTTAAGCAATGGAGGGAAAATCAACAACTAAGCTGAACAACTGAACAAAAAAGAAAAATTGAGAGAATAAATCTTAAATACTAAACAAAAACGAACGAGCAACAGAACAAAAAACGAACAACTGAGCAACAAAGTGAGCAAATAGCCCAACTGAACAACTTTACTCACTTTGTTCACTTACTGAACAACTGAAATGAGCAATTTTACCCAACACTACCAGGAAGGTTTATATACATAAGATCTTTACCGGTAGTTCTATAGTCGAGTCATCATCATCGTTAACCCATAATGGTCTTTTTCTGCTCTCTCTTCCTCTCTGTATTGTTTGGTTGCAGCCAACACTTTGGGGAGGGTGGGAGAATGCACAAAAATAGACCCACGCACATGGTTCTTCGTTTTCTGTCTTCGCAGTGGATGGGGTAGCCGAAATATCATATTTGACATGCATCCGACTGCAGGCAGCAGCTTAACTAATTGCAATTGCTGGCCAACAGCTTTCAGCTTTTAGCAGAAGGAACGAACCTCTGCAGTAGTCGAACGAACAATTAGCGGGGCGAACGAGCCAAAATATTGAAATTGAACAAACAACAATTTTCAGAAAAATACTGAGCACAGACGTCATCAGCAGACACACGAGCGTGGAGAGCAACATATGTATGTGGATGGCCTATGGCTGGCTCGCTTGCACTTGCCGCTAGGCTATTTATGGCCTATATAGGCCATCTTGCTCACCAACTATTCCTCTCCGGCGGAGATGACTAGAGTAGGGTCTATGTACGTGTGTATGTTCCGGTGGCATAGCCAAAGCTGCAGACGTTGATCGCCACAGACAGCAGAAGACCCGTGATCGTGTAATTTGCCTCATGCGTTTTTTGTCCCGCTAATTGTATATCGAATTGAATTTTATGAAACAAACTGAAATTATGCGTATTTAATTGTAATTTCATTCTGTTTCGTCCCGTCGTTAGTTGATCGTTGTTTATTGTTTATTGTTCGCCGTTCGTTGTTCGTTGTGTTCGTTGTTGTGGCTACCTTCGTCGTGGGTGATCGCACACTCGCTCTCCCAGTGTCACACACAGCCAGTTGCAGTTGTGATCATCAAGAGAAATACTCGAAAAAGCCACACATAACGATATTTTCAATTAATCAAGTGATCGGTGATAAGTTTTCCCCTACAGAAAAAACACGCAAAGAATACCAAAAATTGTAGTTGTTGTTTATATAATAATCTCCTAGCTGCCAACAAGGCAAAATTGTATTCATGTTTGGTTGATTTTTTTGCAGGCAAAAAAAAAACAAAACACGAAAAATTTGAGAAATTCTCTATTGTGCGAGTTTGTTGTTGGTGGGCCGCTATAGTTTTTATGAAATTTAGTGAGCAAGCGCCGAACCAAAAGTGAAAGTGCCCTCAAAATAACGTGAACAGACCAAAAAAAAACAAGATCAGTACCAAAAAATAAAAATAAAATAAAAGAAAAAACAAAGAAAAGATAAAAAAGCATAACCATGTCGGACATTGAGGATGTTTTTGGAGGTGGCGAAGAGGCCCAAAATGTTAAGGAAGTAGCTCCCGATGCCGAGAGCAAGAGCAGCGTTGTCACGGAGCGAACCGAGGAGGTGATACCCGGAGAAACGGAGAAAATGATTACCGAAACAATCGATGAAGATGGCGATGTGGTGGAGGAAACCACCGAGGTGACCCGCAAGACCGTCAAGAGAACCATGAAAATAACTGAGGTGAGTGAGTGCTAACAAATATTTCATTAATATTAAAATGAAAAGGAAAATCGTCCATATATCAAAACAACGGTAATATTTCCTAAAATTGTTTGTTCGTTAATTAATGAGCGTTCCGAAAACTCCTTCAAAAGGTTAGGAATGATACGAAACAGTTTTTAAAGCTTTTACATAAGACAGAAATACTTTATTAACCAGAGAGGGGCAGGAAGTGGACGTTATTCCGCTCAATAAGCCATCAAAAAAACCATAGATCGTTAAGCGTTTCGGCCTAAGATGTTAAAACTACAACAATTGAGAAAAAATTTTTTTCTTTTTGGCAAAAGCGAACAAAAAAGTAAATACAAAGAACTTTGAGTAGTTGCTGCGCCCTTCCTTTAGATTTTAGTGCTCACCGCTGGAAAAAACATATACTAAGTAGCTTTTAGATATTAAAGTAGAAAAATCCTAAAGTGTAGAGAGATAGGAAGAAGAGCTTGTAGAAACACTGAGGGAAAAGTACCAACTAAAAACTAGATATGAATCTAGTGTCCCATATTTTGTAATTGTGAAATTCTAAGCTTAAAACAGGTGTGCTAAAACAAAAATTTCCATACAACATTTTGACACAAAAAGTTTGGTTTTTTTTATTTTGTATGGAGATTTTTGTTTTGGCAGCAGTTTTGTGGAAGTGAATACTGAGCATAAGGTATGCAAATTTTTGATTCAAAATTAAATTGGCAGATGTGTTAATACCAGGCAATCAGACCAAAAGCTGTACCAACAAGTAAGAAAGTCGGTCAAGCCCGACTGTAATATACTCTGTACCTGTTTGTACGAAACTAATAACTTTAAAGTGTGAGGTTTTTTCAAAATCTGAGGGTGGCAACTCTTTCAACCATCGTTCATCTGGTTGAAAAACGATGTATGGGGGCTAGTACCGTACAAAACCCGAAAAATTATAAAATTTGTATATAATTTCCTATTAACAAAAACGTACATTAGTCACCGGGAATCACGCGTTGACTTCAGGCCATCCCAATTATATCGCTCCACTCATAGCAAGGTCCAATTGGGAAATTACCAGTTAGCTATTGCCTTCTCGCTCTCTCTTTCTCGTAAGTTCTACCAATCGCTCTCTCTTTCTCGTAACGATGTTGTTGTTGGCGTTGGTTTTTATTTTCTTTTACATATAGCTCTAATATCGTTCATCTGATCGAAAAATGATGTATGGCGGGTCGATTCAAAATAAGTAGTAGAATATATGTCTAGAATGTTCGAACTATCTATCTTGAAAATTGTGGGAGTTATTTCGTTTTTTTAAATTTGCGGGGGAGGCAGGGGGCGTGGCAAAAATCAAAAATTACTGCCTGCGTATAAGAAATATATGTTCCATACACTTCAAACCTCTATCTCTTACCATCTCTGAGATCCTCGTTCATACGACGGACAGACGGACAGACAGACGACAGACAGACGGACAACGACAACGGACAGACGACAAGCTATATCGACTCGGTGTTGATGCTGATCAAGAATATATTATTTTGGGGTCGAGAGTATCAACTACAAAACCACAACAGTTATTAAGAATTTTTAGAGAGCCACTATCAAAGAATCAAAATGGCCTGGTACAGTTTGCTTTAGCATTTTATTCCCTATAAAATTTAAATTCGAATGTAAAAATCGCTTTGGACCTCGAAAATGACCTAATTCTCATATGATTTGGGTAGTTTTTTTAGGATCGAAAGCAATTTGTAGAACACATCGTTATATTTCATTTAAAATTTTTTTTTTCAAAATTTCAAAAATTAATTTTTTTTTTGAAAAAAAAAATTTTTTTTCTTATTGTTTGTAGCTCGTAAGTAAAAATAAAAATGTCCCCAGTATAACAGAACTTTGTATTAACAAAGATCAGCTCACTGTATCGGTCCATAAATTTTAAGACCAAAAATTGCATATTAAGTTTTAATAGTTGTGATGTGACAATAAAGTTTCGTAAAATATTACTCATACGACATGTACAACAGATCGAAATTTAACAATGAAATCGGAAGAGCATTTTAATCGTGGAAAAATTCAAAATATTAAAAATTTGTTTTTTTGGTAGTTTCAAAATCATGTATTAACTGCGTGATACATGCTTAAAGTTAGTATTTATAACATTTGTTTCCTTTAACGTTCGGTAAACACCAAATAGAATTTCGCTTCATTAATAAAAATATAAATAATTATATCCAAGCTCAAAACAAAATATTGTTCAAAAATTTTCCCGCAGCTTCATTGAGGAATTTTTTTTTTATACTCGAAAAGTTGTTTCTGGAAAACAAGGCAAGCCCAAAAGTATATTATTTATGTAAAATGCCATTTCATTGTGTGCGTCTTAACAAATTGTTTATATGGTCTCACAAATATTATAAATCTTGGCATTTTCGTATATACATCACACATGCAGATAAAGAAATTTCACATATATCTTTCGTACAGCCACACTTTCTATAGGCGACGTCAAGCAACCAATTTTGCAGCTGTTTGATTTCGGCGCAAATTATCATCAAAAATTAAACAAAAAAACAAAATTATTGTTAAGCACAAATCACTTCAGTTGAGCAAAGGCTGCCAAGTTTTGTTATTTTTTGTTCGTTTTCAACTAAAAAATGGCGAAAAAATTGCAAAAATTAAATGCAATAAATTCTGTGCCGCCAACAAGCACACAACGAGAAGAGTAACACCAAGTCGCAAAAAATTATTGAGGTTTCCGTGTCTTGCGGTCTGGCGCGCACAGTGAAGGAGACTGAAGGGGCGGCGGAAGCAACAGGAGTCGTAGACGCAGCCAGGCGAATTGCAATTAATTGCCACAAATCGCAGCACATATTACAAATTGCATTTCCGGTTTGGCGGGGCAGCAGCCATGCATGCAACAGCAGCGGCCATTTGCCTTTTGCTGCAGTGATCACGTTTTGTAGTCGAATAATGACAGCAGCCGAAACATCAGCAGCTCTGAAATCTGTACCTCTTTTTTTTGGGGGGAGTAATGGGCGAGTTTTACGGCCGTCTGTCCGTATTGGTTGAAATTTTATGGCTCCCAAATTAAATTTGCATTTGCAAATTGCTGGGGTTTGGCCTTTTTGTAATTTTTTTCTGTTTGTTTTTATGTGCACAAAATGAAAATATATGAGCAATGTAAGCAAAAGACCTTATATGCAAAGGAATGAACTGACTAGAGATGAGTGCGTGATGCAAACACAATATTGTCTTATTTTCATGGGGTTAAATGAAGCTAGCTACCTAGATTAAACAGGCTCTCTTTTGGAAGCCGTAGACCAGAGTCGGGCTCCTTTTTAGTAGTGTGCGTAAAAATGAACAACAAATTAAAATACAATTGATCTCAAAAGTTTTGCGTAAATTTAGAATGACAATTTTTTAAGTGTTATGTCATAGAATGCCAAATTAGCTTGTTCGTACACGGAAAAATTATTAGAACTAAATTTGAGTTTAAAAAAAATCAAAATTCAAGTACGAGTCGAACTAAATTGTACTTGAAACAAGTATGAAAGACTTAAAACAATCTCAGAATTCTTGTAATAAATGAAAAAGGACAATTTCGAGTTCGGAATTTACTTAAAGATAAAATCCAGGAATTCCGGGATTGGTAAATTTGTACTTAAATCAATCCTTTCGTACTTGGTTTGAGAATATCAGGGATTGACTTACTTCTGGCATCGTTTAGGATTGATTTTCGCTCAGACATCTTGTTTTTTTTTCAGAGTAGGGCTAAAATATTTAGAATGAGAATGAATTCTTTAAAAGAATTTTGATTGAAAAATTCTCAACAAAGCTGATCTGAACATCACCTTGATCTTCAGTGAAAAACTGTCTAAACTAGCACGCAACAAAAAAAAAAACATAAGTTGCAGTTCGGAACATTATAAACAGTTTGTCGAAGCGATTGAGGGAGCTTAACGATGTATTTACTCCTTAAATTGTACAGAAATTTATATCAGACACGGCTAGCTCATATTTAGCCACTGGGGGCCGACCGCATTCGTGTTTTCACACAGACGCGAGTCGAAGAAATGGTTGTGTGAATCGGTGAGCACAAAAAAAATTGATTTTGCAAGTGAGTTGGCTGCCTACTGTGGCACTCACCAACACAAGCACATATGTATTTCAGTCCTCTCCAGTTGGCCGGCCCTGATTTATATTTCATCAAAACAAGATCCGGCTTTGAAAAAAACTGAGAGTTTTCGTTGAGAGTGAAAGCGAAGGCAGTGCCAAAATTTGATAATTAAATGGAAACTTTAAAGAGAGTGTCATCCGAATTGGCCTTAGCTTGTATTGTTACACCATTCCTAAATCTAAAGCCAAGCTTTACTAACGTTCATGCCTTCCTTCTTTTTTGGAGACCTACAGTTTAATGGCAAGCCCGAACGGCAATGCTTAAGATGTATTTTGCTGGCTACTAATCAGGGTTCGTAAAATAACACACATTTTTCTTTACACGCAAGATATTAACAGAAAGTAAAATATACAAGCTGTAAAAAATAATTATTTTCAGACATGAAAATACAAAATTTTTCATAAGAAAACAATAATTTTTGACACGAATGTTCTTTACAGGCGTCAAGAAGACAGCTCAAAAAATAATTTTTTGCTTAAAGGCCTATTCTCAGATGCGCGGAAACTAAATTTTTATGACGAACTCCATATAAAAAAAACAGTCGCGGAAACTTTCCGCCGCTGCGTTTATTTTCTGTGTTCTGAGACACTATAATAAATACACAATTGGCCTATCGATAGTTGGCATATCGATGACGGTATGGATCGTGAGTGGATGGACAAACAGCTGCTGCACGATAATAAATAAAGAGCAACTTCTTATTTTGCCGTCATAAATTCAAAAATAAAGGGAAAATTAGAACAACAAACGTCGCAAATGTATTGATTTCCATTCATTGCATTTCCAAAAACCATAAAGAAGAATTTAATTTTGCTTTTCTAAAGGTGGAAATATAACTAAATTTTTTTATATTTATATTAGTTGTTTGCTTTTAAGCTGGTTGATAAAAAAATAAGAAAAAACAATTTTAATTTGGCGACCCTGAGGTGCCGTCCAAAGATTCGCAGGTCTGGCGGATGAAGCCCTCGATTTCTGCGTGGCCAGTCGATTAGTGTGGGATAGCAAGCGTTCCCCCAACACGTAAGGTTAAGCGTAGGAAGGGCAGGCCGCTCTACGGCCGGAGAAGCCAATCCATCTTCCAAAGTTTGTAGCAGGCAGAGCCACAGACCCGGTTTACATGATGCCCACAGGTGACCGTTGTCAAGTGTAACATCTAGATTCGTAACAGAGTCTTTATGAGCAATCTCAACCCGATTTATTATCAGTTTCTGTAACTTTATTTTCTTGAAAGCAAAACAAATACATTTTTTTTTGAAATAAGGAAACGGCTGACCAGTATGACCGTTACCTTATTTGGCCTCTTTGGCAGATATAAGGTCACACTGGACGTTTATGTGGATGCTATATTTATTATGAGCAATTTTGCATCATAAATTTTCCGCGGATCTGAGAATAGGCCTTAAGGTCTTTTCTCAGATGACATACATTTTATTTTCGGCACTATGCTTCATACAAATAAGACAGCTGTTCAAAAGCATTCTGTTTTCGAAGCTCTACAAAAGTATTTCTATTCATTTAAAGCATTGTGATGAAAACAATTTTTATGTCATCTGAGAATAGGCCTTAATGTAAAATTTTTTATTTTCATTTGTGAAAATAATTATTTTTTACATTGATATTATTTATCATGGCTTGAAAATATTTTTAGTGCATTTTACGAACCCTGCTACTAATACATGGTATTATCTTAGATGGTAAGGCACCCGCGTGGGAGTAAGCGAGAGAGTGAGAGTAAAGGAGTCGGTACACAAATTTTGTATGGATGTGTGTGTGAGGCATAAGCACATGGACTGCAAACAAGAGCAGAAAAAACCTTTCTCATAATGTGTCCTCTGCGAAGAGAGCGCGTTGCTAGGCCACCTTACCATATAATTACAGCATGTACTAATAACTCAAAGCTAAAGACAAAAGCTGGTGTAGGTGACCGCTGCATAAAAGCTATAAACTTTTTATTAGATGTCACACACAGCCACTACGCTAAAGACTCTTCTAAATGTTTCATATATCCAATTGCTGCTTAAAACGACACCTGAAGTATTTTTAAAGATTTGCCATTGTTTCATCACGTACTCATCTCTTAAACAAACATATGCCACACACACATTCTAAGGTTTGGTTTCGCCAACCACACTAATTGCGTTGTCCGTTTTGACTTTGCCCTCATCCTCGACCTGTTTACCTCGACTGACCAACTTTTGCCTCTCCTTAATGAGACACGTAGCATTTTTGTCATTTTTATGCGTTTAACAGGTCAAAAGTTGGTTTTCCGCAATGCTACGTGACTATCACAAAGTTCAAATTGAAAATGCAAAATTAGTTGAATAAGGAGGAGCTTAAATCGGCGATACATCTCCGTCATAAATTTTATAGTTGATTAAGCAGGAAGTCCGTTTGTTGACTTTGTTAATTGTCTAATGTATTTATGCAGTTGGAAAATAGATTAGGAAATGCTATCGGGTGTTTCCCATGCCAATGAGGCATACTAATTTGTGCAACAACGCGTTAAGGCACATAACCAGAAACCGTACAACTACCACAAATTAATTAATGGTATTCCGGCGGGGGTCAGCACGTGAGCATGACCACAGACACAACTTTGTGTGTTTATGTGTTGCAGGAAGGGTCTGCAGCAGGAGCAACCAATATGGCATTGTTCTGGCTTTCGCTTGGATGATTTTGTTCCTGATTAGCCGTCATAATATCGAACCGGAGACTAATTACTTTTACATAGACACAAGTGATACACACACAGTCAGATGATGGATATATTCAATTAGAGGATGCAAATGCAAAGGCAATTTAATTAAAGAAATTGTGAACTACATAAATATGGAATTAGAGGAAAGCTGACGCTGACTACACTGTGACACATTTTTAGACTTACGAATTTGGATGGCATTAAAACTTTGCTTGGCTGGGTCTGTACTGTGGCAATACTTGTTCATCTATTCCTGATGGTAAAAATGTAGCCCCTGCTGAGAAGGTAGAATTGTTGTAGGAAATTTTAATATAATATTCAGGCCAGTTGGAGCAGTTGATTTGGATCAAATCATTAGGAATCTATTAATCGATTGTGGTTTATGACTGTCTTGATGGCAAAATATTTTAACCGCATTCTCTCATCGTTTCTTCGAAATAAGAATCATTTCCCATTCCGAACATGCGAACTAGAGCTGTAAAACTATCAACGATATATCGATAATATCGATGGTGGCAGTGCTGCGGGTCATCATCGATTGTTTTTTCCACCATCGATACATCGCGATGTTGTAAAATTCGCCCCGAGAGTGGGAAATTGCCTGGAAAATTCTATATGGTAAAACCAATTTTTAATCCGATAGACTTCAAAATCGTTTTGTGAACATATTATAGAAAATAATTAGACATTAGATTTCTCGGTGGTGGAATTTTCGCCCACAGGCGAGAATAATGGTAGGCGTATTTCGGTTCAGTGACAATGGCTATTTGTGAGTCGATCTGAATAAAATTCGATTTGTAAGCTCCAGGGTCAGAATGAATGGAAACTCATGTTATTTTATTTCGGGAAGTTCACTGCAAAGGTCGGAATATGGTCGAAATTTTCTCATTTCTGAAGGTCGGAAAATGGGTGGCGGTGGTGGTATCATTGCTAAACTCTTTTTCATCATTTTGGTGGCTATACTGATGGTGTTTATTTATTTTTTTATCATTATGTTCCTTAACATCATCTTCCCAAAGAACGGATGATCTCACTTTTTTATTTAAATTATAATAATTTTTAATAATTAATATCAATATTTCCATCAACTTTCCGAAGAACGGATAATCTCGCAAACTTTTTTTTTTTTTTGTAATCATTATAAATCAATAATATTAATATTCTTAAGTATTTCCTGAAGAACGGATACAACAATATTTTTTTTTTAATTTGCAGTCTTTATTAATCATTAATATCGAATAAAAAGTAAAAAAAATGTAAGTTGATTTCAAACTATTATTTTTGGCCCTTTTAAAAAGTACAAAAAGTGATTTTATTTTTGCCGCAGCTGTATATGTGCAATGCAACATGAATTGTTTAAACAAAATAGGTTTAAAAAACAATTTAAAAATTTTTATAAAAAACTCTTTTTAGGTCGATAATATCGAAATAATCGATTGTTTAGACTATCACTATCGAAAACATCGATGGGGGGCACTATCGATGTTTTTACAGCTCTAATGCGAACTCTGAAACGAGAACAAGACTGATTATATTTAAATAAATATTAACACATTGATATTTTGTTTAAAGTATTAGCTAAAAAGATACCGTTTAAGAAATTTTTGTTTTCTTCTCAGGTTAATCTTCCAAACCAAACAAATCCTTTTTGCATATTTTATGAATTATAAAATTAATTTGCATGAACACTGGTTCTCCGACTATCTGAACCCGATGAAATTTTAAAGCTAACTTTTAGATCGAAATAGACATGATTTTTTACAAAAAAGTATGTACATAAAATCAGAACAAAAAGATCTTGCCTGAAGCCCATAAAATTGATAAGTTAATCCCGATCCAAGGGCCTTATCAAAATCGAAGATCGTATCTTTATAGGGGCGAAATCTTCCATTACTAAATAATATTTTTTATAACAAATAAGGATGAGTGAGAGGAGAGGATATGATAACATAAGATATAGTTAAAACAAAGGTTTCAGCAGGCTTCGTGATGCGCGTAGTTTCTTTGGCAAGGCTGTAGATATATTGGATAAATATTTCTAGTAACGCGCTGTGGAACGACGCACAGAGAATAATATGACGTTCTAAAATCATGACCAAATGTTCATGATTTCGTTCTATTTTTCCGTTCATGAATTTTTAACTTAATTCAACCATCGTACAACAAATATAAGTAGCATCTTAGACATGTAGCAACGAAAGCGTGCGATGGTAGAGGGCGCTAAGATGCAGATCCGTTTTTGCAAGGTAATGGTTCCCGAGTTCGAATCCCAGACGGAGCAAATAGCTAAACTAACACTCATCGTTTTTTCTTTGTTCTTCAAAAACAAATAAAAAAATCAATGAGGGAATATAAGCTTTTCTGGTAAGGTTTTTTTGGGGTGCGTGAACAGCAGAGAGGAGAGAGGAGGAGGAGAGAGCCCTATTAGAAGAGAAGGGAACCCAAAAACCGTTGTAAGACTTGTGGTGTGGATGGGGGGGTGGCAACTGCTTTATACACCAATCATATCATCCATCCACACCTTTCCCGATGATTGCTGTGTTACTAAATTGAGCAATTTTTTTTTATAAAAATAAGAACAAAATGTTCATGAAACATGGCCAAACAGTTCATAAAACAAGCACAAAATGTTCACTAAACAAGCCCAAAAAATCCAAAGTGAGAACAAAATGTTCATGAAAATCGTACACCAATGTTCATGATTTGAGAACAAACGTGCATGATAGACTTTCGTCAACGGATGTTCATGATTTTGGTACTTTTAGAACCCATATTCAAGAAATGGTCTTACTAGGTAGACGCACAGTTGCTTAGTGACATAGGGATCATTAAATTCCTAATATCATCTTTTAACAAAACCAAGAACACCCATGGCTTTGTTTCTGATGACCGATATATGACTATAAAAACATAACTTGGGTACACTCAAAGAAAAAAGCGAGCAGATCGTGCTTGATATCAAGCAAATTTTTCTTGTCAGAAGTTCGGCAAGACAGAATCTTCTTGGATCCAAAAAGAAAATACTGAAATTAAAAACAAATTTTTAAGCTCGATTTGCTCGGTTTTAAATTTAGACGGCTTTATACCAAGCATGATTTATTCTCGAATTCAAGAATAGATCTTCTTGAAAGTAAACATTTTAGAACAAAGTTGCCAGAGAGCGAAAGAACGAAATGCTCTCGTTTTTTCGTTCGTTGTCCACAATGCGAACGCCTCACCTCCCTTGCTCCAAACTCAAAATCGAGCGCACAAGTCTTCTCGATTTTAAGCAGATTTCTTCTTGAAAATTCAAGACGAAAAAATCTAAATTGAAGCCGATTCCAGTCTTGCCTAATCGTGCTAGATTTCTCTGGGTGTATAAATTGCACACCCAAAGGCTATCAACCGAGCACCACGTGTAAGCAGAATTTAAATCAGATTGAAGAAGCATCATTCGATAGACAGAGTTTCAGGTCATCAGCATACATTAGATCATGCGAATGAGATAGTTCTTGCGGGTTGTTATATAAGGATAAACAGTAAGGAGCCAAATAGTGTACGCAATCTCTCAAATTCGCCTTAATCCAGTTGAGAAGAGTTGGTAAAATGACGAGTATGAGTCGAACGCTTTGCTGAAATCTCTGTAAGTTACGTCGATCTGCCTCTTATTAACAAATCTATTGTTGACATGAGTTGTAAACTCAACTTTTATAGATACAGAGCGCTTCTTCATGAAGCCATGTTGAGATTTTAATATAATGGAGCGTAAAGAATGTTGTAATTGGGAGTTCAAGTTTTTTTTTAAAAGTTTAGGAATATCCGACAGTGTCGTTACACATTGAAATGATTGAATTGGTCCCTTTTTATGAATTGAAACAATAAAACAATCCATCCGATGACTAGGTAAATCGCCTAGTTGGAGGAAGGTGGTAAAATGCATTTATGGTTTTCTCAATATCCTGAGCTGCGTCCAAGAATTACCAGTCAATCTTGGATAACGCCTCGATTAGGTCAAGAAAATCGTTTTGAAATCAAAAATATGCGGAACGTTAGGGCCGGTATATCTAGCTCACAAATCTGATTTCATCTGCATCAAGCATCAATTTTAAAGATCTTATAGTCCTGCGAAATATTTATGAACGACTATCTGACCACATTTCACACACATGTGCCTGGAGGTCAACATCATTGGAAATAGCCCTGACATATTGAGGAACTCGCCCTTTTTACCCGTCAGCGTCTTTCACAGCTGACAGCTGTCAACGGTGTTTGGCGGCGCCAAAAGTCCAAACAAAATATTAATATAAATATATAAATTTATACACACACATATAGCTGTATGCATGTTTCGTATGATCGTTTAGGTGTGACAAAATGAGACAATTCAATGTCAGGTGCTTTGCCTTTGCCGCCCGCTTGATTTTCATTCATTTGTTGCAGTTTCTCAAGGAACCATCCTACCTACTCTCTCTATCTCTCCCACACGCTCGTATTTATTTATTTCTATTTTGGTCAACTATTTATGCTTTATGTTTGCCTTAATTTATAAATTTACCCCCCAAACCGCTGAGCAGTGTTTGTGTATGTACGTGTGTGTTAAATGAATCCAATCGAAATATGTTTATATAATTGAAAAACAAACGTTTTTGGGTGAAAACATAAAGCAACAACCTAAGAGCCAAAGTATGCCAGAACAAGGGAGCATATATACGAATGTATAGAATATACTTATGCCTAACCGATCCCCAAATATATGTACTCACTCTCTCTCTATATATATATATATATATATGTAGTCTTCATACTTATGTAGAATATGTGCGCGGTATATAAATAAAGCTGCCAAATTGTGCGGCGCACTGGGCGTATGATAAACGTGCCATTTATTTTGGCTGATTTCTTAGATGAGCGATTTTTTGTATATTATTTTTTTTCCATCTTTTCTGTCGTTCTCTTTCCCTCTCCAACTAACGTGCGTTTTGCCATTATTCATGTAATTTTCAACAAATACTTTTGCTATTAATTTATTTATTTAAACGAAATTTGACTTTGACCTGCCGCAACGGAAATTTGCCTTAGAGGCCAGGCGCAGTTCAAAGAGTTTACCTCCTTTTTACATCAATAACAAACAAGTAATAATTGTGGGTGTTTTTTTTTTATTTGTTTCTTGCACCCTGCCACAAACTTCCGCTGTCCGTTGGGCCGGATATTCTATTGAAATTTATTTCAATTACATTTGTACGCGCCGCAAAAATCTTGAAAATAAATTCAATTTACAAAATGTTTTGCGTAGTTTTGCGTACAACAACAACAACAACAACAAAATCGGCCACCGCATCGCAGTCTGTTGGCAAATCAATGAGGAAATTTGCAAATTCACTTAATTCAACGGCTTGTGGGTTCACTTGTAGTCGCAGATGTAAGACAATGTTTGCTTAAGGGTGGAAATCCACAGTTGACCGTTGTTGCCACCGAAGGGAGAAATGCAAATGAAAGTTGGAAGCGCAATTAGCTAACCCAGCTTAAGGCATGGAAATAGTACTCTATTCTGGAGATTATTGAGAATTAAAGTGAGTTGGCACAGAGGGTTAGATTGTTGTAAAAATTATTTGAAATTTTTTTGTTCTGCATTTTGAAGGTTTTTGAATAGTTAAAACTGCTTGAAAAGATGGAATCAAACCGAATCATATTTCCAAAATCTGGTACATACCGAACCTTATGTTTCGCTATTAGATTCTGTTTTAGTTCTAATTTTTTTCAATAATCGGTACCAAATTGGTAACTTGGATTTTATTTCAGTGTAACGGTATGTATCGCTAAAATATTACAAATCCTTAAAACCAATGAACAATGAAAAATGGGCAGGCATCTTTCGCCCTAAAAAGAGTAATCATCAAAATGATACCATTAAGTCATCAATTTGAAACTATTGAGTATACAAGTTTTTCCTTAATACTCCAAGTATCATGTTCATACTTGTAAAGTATTATAATGATATTTTCGATAATTTTGAAATTAAAACTAGTTCTTATCAATTTGTCAAATTTTTAGCATCATTTTGATACTAGCTTTTCACAATTTAATATTTATCTCTAAAAAAAATGCAATATTTTTTTTCGAAACTTTTTTTAAATTTTTTAAAATTGTGTGTAAATATTTAATTAGTAACAAAGAATTATTATTATTATTTATGATTATAACGATTACGATGCCTAAGATGCCGATTTGACAGCTAGGCAGATGATTAGAATTTTACTTATACTGGGCGATGCCTAACATGTTACATTTTTACATACTCGAGCAGGTCTATTTTCGGTAAAGAGCTCCGATTAAGATTCCGGTTTGATACCCTGCTTGAAAACGAAAGTTTTAATTTTTATTGTTCCCAAGATTGACGGATATGGCCAAGTTTTTGCTTTTCGAACTTTGTTCCGAAACCGTTGTAAATCAACAACAACCAGAGTTGTCAACAATTCTGTAATTCAGTTTGATTTAATTTCAAATAGTTTTTATATTATATTCTTATAATGAAAAAGTGATGTCAAATAAACCCTCCCTTTTTTAAAAAACAGAACGGATTTTAAACTTTTACTACCAATACTTTTAAATACCAAAAAAAGTGGTTTTACAAATATTGATATCTCAGGCTATGTTCATTGCACAAGTCTCGGGTTAATTGTGTATGAATAGAACTATGTTGTGGCTAATAAAAATATTAATTAAACAATTTTTTTTTACTTAATAATATAAAATAATTATTGCTTTTGTTTGTGTATTATTTTTTCAAAATTTTAAACACAATGATATAGTTTCTAAAAATATACAATTTATTGCCCCAAGCATGCAGTAAAATATGATACTTTGCAATAGATGGAGACTTTTATAGTTTAAAAAATAAAAAATTTTTAGATTATAAACAAATAAAACAAGAGCGTTAGTTGAAGTCGGCCCTGCTCGACTTCAATGTACCCGTTACTCAGGAAGAGGTTTATTTAAAAATATATTATTAAATCACAAATTCCCAGCGTAATTATTTGTGTTGCTTAGAGATCGACTATACTTCATTTGATCGTAGAATGGCGTATGGTTAATCGATAAGTAATGATGAATAACATATATGTCTAGAAGGTTCAAACACTCTATCCTTGAAATTGTGGGATATATGAGAATATTTCCAAATTGCGGGGGTGTCAACTCTACTACTGTTCATCAGTCGCTCTGAAATTTTATAGATGAATTAAAAAAATCTTTTTAAATATACTTTCACTCTATACAGTCTTAATATAAGCGTAAATCATTTTTTACAATGTTCAACATCATTCCAAATAGTGCTGGAAATCAGTCCGGACTCATCTTTTATTATAGTCCAAAAATGGAAGTATTTTCCGCAGGTTTAAAAAAAGCACATCAGTTTCAGGAATACTACTACTGTGAAAGTGTAATGACTTTCGTGATCGATTAGGGACGGTCATGAATTTAAAATTTGAGTTCGGGACCAAGATTAGTCAACCTTGATTTTTTGTGTTTATTTGGTCGCATACAAAAATATTCACACACAGACACGCCTTGTGGCCTAATTCCACTACAGCAAATATGTACATATTTTCACATATTATCCCATATTAAAGAAATAAGTAACACATTTTCCATAGGATTAAATATATACATATTTTAAATAAGTGTATATTCGCCCCGAGTGCTGTCAGTTTTGAAATACAAAATTCTCCTATGTGTTTTACAAATCGCATGCGACCCAAAAACGACTGAACTCCCATTCGATTTGGTCGCTTATTTAGCGATCAGATGAACATCGATCGAACTATAAGCAAATCAAAAAAATTATATAACAATTGCAGCAGCAATGGGTAGCACTTTACACAGTTCGTGTGGCGTCACATTTAAAAGTTGGATACAGAGTATATAACAGTCGAGCCGTGACCGACTTTCTTACTTGTTCAAACTAAAACAGAGATATGCAAAGCTGTTTTCCTTCTCATTAGATAACACTTTACTACCAAACTATTTGCCTTTACCTGAAATCTTCTTCAAGTATCCTCGAATTTTCACCATTAGCATTTCCATGGCAGCTTCAAGTCGAACAACAAAATCTAATGAAATAAACCTAATTTGTTGAGTTAGCTTAAAGTGGAATAGTAATTTTGTAAGTGGATTCAACTTTTAACTAGATACAACAGGTCACTATATTTGTTGTCCAAAGGTAAAAGCTTTTGCATTTGTGTTTTCATTAAGCCAAATGTTTGTCTTGTTTAAACAATAAACTTGTTACATTGCAATAACCCAATTAATAGTTTTAAAGTAAACTGAAGTCGGCTTATTTACACAAAAAGCTGCTTGCGGTCGCTGCCATAAAGCAATAAATAAATAATGGGGATTGATTTTCAATTCAATTTCGTTGGCCCAACAAGGACCACATCGAATTGACATGAAATCCGGCTCATAGATCAACATTTCGCCATGTTGCCATTGTCATTTTCAATTTCCAGTGGCCTGATAACAAAAGCTGTGGTGTCATTTGTTTAAAATGTTGCGAATTTACTGTGACAATATTTATATTTATTTTGCAATTATTATTATTTGTCAATTATTGTGTGCAGTGAAAAAAGAAACACACATACATACACGCATTCATAATTTCTTGAATAATGTTATCAAAAGTAATGAATGTAATTATTCTCACTCTGCTGGCAATTTGCAGTTAATTTCATAATTATTATTTGCATTAATTGAGATTTAATTAATGAGATGGCCATAAATTTGTATTATTTTATAAATTAAATGACAGACAAGCACAAACGATATCTTTGGGCATTTCTGTCATTTGTCTTTGTCTAAAATATTGGCAAATATGCCAACGATTTGTCAACACAAACAAAGCAAAGTCTTTGAAATCGAAAGTAAATCCTTATGCTCTTTATATATGTATGTAATCACATTTTGGCTGCATTTCGGCCAATAATAAAATGCACTTGACTGATGCGACGTCAATTGAGCTGCTCGGGGCACTTTGATTGCCGTGTCGCAGTTGCTTCGATTTCAGTTGCATTGCAAAATTCAAAAACAAAAGAACACAACAAAATCGACATTTGCATTCGCATTCGGCGGAGGCATCAAAAACTATTGATTTATTGCTGGAATGGCAAATGGAAGCGTCGGGGCCGAGTCAGCTAAATAAATAGATTAGTTTTTATGCGATTTTTGTTTTTGGTGGCCTGTTCTCATTTTCGGTTATTGCGTACTTTGTGACGTGCGCGATCTCTAAGTGTAGGTGTGTGTGCGTGTGTGTGTGATTGTGCTCCAAAATAATATTGTAAAAATTACAAATTTGAAAATACAAATTAAAATTTCATTTTGAAAATTGCTCAATTTTTCGACCACTAGCCTGCAAGGCAAACCAATTTTGTTACTCAAAAGCGGATTAAACACAGTTGCGCCAGCTAATTGCTAGCCATGGCCATTACAGATTGGAAGGTAAGTCAAGTCGAGTGCCAGGAGAGCTTACAAATCTATGAAAATTATGAATAAATAAGGATGTGTCAATTAGATATGACAGCAGGTAAAAAAATTAGCTCGTTAAATTTAATTAAGTTGTTTTTTCTGAAATTTAATATCGTAACATAATTTTTGCATTAAAGCAATATATTTTTTGTAAGCAAACATTTGCATACAAGAAATTAGGTTATTCATGTTTATTTTATTTCATTTATATATTGTTATTTTCACAAAGTATAACACTAAAAAGTATCTCGCTAGGAGACCCCTGACTTATACCCAGTTATTCAAATTCTTTTGTACTAGAATTCCACAGCAACAACAATTTTAACTTGTTTATAAACGGAACATAATAAAATTCTACAGGGTCGGTGGGAACACAATAACAAATAGGCACTTTAATCAAACATTTGTTTCAGGTACCGACGCACAATGGTTGCGCACAAATGAGGTTGCAAAAATTTTAAATGGACCCATCTTATAGGAAATTCTTCAACGACTTTAAATATGCAACCATTAATAAAATGCGATGTTTATTTTAGAAGATTCAAGTTGACCGATTTTCAATTAAAAAAAACACAACTTTTTTTTGTAATTTACTCCGCTTTTAGGTAGAGTATCCGAAAACTAGGTCACGAATCGTCATAATTTGTTGTCTCTATTGATTAATGTATTTATTAAGTGTATAATTTTAAAAAAATTACTGTTTGCTTTGTATTTCTCCTAGTAAATAGATATTTACCAACTGTCCATTTTTTCACTATTTTCCAACTTTGATGGAAAATATCTTCTTTGATTATTTCCTAACTTATTTCAAAAAGTTCCAGCTGCTCGTTGCCGCCTCTGCGTTTATAAGAGGTAAAATAGTTAAAAAAGACATGGCAAAATGAGGGCCTCTTCAACATGTTGGCCCCATCTTCCTATGCGACATGTGAAGTCACGAAAAGAGTTAGAATCCACTAGTTTTTGTTCAAAAATGATTAATCTATTAAAGATATATAAATTATAAATTGCCATAAAAATTATTTTGGAAAAATCTTATAACAAATAAAAAATTCTAAAAAAAATACATTTTTTATTTTAATTTTTTGAGTAAAAAAAAAAACATAAAAAAGAAAAAAAAAAATTGTTAAAAATAATTTTTTTATACTAAAATATTGATTTTTCCAGACATTTTAACATTAATAAACCATAGGTAAGCATTTAGTAGGCGTAGCATCCCTTTCAAACATAGGTTTCATAGGTTGAACATTTATCTATCATTTGTCATTTAATTATTATTCAATTATCTCATTTGGTTCAAAAGTTATGATTTTTGAAACGAAACAACTCAAATGGCGCCACTGTGCGACGAAGGAGCTTAACCCTACATTCTGTAATATCTTTAAAAGCGCATAGTAGATTTTGAAAAGAATCGAAATTTATGATGGTGGATATTAAATATATTATGTCCTAAACAGATCACCCCTGAAGGCCATAAACCCGACCTAAGAAATGACCCAACTGCGCTTAAATCAAATGAATAAAATGTTTCAAGTCCAGCTAGAAAACTCAAAATAGTAAGTGGACCTCCAATAAATCTTAAATTAATAAATTGCCTTGAAATGCACTGAATTTTCATGAAACTCATCCTGATGCTTCAATACATTTTGAAATGTTTCTTTGATGAATTTCTTATATGCGTGGCAAGAACTGTTAGGAAGGAGACGTTAATGTCACAAATCGCATGTTTAGAAAATTTATAGAACTTAAATAGGGTATAACTAGATGGGATTAAATATACTACTGTGGGCAAAAAAAACGTGAATTTTTTTATTATTGAAAATATCTTTATTTTTTCTTGTAAATTCATTTTATCTCCTCAAAATATTTTCTGATCCTTCCGATATTCCCACTTGGTCAGTAAGGTCTCGGAATGTCAATCGACGATTTCGGAGCACTAATTCTTTGATTTCGTTGACGTCTAGCTTATCAATTAATGTTAATGGTCGTTTGGCCGAACTTCGTCTACAACGCTTTCTAGACCCTCTTTGAACATTTTGTACCACTCATAAACTATTGTTTTCGATAGAGCTTAATCAGCGATGACCCTCTGCAACATTTTTAATGTTTCGACAGCCGATATATTATTAAAATCGTTGTTGAATAGTTTTAAAAATAATTAAAAACGAAAAATGTACCTTAAGTAATTTGTTATTTTGCACAGATGCGACACATTTTTGCCAACTTAAAAATATCCCAAAAAAATATAAATTAAAATTTCCTGGTATTTTTTTCCCACACACCCAAAGAAAAATCGTTTTAAAAAGACCGAACTCAAGCACATTCGTTCAACTAGAGTACCGTTCTTGAACCGTGAACATTTGGTCATTTCATGAATTCAAATCTTAAGCCCTCTGTTTGATCTTTATGAACGTTTCGGTGATGGTTTAGTAATATCATAATACAGGAAAAATTGATCGAAATCGGACTATACGTATATCGGTCGGTAAAAGAAACTACTTCTAGTAAGAAAAACTTTTTTGTTTTCTATCGTAGCGTCCCCAATCTTGGTATATTAGTATTATATGCTTTTACATAATTTTGAAAAAATCGGATGACTTTAGCATATAGCTGACATAGGACCGATCGGTCGGAAAATGTGATTTACTAAGAAAAGTATCAAATTTTTATTATCAATGATTTAAAAATTTAAAATATTTAATATCTATATCCTATATATATTTTACCGGTTAAATCAGTTGGAGTTCTTTTCAAGTGTATTAAAACTTCGGCACAGTCGAAGTTAGCTTTGCCTTCTCGTTCTTTGTAAAGAGCTTCTCTCGTACCGGTTGACCCACAACATCCACTCTTTTACTCACTTCGAATCGATCCTAAAGCTCTGTATAGTATTTTCCTAATAACGTTTTGACGTTTTCGCAATCTCAATTATATTTGCTGGTCTCGATTTCCTAGGAGCAGTATGTTTCCTTAGTTTTTGGTGCAGTGATGGATCCAAGTTACATCTAAAATTAAGTAAGCTAATGACCACATAATATTTTATATTAGAGATCTTTGAGAACTTGTTAAAGATTAATAACTTAAACTGTGTTAGCTGATGGCTTACACTAACCAACAAAATTATAAATTGACATACCAAGTAAGTTAGTATTATACTCAAATCAAAATTGTGACAACACACAACTTGACAGCCAATAAGTAGATTAGTTTATTTTATTTGCCATTCTAACAGCAAATTTAAGTGCTGCTGCTGATGAAAAGGGGTCGGTTAAGCTGTCTGTGAAATTTTTAATTTCCCTTAAAAAAAAAAATTTCCTTTTTTTGCTATTGTTGTTGGCTGCTCTTTGTTTGTTGTATGTTTTCCTGCGCTTGCCACTTAGGTGTGAAAATCACTTGTCAATCTTTTATGTTAAGAAATCGGTGTCGTCTTCGTCGTCGTCACCTGCTCGTTAAATTTTGTATTTTGCTTCCGTTTTCTTTGCACTTAATTGTGTCTACTTTGCCATCGATGTTGCTGATGCTGCGTGTGATGCCGTGGTTCAAGGTGATTCGACATCGACGACGCTTCGACGCATCTTTCAATCGGTTGGGCGCCCATACGTTGCTCCCTACGCACCCCGGGCAACCCGTTGAGAACAGCAACTTTTGCCACTGCCAAGGACTTTTGTTGCCTTTGCTTTTGGCCTGGTCGTGTTTATTTTGGCTGCGGGTTATTTTCTGCTCTCGTATTTTTCACTTAATAAAATTGTTTTCACTCGCTGCTACTGCCGCTTTTCAATATGTTTAAAAATAAATGTTGACTGGCCGTCTCTCTCTCCTCCCCGGAGATTCTCTATCGCAGTTCTTCCTCCTCTTTATTATGCTGAGCTGCTATCGACACAGTTTTTCATCATGCTTGGCCATTGTTGTTTTTATTGTTTATTGTTTGTGGTTTATTAGCAATTTTTGCTTGCCATTGTACACAAGTATATCGTTTAAGCAGCTCAAGCTACTTAGCCCTTCGTGTGCATTTTGCTGATAAAGACGCCAGGCGGCAGCAAATTGTTTCCTTGGTTAAGCTTTTCAATTAATTTTCCTCTTGGATTTGCTGCCTTGCAAATTACTTATTTATGAGTGATTTGATTGTCTTCCGGCCTGTCCAGAGCCGGCGGGTAATGACGTTGTTAATTTAGTTTGCTTGAAAGCGATTAGTTGAGGTGTTCATTTGATGGGACCGTCATCATCATCATTATTGCCATCAGGAAAACCGGAATGCATTAGATTGATTAAATGCAGTCTGTTGGTCAAGTAATCAACTTCCCTTCCCCTGGCCATTGACAGCAACAATGTGGCAGACTCTTTCAATCACCCCACTCAAACAGCAGCTGCAGCTGTTGTGCATATTCTCTCTCTCTTAGCTTTTATTTCTAGTTTATTTTGAAAAGAAAAAAACGAAACATTTCCCTGTGCTTTTTCCCCATTGTCTTGTGCCTTGCAGTCAGCGTAATCAATCAAAATGTGGCCCAAGCCAAAACTGAAACAAAACTAAAAAAGTTGCAAGAACACAGAATTTGGGTATTATCTATGGCAACGAACTGCACATACTCTGATTAGATATGGAAAGGTAATAAAATAATTGGCTTTAATAAATATTTATTTAAATTCCACGACAAAAAGAATTTTTTTTTTCAGAAAATAACTTTAAAAAAAATATTAAAATAAAGCCATTGTGTTATTCCAAAAAAAAATGATGCAGTTTAATTCCTAAGGCCCGAAATAAGGTAAAACCATTGAATTTTAGTCATGCCATTTCTTTTTTTGAAAAAAAATTATCATAGTGTAATTCCCAAAATCCAAAATGAAAATTAAAAAAGTTTTTCTTACTTAGATCCATTTTACTACGGATCGGTCCTATCACAGCTATAAGATATTAACTTTCAATTTCGACCAAGTTTCGTAGATATGTTTTTAAAGAATAAAATCTTAACAAGTTCCATTTTCCTACTTATGGGTCCTGTGACAAATATAAGAAATATGCATCAGATTTCGACCGAATTTCGCAGATCAGTTTAAAAGCATAAAATCTTGAAACTTGCATAGTTAAAGAACGCTAACATTGAAAAGAAAAATAATAATTTTCCGACCGATTGGTGCAATGGTAGATTTAATATAGTCATTCGATCCGGGCGGTTCCAACACATTAACAGCGTGTACGTAAGAAATGACTCTGTGACAAACTTCAAGTCGATAGCTTTAACTGAGAGACTAGTCAGACGAACAGACACCAGACGGATAGACGTTTTGACAGACGGACAGATATACAAACGGACGTACAAAGTGGCATACGGTTGGATTAAGCTTAAACGACTCAGCTTGTCGCTCTGTTCAAGAGTATATATGTATATTAGAGCCCTGCATGCGTGGAGTTAAAGTACACTTTGACTCAACTTTTGAAGAATAAGTTCGATTAAGTCGGGATTTACACGATGATGCAAACTTTATGATGTTTTTGAAAAAGCTTTTGTTTGTGGGAAAGAGTTGTTGTGGGGTAGCTTGCCCCTCTACGCCTCTTTCCTACAAGCAAGAGCTTTTTCAAAAACATCATGAAATTTGCTTCATCGTGTAAAATCCGTCTAAGTCAAATCTAAAATTGTTTCGATTCGAGTTGCGGAACAGATCAAGCTCCAAACAGATCAAACTCCTTACAGATCAAACCTAAGTGGTTTCTTAGATCTAGTCAACTCAAAAACTTATTCGATCTAAAAAAAACTATGCAAGCAATTATTGAAAAGTTTGAAGTTAATATTGAAAAACATTATTTTTTCATCATATTATCTTTGAATGTTTGAATGAGACACTGCTTGCAGGTGTGACCAAATTTTTTCAGCTTGTTTTATATAAAAGGGGAAATTTGTCTTAATTGGTTTCCCACCATTTAAGCTCATCAAAATGTTCACTGAAACTTTTCACACTGTTCGTAAGTGCCTTTATTTCACAATTAAGAAAGTCAGCAAATCACCATTTTAATTAAAATTGACGATATTTCTTTCTAAGACGTTTTTAAGTTTGCACCTGCTCAAAAGACATTATTTAATAAAGTTAAACAAAGTTCAAATTAGAACTGTCGACCTTTCTTGGACTCTATTGACAAGAGGCGGCTTTTAGGTTTTTGCTGTAAAATATAGTGAATTTTCACCGACACCTATTCACATTTTAAAACATTGTCTCAATCCAATTTAATTACTTCTGACTAGGGATTTTTTATCCTTTACCTTTCTTAACACTTCAGCATATACTTGGTCCACATTACTAGATAAAGAGGGGTGCGGAATTGTTCTGCTTGCCTTTAAATTTGTACCGAACTTGGATCCAAGCAGTACCAAAGCATCAGCAAACTTTTCTAGTCCTGAATCTGCAATCATTTGAAATAGTCGACAATTTGTGACTGCCCATTCTGCGACTTGGACCACTTTTGTTTTCCTTTCCATGCCTAATTCTACACTTAGCTCATCAATTGAAACGACTTTCTACCGACTGAGCCTTACACAAATACAAGTTCAGAAATGTTTGACATTTTGGCAATGCGTTATTTGATCTATTTGTTGAGCATGATTGATTTAGTTGCTTTGCTTACATGAGCTGATTTAAGCTGAATTATTTTAAACAACATATAAATGATTTAGAGAGATTTGACTAGACACTTATAAATAGATAGGTCGGAAATCAATATTAATAAAATGAATAAACACTTTGCAAAATTTTCAATTAAACTTTTCGGTGAATTTTTATTTGAATATTTCCATTTTCTCTTGCCTAAACAAAGGTCTGGACAGAATTTACAAGCTGGGTTAAACCGTTTGGTCAGGGCGCTAATGAATCAGTCAGTCAGTCAGTTCTTAAAATCTATATGTATTTAAAACTTAAACGATTAAATGTTAGTCAAATTTCTTAGATATACAAGCCAAGACAATTCAAAAATCTTAAAATCTAATCCAATCAAATTGATCCTAAAAGTATACTATAAAAAGTTTAGACAGATTCATATTGATAAATCAACTTTTAAATAAGACATCATCCAGTTTTAATGAACCGAATAAATCTTGATCTATCCACTGCATTTGTCATTCATCATTTCAATATCTAAACTGTACAAACTGGATGAAAAAGTCATAAAACTCTGCACATTTGTTGAACAAACAAAACGACGTCAGCGAGTGCTGCAGATATGCATAGAAATCAGAGCAAACGCTAACAGCTAAAGCAAACACACAAACACACGCATACCAGACACAGACAGACACTTGACTCACACACACAACTGCTCTTCACTATACATACATCAAAACATGTTCCGAAAGATTTTCAATTTATTTTCTGTAAAACGTTTTCGCCCCCGCCTTTTGCATTGCTCGAATGCTCTGCATTCGGTTGATGATGTTCCAAACTCGTTTGTTGGTTTTGTAACGTTTAACAAAAATAAACAAAACGCTAGCGAAAATCAATGAAATGCCGGGCCAACTGCAAGTCTAAAACAAAAGTAAATGCGCCGCGCTCTCTCTCTCTCTAATTAGTTTGGCCTGTCGCTGGGATTAGCTGGGCGGGCGTCACATGTGAAAGAAGAACACGAAAATTGATCCCGGAAATGGGGCTCGACATTTAAACGAAATGAAAGGCGACTGCCTGCAGTTTGATTGCTAAATCGGTTTCGTGTCTATTCTTGGTCAGCTTGAGGCGTTTAACAGGGCGTATGATTAATATGCAGCTGGCTCTGCCTGCCTGCCTGTCTGCGTGCCCTTAGCCCTACGCAGAAGTGCATATAAATTGAGACATCCATAAAAATGTCGTGTGGCCAAGTCGGACCGTAAATCAACTGGCCATTAGCCAAAGCAAGAAGAAACAAGATGTTTATTTATGTGCCGAAGAGATGCAACAAGAACAAAAACAACGGCCATAAGAACTATAACAGCTCGTTAAATGCAAATTGAACAGCAATATAAAAACTTTTTATGATAATACGACCAGGCAAGTGGCTTTCAACATATTTATGCGGTTTTGATTAAGTTCTATGTGAGCGACAGTACTGTTGACCACAGTTTTGTCACATATTGAAGACAGATAGTGCTATCTAAGAGATGAGAAAACGGCCCTTCTGAAGAATTTAAATTTGATTTGATGATTTTTTTACTTTTTCGAAATGCATATGATTTTTCAAGCGTTATTAGCCGGTTAAAGGTTAAGTTGGCTTCATTTAAAGAATTTACTTTATTGCAGATAAACTTTTGTTTAAATAAAGTGAGGAAGGAAAATCAGAAGATTTTCCTTTGAGTAGACAAGTTTTGGGTTTTCGGAAAAATATTTTGATACACTTGAAAATATATTATTATTACTTATAAATATATTTATACTATATATTCTTGATCAGGACGACGAGCTGAGTTCAATTTCGTCTGTCCGTCGGTCCGTCTGTCCGTCTGTCTGTCCGTCTGTCCGTCTGTCTGTCCGTCTGTCTGTCTGTTTCTACGCGAACTAGTCCCTCAGTTTTGAAGCTATCGAGCTGAAATTTTGCAAAGAGTCTTCTTTTTGCTGCACGCAACTAATATGTCGTAACCGGCCGGATCGGATGACTATATCGTATAGCTGCCATAGGAACGATCGGTTGGAAAATAAGTCTTAGTGAGAAAAACTTTTTTGTTTTCCATTGTAGCGTCACCAATCTTAGTATATATTAGTTTTACATGCTTCCACATAATACTGAACAAATTTATCGAAATCGGATGACTATATCATATAGCTGCTATACGAACGGTCGGTCAAAAAACAAGTTCTAGTGAGGAAAATTTTTTTGTTTTCCATCGTATCGTCACCAATCATGGTAGATATTAGTTTTATATGATTTTTCAAATATTCGTAAAAAAATGTATCAAAATCGATTGGTCGGAAAATGTGATTTACTAAGAAAAGTTTTTTTTTTATGGTATCAAATTTTTATTATCAATGATTTAAAATTATTTAATATCTTATATCTATATCCTATATATATTTTACAGGTTAAGTCAGTTGGAGTAAAGTTTTTCAAGTGTATTAAAACTTCAGCACAGTCGAAGTTAGCTTTTCGTTTTTATCAAGATAAGTAAGTTGCAGTGTTGAGAAAATATAATTAAAATTAAGCTACTGCATATTTGGAAAAATTAACTTAAGAGCCGGTTCTCTTAAATTTTTGATACAGTTAAAATTTGTGGTTTTTAAGTATTCGATACTGAAATCGTTAGAAAAGAAATATCGCGCAAGGCAATTATCTAAACAAACAAAACAAATCACGATTTCAGACGTACTATCTAAATCGACAATTGTCAAATCAGTATAACAAAGTAAATGGTTTAGCTGAGCAAAGTTGTCTCTACGAAAATAAAGAATCAACCTTGGCTTAGTTGGAGGTACTGCGCGTGTATCGCTATCTCGAAGGGATATGGAGAATGTGTTTTTTAACTTAAGCCAGATATCAAAAATTTCAATATTTTTAAAAACATAAACTTTAATACTTAAATTTTCGAGGAAAAAATAAGTGACCTACTTTGAATCGAATCATTTTCTAAAAAAGAACCGCCTCGGTTCGAAAGATGTTTCGAAAAGACATTTATTTTAAAGATACAGCTTATGATCTGGTTCAAAAGAACTAAGAACCCCGAACAGCAAACAATAAGTAAAATTTTAGCGAAATTTAATAGTAATTTGCCTGTTTTTAAGGAGGGCCAACCGATATGAACAAATTTTTTGTTTGTAAACAATATCCGTATACATATTATAGAAATTAAATTTTTTAATGTTTTATGACTCCTAATTTTAATTATCAAAAATCGAGGAAGTAATCTTAAAGCATCATTTTAATACCCACCTTAGTTGAAAATATTTTAGAAATTCAATCAATTATATTTACTTCCTTGTACCTTTGAAAATGTTTATTTTTTGATTTTTTTGTTTTGCCTTATTATTATAGCTTAGACATTCCCCTTTCATCCCCTTTAATCCATTTTAAAATATTTCAAATAGTTAAGCAGATATATACATTAAAGTAGTGCAATGTTCCTGCTTACGTGAGTATTTTCAACATTGTTCAAAACTTTAACTGCGTTTTTCTCGTATCCACGTTTTTTGATCTGGTAGCCATAATTGCGCCAGTTCTACAAAACCGATTTTTTTCAACTAAAATCAACCTTGAAATTATTTAAATTTTTCCCCGCTACCAATAAAAGGGAAAAAAATTTTTTTTTTTTTTTATGTAGAATAACCACAAAAAAAAATTAATAAATCTAAATTTTTTCAAACGGCCGCCAATTTTTGAACAAAAATATGGAAAAACTTGATTGAGGTACGGGCCAGAATTACATCAATTCTGATTATGACCTCACTTACCGTTTTCATTTCCGATAACCTGGAGTCCCGGAATCTTGGCCACCACCTCTACAACTTTTTTTTTGAGACCTTATGGCAACTTTTGAACAGCCGAAATCCAAACATTATGTATATATTTTGTTATATAGTTAATTAATAACACAAATCAAAAAACTAAACTGAAAAAGCTCTAATGATTTTCTCTCCAAAATTTTTTTTTTAAAGAAAAAAACCTAAGAAAAAATTTATTTTATGAATATATTTTTCCTCGCTCATTAATTGATTGTCCCTTCGTGAGATTTTTTCTAAAATATGTATACAGATAACCCTAACCAGACAACAAATATTTCATGAAATATTGGTTGGCCAGTCTAAAAAAAGAAACCTTTGAAAATAACTGAAAGTCCAACTTAAGAACTACTTTTATGAACCTTTTTTTTCTCGGATAGAAGACATGAAAATAGTAAATTCACAATTTGGTTTGCTTAAAGTGGATGCACCGTTGGGACGCAATAATTTTTAAATTTGTATGCTATTTTTCGTTTATATCGAGATCTGTTAGTGGTGGGAATCTCGAAAAAGAAGATTATTCAAGGATTTTTTTTTAAAACACAGATACAAAATTGGGTGGCTGAGTTCACTTGGAATGACCCATATGTGACTGATTAAACAGTTACTCAGGGTAACTATTGGGTTAAAAGCAAGTCATGACGGACTTTTGGCTTAAGTCCAATGATATTTTTATAATACAAAGAATGCAGATAAATTGATTTAGTATAGACTGTGTACTTCAACCTCCTTTGGCCATCTATTGGTCAGTTGCAGGTTTTAACGCTCGTAGAACTTCTCGTTCTTATTGTCAAAAAACTGGATCAAGTACTTTTAGACTCATCTATTTTGCTCTCTCTCTCTCTTGCTGTAACTAACCCATTTTTCATTCCCAGTTATTATTCGTTTCAAAATGATCGTTTTCGTTATGTTTGAGCTATGAATCGCAGGTATTAAATCGCTTAGTGAGGTGAATTTCCTTTAAAGCACCCAAATATCGAGCTTGTTTTTTAGGTGGTTTTCCACTGATATATGTGATACATATCATGTATGAATTTTTATTTTTTTGTATTCCCAAAAAAAATCACCCACAACAACAACACATTTTCAAGTATGTAATCGGAATGAAATATAAATTTTGATTCCATTTGAATGGCATGGGTTTCCTTGAGTTTAAGTTCATAAGCACCAACCAACAATGCCCTTTGCCTCTTGACAATCACAAATTCTATAAATATTTCATTCGACATACTCGAATTTGTTGTTTTTGATTTTCTTCTATGAGTATGTATGTATGTATGGCGAGGAGAAATTCTTTTGGCTTTTGTTGTCCACTGTCTCAGTTATTTAAATTATAACCTACATAATTTTAATGATTTAGAAAAAATTTATAAAAGAAATTAAATAATATTTATGGGGCGTAGACATGGGCGGGCACATGGTCAGGCGTGACAAACATTCTTTGTATGAGGTGGGCAATAAAATGAAAGTATGCCTGTGATTTAATAAATAATATTTAATAATTTAACAATTTATGGCTCATTCGCCAATTGAAATTGAACATTTACCTTGAAAGCTAGAAAATGCTGCCATTCAAGAAAATGAAACTACTTAGGCATAAGATTAAAAGCCAAAAAAAAGAAAAAAACAAAAACAATACGAGCAACAGTCTTTCATTCTGGCGAAGAGGCAGGTGTCTCTGAGTGTGTGTGTGTGAGCGAATCCACCTAAAGAGCTAATTAGCGCAATTTAAAGAGCAACATTGCTCTTAGCATACACACACCTGTGTGTAGGTGAGTCTGCCAGAGTGTGTGAGTGTGCGAAACACCTTCAGCGCGACAATGTCAATGATCATTTCTGACATGGACGCGTGGGTGTGGCGCAATGTGGCTGCCAAAACAGAAGAAAATAGAAACTCACCTCATCGCAGCCAATGGCTCTCAAACTGTAAGGTGTGAGAGTTTGCAATTATAAACATTTATTCATAGCAAATATATCAAACAAACTGTGGGGTTAAAGCACTTTTATTTATAAACAATATCATTTTTTCTACGGGCGGAAATGCCAGAAAAAAAAACTGCATTGAGCCATTCCATTTGCCTTTTAACTAGCCTGGACTTTCTTACAACAGCATGCACTGAATTCTCCATACACACTGCATATTGATTTTGTGCGCCTGCCTTGCAGGCTATAAATAATATTTTTATTTTCTCGCCTCTTTTTTTTCTTTGGTTGGAAATATTTGAATGTGTTATTTTTAGCAGGCGTTGTGCCTACAAATCGTTTATTGTTGTTTATTTTTATACGCCCCAGCTGGAGCATGGGGGAGCCGGTTGCCAGAGAGAAGAAAGACGGAGAGTGCGGTAAGGGGGCATGCCATATCACAACTTTGTTGCCAGAACCAAAAAACTTTTTTTGGGGGGTTGTCGGCGTTGAGAACAAAAATTAAGGAAAAAGAAACAATTAATTATACGCCTAAAAGGACAACGGGGATTCGGCTAAGGATTTAGCTTTGGGGCTTCTTTTTCTTTTCCAAAACTAACCCTAAAGGAATGTCAATGCAATTTAAATTAAATTTTTATCTAATTAAAAATAAACAAGTCATTAGAAAAGCATTGGCAAGCCTTTTAGCAGATGTTAGGCTAAAGTCGCAATTTATCGACCGAGGCGAGTTTCACAGATATCTGGTTAAGTGCTTTGGCGACCGTGACTGGAGTAAATTACAAGTAACATCGCTATATCTAAATATTGAATTAAACTGATTTATGCGTTTTCCTTGTGGCAACCCACAGCTTCTGAGATAGTGTTGAAGAATTGGTGACCCCGACGATCATTTGTTTATTAATGACTAATGATTAGGTTTGGCTTATAATATAGGTAAGGTAGGGCTGCAAATCGCTTAAAATAAGGAACAAGTTTTTTTTACACTGTGCAAAAAAAACTTTTGTGCTGATTCCTTTAAACCGTCTCTAAAAACTCGATTTATAATTTTTACGACGCTGTTTGTGGTCAATAGTAGAGATGGGCGCGGGACGGGATTCCCGTGGAACCCGAGTTAAATGCTTTCACAGACAGTTCAGAAATTCTTTAAAAATCTTTGGGACATCACAAGAAGAATTTATAATAACTAAATTAAAAAATTGTTTGGCTTAGTTGGTATCGTGTGTCCCTACTGTGCGGGAGATTGTAGTTTCCATACCGCTTAGGAACATATCAATGAAAGTTTTTTCTTAAAAACTTGTACACATAAGGTCACCTTTGCAGCTGTTAGCGCCTGCCTCTAGTCAATAGTCGCATTTTTCGGCACCCATCTTGGCGGAACCCAACAACAACAATTTTAGTGTTCGACGCATGAGACATGATAATCAAGTAGGCCCTTATGTTGTCATGTTTTTATTGTGAATAGCTTGTCATTTGGCATTCAAAACAAGGCACGATGAAGGCCTGCTAGATTATCATGTCACATGGGTCGAACAGTGTAATTGCATCCTTATAATCTTGTGACTTAAAAAATATTAACCTAGGCTTAATATCTATCTAATTTAAATCGCTTAACACGATCGGTTAAAAAACACAGAAATATTGCAAGTAAAATGCTTTCAGCATGTTTCTTAGCTGCAGCGCTCTTACTTGTTATTTCTAAATTATTTGTCTATGTGCGTTGTAAAAAGCTATGGTTCAGAAAATTTCGAAAGTTTCTTTCAGGATTTTATATTTTGGTTGGAATAAAATAATTATATAGTACATGATCGATGTGAAGATGGGATTTTGAAATCATATTTTAATATTCGGGAAATGAATTTGTTCCATTCATCTTATGATTGACGTATTAAATAGCTTAGTATATTGAATGTTTATTTAACAAAAATTATGTTAACTTTAACAGATTTGTCTAAATTCGTTAAAAATAGAGGTAAGCATTTTTTAACGAACTAAGACGATATAAACAAAGGTTCGAATGTAAACCTGAGGTTTAATGAGCTAAGTAACCGGTCCGTGAACAAAACCTTAGACTTTAAGACCAGTTCAAACCTCCGAGCCTTTTACAGAATATTACAGTTTTGCAGCCCTGCTCTGTATATATGTTTTGCGTGTTCTGATAAAACTAAGCAGTTCAGTATGCTTACTCAAAACTTACTTATGATATAATTTCCTCATGTGCTTTCTGAAAATTGTAATAATTTATTTTCGCTGTCTTCCCTTTCCTCCTGCCACTCATTAGCATTTTCAACTAAAACGTCATGCATGATTTAGAATAAAAATCGATGGAAAAATTGAATATTTACACAAGTCGCAGAAAATGTGTTTTCCTACGAAAGTGCAACGCAATTTGTTAGCAATTAAGAATGACACACGATAGACTAAAAGTCAAAGGCGCAACAGACCAACGATTTACAGCGTCAACAAATTGGACATAAATGATTATAATGGTTGGATCTATATAAGCAGTTCCATTCGCATCTAAAAATATATAAATAAATATAATATTTGAGTGACACAAAACAGAGCAAAGCTCAAAACGCAATAAGTGTGAACACGCGAGGGGGATGGAGGAAATCTGATTTACAGCTCTGGCTAAATCGAGCTTCTCCAGTTCTATTCAGTTGAAAGCTACAGCTAGAACTGGTCAGACAAAATAAAATACGAAATTCAACTTGATTTAATTTGATTTTCATGTTTTGTTGTTGAGAAAAGAATTTGCTCAAGAATTTGCTATAATTTTTCAACCGCGCGTATTCTGGTCACCTGTTTCGCGCAAGTTTGTTGAAAGCCGAATACAAACGTTCACATTACGCATACGACGCGTTGACGGGCCACAAAAAAAAAGAAAATAAAGTAAAATAAAATGAGACGAAAATGTAAAACACCAACAAAATAATATAAAAATTTGCACACATATTTTGACAGAAGAATAACTTAAAGTGTCTGCCCGTCCGCCTGTGTGTATGTGTGCGTGCGTGTGTGACTCTGTGTGAAGAAGCATTTCATTTTTAAGATTATGAGCGAATTTTCTCTGTTCCCCGCGGCAACATTAAGTGTTGATTGTGTGCGCCGCTCTATTAGCCAATGCCTCTCCCAGCCTTAAATTCACCTCCTCCTCCTGCTGGCCAAACCAAATGTTGAGTTGGCTGCTGCTTTGGCCAGGCCAACAAATTTCAGGCAAACTCAGTTCGTTGCGAGCGCGAGCGCGTCTGAGGCTGAAAGAAATATAATGTTGAATATTTTTTGCGTTTAAAATTTGCATGCAAATCAACACAGCAACAAAACAAACAAAACAAAAAACACCACACACAATAATACGATAATATTTAATCAAAAACACCCACGCCATATCACACAACAAAAAGTGCAACAAAAACAAATATAAATCAACAATACAGTGCAACAGGAATACACAACAACAAATACACAAAATGAAAACCTAAACAAATAAACATACACAAAATGCATTAGCAAATGCAACATTTTACTAAAGACTTCAACATGCCACAAATATCAAACAATTTCATTTAATTTAAAAAACTTTTCACCAGCACCAGAATCAAGTTTTTCTTGCAATTTTCTGTGTCACAGAAAAAATGTATCATATACATTTTTACTTTTCCTTTGATACTTAAAATGACAAAAAGAATAAAAAACCCATAATTTGTGGTTTGCTTTGAGTTGGTCAACATAAAAATCAAAAGCCACACGCACTTCAAAACATAAGTTTTATCTATCCTTTGACAATTTAAGCAAATCATTAAAATTATTATTAGACCAAAGTTTCCCATTAAAGTATTAAACGTATAAACTGGTTCATCAACGAATCAGGCACCCAATGCGGTTTAAATATTACAAAGTAAAAAGGCAGGTGGCTAGACTTGTAAATTCTGAAGAAGGTTCGAGCTTGCTGTTAAGTCTAGGGTTTCTTAACTTATTAAACCAAAGATTTTGACTTGAACCTTATTTTATAGCTTCTTAGATTATGAAATTACTCTTTTCTAGATTTTCGGAGAACTAAGAAAAATCCGTAAAACTTAACACGTTTTCGACTTTGATTTTATTGAGTAGAATAGATTACACTTGTTATTGTTAGCCATCTCAGAGCACAAACTCTTCTTAGAGACTGGTCTTTGGAATGTTCAATGTATATTGCCATTTAACAATTTGTCTTTAGTTTAATTGACCTTCTAGAAGTCTTTATCAGGGGCGTAATACAAATCTATAAAGATTTCGGTGTACGAACTTTGAGATATTTGAAAACGTAAGAAAAATACCACCTTGTTGATCAATATTTTTGGTAATATTCGACAAAATCAACAAATTTTGTATATATTGTCTATTCGAAATTGGCATAAAGTGGAAATGTTGCTTTAAGGTCTTTACCTTTTGTTTTGATTTTTATAGATGCATTGTATTTTCTCTTTCTTACCTGGTGGCACCTCCTAATCTTACCAAAAAAAGTAGCTTCGATCTTAGAAACAAGAGCTGATAGAACAAAACCAGTGATGCAGTTTTATTCAGTGCACTCCATATTTATATAATCTATCAAAGAGAGAGCTGCACCAAAAACACTGTTGCCCTGTGTAATGCGACATTTCATCAAATAGGCTGGCGTCTCTGGCAATAAAATATCAAAATTTTAAGTTATGAGCTTTTTTATGTTCAATTAAAATTTGTTATATTTTTTTGTGAAAAGATTTTCATGACACCTTTGATGCTCAGTATGCACTTTAACAAAACTGTTGCCAAAATAAAAATCTCTCTACAAAAAAAAACTAACTAAATTTTCGTGTAAAAATTTTATTTGGGGATTTTTGTTTTGGCACCAGTTTTGTTGAAGTGCATAATGCAAAACCGCAACTTTACTATATCAGCAATGGGCACCAAACTTAAACGAAAGGGCTTTATAACAACAATCAGGTTTTGCCTTAGTTTTACAACTCACCATCTAGCGTCGCTGAGCCGCAATGCGTCAAACGTTTTCAGAGAATTAACAATCTGCGTTTCGAATACGCAACGGGTCATTGGGTGTCATCGCTGCACTCGATAATAAACCGATCCAATGATTTATTTCCGCACTATTATTATTCAAAAAATGATTAATCAGTGGGGCTACAAATCCAACTGTGGCCCAGAAGTTAATAGACTAAGGGCCAATTTCTCATCTCCTAAATAGCTGCTATGTGTCGGATAAACATACATTTTACTCTTTTATTTGTAACCTTATGTGACAGATAGTGCGATGTAGGGGATGAGAAATCGGCCCTTAGAAAGTTTAGTTTAATACTGCGACGTTCGGCTTTAAGCCGGTTTGCAGAATATGTAAAATGACATCATCAGAAATTGGATGAGAATTGTGGTTGACATTTCGGTAGCTTTTCCCATTTGTCAATTACAGTCTTAGGGCCGATTTTTTACCTTGTCTATAGCGCTATCCGACACATCATTTTACAAATAAGAGAGTAAATTGTATACCCATCTGGCATATAGCAGCTATATTAAAGATAAGAAATTGGACCTTAATAGTATTTCAAAGAATAGCTGTTACAATTTTACAGCATATTGTCGGCTGACTTTTAATATCTGCCTTTTGGGGGTGGGTCGTTCGAGGGCTCAAGTTTCGGTCTACATAGTATTGCATTTTGTGAGTCACATGCTTCTGTGCTGCTGCTGCCTCGTCTAGGTAGTGCTTAAATTAATCAATGGATCTAGTTCATATTAAATCCAACCCAAAGTTAACGTTTGCAAAAAGTTAGCTTGCAGTTTGATGTAGGTCTTAAATTCAAGACTTGTCCATCTTTAGTATTAATATAATACTATAGAGCAATGATATAAACTGGTCCTGAATCGAACCATATTGTACCGCTTTTGTTCGTTTTTTTTTTGGTCCCTCGAATTGGAGCATCCTACTTTTGTCGTCCCGAACCTCAACCCCAACCGTTCCCGCTCTGCTTGAAAGAAAAATCAGTTCAATCAATTAATTAAGTCCCTTTTTTTAGAACTTTCTCAATATTGTGACCGTGAAAAAATAAATTTCGAAATTGGCATAATTGGCGGTACCACAGAAATCTCTTTTTTGAATATAAATATACATTATCAAAAACGTAAAATTTTCTACGTGTTAATAATCAAAACATATTATGAGTAAAATTTTGTATAAATTATTTACGAGAGACGCAACCCTATTATTGTAGCCATTATCTCTACGTGTATTTTCAGACACAAACATTCCAACTAGACATTCAAATAAGAATTGAAAATTTCTTGAAATTCTGTGGCGCCGACGGAATTTCGAGAGATTTACAAACCAACCATTGTCAAAATCTCTGTGACATCCCTCATTATGACTGTGGGAAGAAAGTAAAGAATAACTCAAGTTATAAAATCTCAAAACAAACCTCATATATTTATCTACATATAAAATAAGGCTACCTTCCACCTTAACGAAGAAGATGAGGTCGATTGAATAATTACAATAATGAATGAATGAATGGTCCATTAGATAATTGATTTACGTTTTTAAAGATTGTTAAATCTCAATTATTGAAAAAAAATAGAGGTAAATATGTGTCAACTAGAGGTGAATTTAAACGTGTCACGGTGTGTCACTGCATGAATAGTGCGTGACGCTAATCTCTTTAAAAATTGCGTGCGTGAATCGTGCGTCAAGAGATTTCTATTACATGACTCGTGCGTTACGTGAAGGAAAAATTGCTCACGCGCGCACCTCTTGTGTCCACTATAAAAGAATCTTTGAATCAAGAGTCCTCTGGTTTAAGAAGTACAAGAGCCGCTAGTCAAATCAAACCACGAACACCCGAATCGAACCTTCTGAAGAATTTTAAAGGTTTGCAACCTTGCTAGACTAGGCTCTTATAGCTCCATTAATGGTACCAAAAATGTATCTATTACATATATTTTAAAGGTGGCTTTCATTTTAGATGCAATAGATACAAACTTTATGTTTTGAAAGCTAGACTTGTTCATTCAACTTGTAATTAATCTAATATTTACTTTTAATTTATTTACAACGCACACAAGGCAAATTTGTTGATTTTTTGTTCAACCTAACTTTTTTTATGAATAATATACAACAAATTTGCATATTTTATTTAATAACAAAACTCAACGTTCGCATTTCAAGGCAGCAATAATAAATTATAACAGTTCCAAACAGAAAACACGCTATAATTTATTTATACAATATATATTTATACATATACGTGTGTGTGTGTGATTGTGTGTGCAAATATATCGCAACGAATAAAAATCATAATGCGTTTCCAGTTAAAATGAGTGAAAGAGAAATCTCGAAATTATTTGTGTGAAGAAAAAGCATTGCAAATATTTGCGAAAACAAAAGTTGAAAACAAGTGCAAACGAAAAATCTCATTTATGCAATGAGCAAAATTCCAAAAAGTTTTCACACAAATTAAAAGAAGAAGAAAAATATACACACGAGGATAATACTCATCAACGTACAAAACACTTAACAAAATGGCAGACACTGCCAATGACAAGGACAATGACGTCATTGAGGAAGAGGAGACAACAACAACAACAACAAAAACCTCGCAATGGCGCAAAACGCGTTCCACCAAGGTGCGTTAATGATTCGACATACTTACCTGTGGGAGAAGGCTAATCTGGGGAAGCCAAGTCATTGGGGTCGCTGTGAGTCAGGCTGGTCGCATGACCAGTCTACGCCCACCCGACAAATTGACAAATGCCCATGGATTTAAAGTTGCCAAAATGCCATCTTTGTGATTTCAGCCTTGGCCAAGACAAGTAAACAAAGGCCGAGCTGCCAAATTGTTGAAGAATTTATTTTATTTTTTTTTTCTTTTGGCAATCGACAAATGTCTATAATAAAACAAATTTTAGTTAAGGGAAGTCGACTTTGGGAGTACCCTTTAATTTTGAATCAGATAAATTGAAATGATTAGATACATTACCTGAAAAGTATGCTAAGTTTTTTTTCTTTCAAAAAGTGTTGAAAGTTAAACCCTCTGTAATGTAGGATTGCTGCTTCTTCCTGGCTAGTAGATGATATCAAAGAATTTACAATTCCTAAAAGAATGATAAATCGAACCAGTCATCATCTTTAAGATTTGCCTCCCTGATTGAAGGAACAATTAAAATCAAATATTTTTGATTTATGATTAAAACAAAATTGAACATAAGAAACCTCTTCTTTTTTTGTTACAAATTTTGCTGCAACCCTTTTATACCCTAACTAACCATTGGCCAGAGTTAATGTATGAAATTCAAATTAGGCTTCCCTACATTTATCTTCTCTTTACTAATTAACTGAAGCCTTTCACATCAACTTTACACTTGATTAACCCTTTTAATATGGCTAAAAATAAACGCAAAGAATAGGAGAGATTTTTTTTTTGCGATTAATCAAATCGCGGACTGGCGACTAAACGCTGCCCTTAATGTATGCACATACATTGATACTGTTATCCAATAACCGATAGCCTGGACCGTAAAAAGGGTTTTCAACATTAAAGTCCATCCTCAAGGTTGGCACACACAGACACAGACTCTTGAGTCAAAACAGTTTCCAGGTCAGTGAATTTTCCACTGCAAATGGGAATAGGGATAAGCATAAGCACAATGGACGATGGGCGCGCGGTTACCGCCCACAATTGCCACTTTGATTATATTTTGCCACATGGGACCCAATCTGTGGTTGGGTTCTTTAAGCGCATAAATTACATACATACATCGACTACAACAGCAAAAGCATTAAAAGCAGGAAGAGCAAACCGTACAAGGAGAAGCAACAGCATCAGCTACTTAAGGATGGTTAAGCCACACTCACCTGTCGCTGGCAAGCAGGTTGGCAATCAATCAAGCTGTAAAGTATTTATTAAACGATATTATGAGGTTTCCCTGCCTCTCACCTCACTTACACACATACATATTATTTTTAATAGCTTCATTGTTTCGCTTAACAGGATTTCATTTCACTTAGAGGCAGGCACACATATAAGTAGATTTCTGAGGGTATGGGTATGTGGGTGCCATTAGGCTTAGCAGTGGCTTAGCTGCAAGGGGGGGGCCTGAACATGCTTTAATTTTTCCTACACATATTCATAAATATGTTTAACCAGTTTACCCCTTTAAATTTGTCCTTCGTCTCCCTCTGACACTCACCATTTCGCTTACCTTTTATTGTTTTGCTGACGCGCTTGTTAACCCAGTACGTTTGGCTTTTGCCTCGCGGCATTTTGTCGCTGCCTTCCTCAAATCAACCCAAAATGGGGGAAAAAATAACGTTAGCTAGCTCTGGCTCCCATTTGCAGACTGGCTGCCAGGCTGTCCCAACTGTTTATATGGTAGTTGACTTTTTACAGGATTTTCACAGGAGCAATCAAGGCGCTTTTACAAAGCATTCCTGTTCAAAGCATCCGCTCTGGCAGCTCACCCTGAAGGCGTTCCGTTCTGACTTTATATACTCTAACAAAAATTGCATATTTTGCCTTTTTTGAAAAGATTGTGAGAAGAGGGTAATTCCATTTAAACTATTATTAAAATATTTATCAAAATTAAATACTAGCTATATATATTTAAACCCGACGACGCTTGGTTTGTTTAAGATATACGATGTTTGGATAAGCCAGCGTCGGGCACCAAAATTAAACGCAAGGGCGCAGCAATTACTTCTACAAAAACAACTAATGATTTTCGATTATTTTTCATAAGTAAAATAATAATACCAATTGAATTTAAGCATATTTTTAAGGAAATAATTTTCGACCTCCAGTTGCCAACTGAATTTGATTTTAATCTTTTAAACTTAACATAATTTCCAGAATTGTGTGGAAGCATATAAAACTAATATATATCACGATTGGTGACGCTTCGATGGAAAACAAAAAAGTTTTTTCCACTAGTCATCCGATCCGGCCAATTCCGACAAATGTGCAGCCTATATGTATTTAAAGACTTTTTGCAGAGTTTGGTCAAGATAGCTTTTAAACTGAGGGGGGAGATAGCATAGAAACAGACCTACAGAAGGACAGACGAACAGACGGAAATGAACTCAGCTCGTCATACTGATCAAGAATATATATACTTTATGGTGGCAGTTTTAAGATATTACTTTTTAAAACAGTTGGTCCAGCGGAACACACTAAGGCTGCAATCATGAGCAATTTGATTGGCATTATTAATTAGCACTTTTAATAATTCGGCGTTTTCTTCTATGTGTAATATTTCTACTTTTTCTAGATCGTTTAGCAATTTCTCACCTTAGCTCAGTTATATGACATTTTTTAATTCCGATGATGTATGAAACATGAAGCATTTTGTAAAATGAATTCTTTTTTAAAGCAAATGCTTGTTTGGAAAAACAAATATTGGTATAATAGCCGAAAATATCATCGTGCGTTTATAGCTATGCCCAAAAATTTTTGTTTTCTGATTTGTCAAACGAAGATAGCACTGTTCAGAGTATTTATCTTGCATTACTTATTTTATATTATGATTCTCTTTCACTCCTCATTTACTCATTTTGGCTATCCCGCTTGTAATGAACTAAATAGTAAAAAAAAGTGGGTGCGCGTATAGTTATGTACTAGAGCTTTGATTTACTTATATTAAAAATATGGCTCAGAACCACTTCTTAGCCGGCTAAATCTTTTTCAGAGCCCTTTTTAAGCTGGTAAATATCCAAATCCATTTTGTTATCATCCTACTCATTACATTTAAAGTTTATAGCTTTAAAAGTTTATAAGTTGTCTTCAAACAATTTTTAAACCGGATCAAACAGGTTCGAACATATTTTAAACATTCTCACAATCAATTTCAAGTTGAAAACTTAAATACTTCTTGAGATATGGCTCGGAAGCAAAACTGGTTTTTTTTCATTTTCGTTTTGATTTAGATGAAACTATAAAACAAAAATCGAATGCAAACTCACAATAAACTATACACGTATACTCCATTGTTACTTATCCCTAAACTTAAATCTAAACTACACAATATTGAAAGTGAAAAACTGCTATACTCTACAAATCTACACAACTGTAACAAAATATAAACAAGCTGAAGGCCTTAGCAGCCATTCTTTAACAAACTAGCTTCTAAGTTTATAACATTAAGTTAGTCATATTAAATAAATAATTCTAAGTCTTAAACGGTCGCTTTAAAAATGTCATATATGCCAGAATCACCTGGATCAGATGACTATATCATATAGCTGCAATAGGAATCCTGGGTCAGAAAAATGTGTTAGTAAGAAAATCTTTTTTGATTGTTCTGTATTCTAAATAATTTGTCTAAATTTGAGAACTATTGGATGATCATAGATCATACATATACTCCTTTTTATACATTTGTTAAAAACAGGGCTGCAAACCGGTCCGGAACCGAACCCTTCAGAACCGGTTCGGTTCAGGTTCTGGTGATCCCTGAACCGAACCGGGAACCGAACCCCATTAAAAATAATCACGAGAACCCGAACCCGAACCTAACCCTGTTTTCTTATTGATGGGGTTCGGATCTAAAAATTAATTGGCAAGCATAGAATTTATATTTGCACTTCGATGGTAAAAAATATTTCATTATTTTGATGAAAAATGTATCCATTCATATGCCCATGTATGGACGGCGATACTTTTTCCCATCCTCAACAAAAGACTGGACAAAATAACACAACCTCAAGCAAGTGAATTCAATTTGCATCTAAAACCGTATTTCTGTTTATTATTTTGTTCGTATGGAGATTCAATGGCACTGTGAATACAAGGGAAAGTTGCACTTTATTTAAATATCTTCATTTTTTTTAACCAAATCACAAATAAAGTTATTTTAGCATTTCACTCTCACAATATGCCATTCAAAGCCGGTCCCATTTGTAGAAAAAATAATTCTGACTGAATTCTCGGAAATGAACGTGTTCAGCCACACTATAAGTTAGGGATGAGACAACCCGGCGTGTCTGTGATTAAGTCACGGTCACGGGCAATCATCAAATCACACAGTGACTGCATATTTGAAGTAACAGTGTGATTTGATGACTGCCAGTCACTGTGGCTTAATCACAGCTACGCGGATATGGTCAACCACAGTTACTAAATCACGGGTACGCAGACAATGCTCATCTCTTATTTTTAGGCCAAAAGTGCCCGTGTTTTTTGCAGGTTTCATAGCCACAAAAATCACATCAGATTCAGCAATCCCACTACTGTGAAGGAGAAATGACTTTCGCTGTGAGTGCAAGTTGGAAGAATCGCTTAACTCTTCTGAACATACATACAATCAATCAATCAAGACAGATCACTTATGTGCTTTACTTCCAAGCCATCAGGCAGCAGATTATAAGGCATCTCGTCTTCAAATTCTATTAAATTATTTATTATGTACATAAATATTTAAAATGCTATCTGGAACCCGAACCCGAACCGGAACCCCGGTTCTCAATTTGAAGGGAACCGGTTGTGGAACCGAACCCCCAGAGTAGGGTAAGGGTTCGAACCCCGAACCGAACCCCTGTCAAAATTAGAGGGGTTTGCAGCCCTGGTTAAAAATAAATTGGTTACTTATATACTTATCATAGGAACATTATGGATTTGTTTTAGAGGAATTACCCGATTTTTTTTCGAAAGAACCGGATGAAACAGGACTTTTTAAGCGTGTTACTCCTCTGGAATAGCTTTATTATTATTTTTTTTTAAATATTTACTCAAAACTAGTTCTAGTGAGAAAAACTTTTTTGTTTTCCATGGCAGCGTCTTTAAAACACTGCAAGGGTATTTAAAAATGTCAGACTTCTATTTTTTAGTTTAAACTGAAACTAAATTTTTCTGTTTGACATGTTATTAACTATATAACAGAAATTATTTTTTAAGTGGTCGTCCTCTGTAATTTTCACTGTCCTAATGTCCTAATGCACTTATTCGACGATTTCTTCGGTGTCCACGTCTTTCGGACGCCTGGGCCTCTCTTTATCAATAATGGGTGTGTTATCGATTTTGAACTCACTAAACCAATGGCCGTGTTCAGCAGAAGAACTTGCTCCTAAATCAATGATATATTTCTTGATAATTTACTTACTCTTATATTTATTTTTCTCTTATATTTATTATGATATTTACATGCAGCTTTTCCAAATGTATTGTTAAATATACCCCCGAGAGTATTCTTAATAATAGGAGCAGCTTTGTTAAGCTGATCAGTAATCAAGTGTCTCTGCTGAACGCGCCCAATTTTTGACATTTATGTTGATATATTTTGATTAATAAATGCAAAACAATTTCTACAAAAAAAAACGCAAAGAACTTGAAAAAAACGCAAGAAACTCAGTCTATTAATTTTTATCTGAATGGATTGGTAAAGATCACAAGGTCAAAAATCTTCTTAAGATCCGCACAGAAAAAAATAATGATTGTTAATGATCAATTGGATATTTTCCATATACTTTAGATATAGCTAATATTTGTTTTTTCATCCTTTTGAAATTCAATATAGGTTTGGAGATACAATAGCTGATAACTATATTATTAATGCTTACAGCTCAAAGATAATGATCTATACTTACATAAATACAACTGAAGGCAGCTCAAAAGAAGCACTGTGCTCACAGGCAGATCAGAATGCAGATGGTTTTGTAAATATGTATTGTTTAAATCTTACTGCTACTCTCTGAAAAAAATTGCGTTCTAAAAGTCAATACAATTTTCTTACATTTAAACCCAATGCGCTCTCATTTATTGCGTTCTGGAACTAAGCCGTTCTAAACCGACGAACGAAATGAGAAAATTCGTTGTTAGTGGTGAGAACTTAATTTAGTGGTTCTTGAAAAAGAAAAAAAAAATTATATTTTAGATATATATATTATAGATAATTTTAAAAGCAGCCTAAAAGTAGGCATCATACATTTTCTCAAAAAGCACCTAGTTCTGAAAAACAGGACTGAAGAGTATATGCATGTTCATACAAAAAAGTAAATTTTAACTAGATTTTTTGTTTAACCAACGGGCTGTTGATACTGTTGTTGTTTCTTAGCTGCTTTATACGTTTTTTTTGTACATTCTCTTCATTTTATGCGTTTTGACGCGTCACATCTCTTTAGCAGAGACAGTTCCAACCTGCGGTACGCTGGCCAGGCAATTTTATCTTTTAATTAAAACTGCTGCTGCTTTTTTTCAGAGGAATCATATTACATATATGTAGGTGCATTAATTAAGCAATCATTTTATTATTTCAGTTGTGCCAGGACCAGCATAAAGTTAAGTTAGAGCCTTGACATTTTGTTTTATTTGCTTGACTCACATTAAACAAAAATGAGATTTTGTTTGTTTGTTTTTTTTCTTTCTTCTTATTCTTTGTGGGCATTTCAAGTGGTGGCATTGTGGCAGCTGCTTTTCAGTAATTTTGTGCAATTAAGTTGCCAAATTGAATGGAAAAGCCAGGCAAGAGGAGCGCATGTGGGGAATTAAGGTTCAGCAAAAAGGCTAATTGACTTTGAGCTTGTTTGCCCCTGAGGCGAAATAGGTCAAGAAATTTCAATGAAATGTTGCTTATTGAAACTGTTTAAAAGTTTGACACACAAAAGAAAATGCACTCTTTGTTTTGCTTGTAACAAATATTTTCACTCCAATTAAATTGTTTTCAATTCAAGAAAATCATAATTTAATTAAATTTAGTCCAATAGTTTCAAGAAAACAAGTAAGAAATTCGGTCAGGCTCGTCTGTAATATACTCTGTATCTGGTGGTACACACAAACTGTGTAAGTGCTGCCCATCATAATTATTTATTTTGCTTATAACTCGACTATCGTTCATCTGATCTCGAAATGATGTATGTGGGATCGATAAGTAATAATGATTCAAAAAAATGACAAGAAGGTTCGAAAAATCTATCTTTAAAATTGTGGGAGATTTGAGCTTTTTCAAATTGTGGGGGTGGCAACTCTACAAAAGTTCATCTGATCAGAAAACAATGTATTGGGGCTAGATAAGTAATGATGAGTAGAATATATGTCTAGAAGATTTGAATCTGTGTTTAAAAATGTGGGAGATTTGAGGTTTTTTGAAATAGTTGGGGTGGCAACACTACTATCATATGATGGAAAAACGATGTTTGGGGGCTCGATAAGTAATGATGAGTAGATATATGCCATAAACCTTCATGGCCAATCTATCTTTAAAAATGTGGGAGATTTGAGATTTTTCAAATTGTGGGCGAGGCAACTCTACAAGTGTTCGTCTGATCAGAAATCAATATATAGGGACTCGATATGTTATGATGAGTAGAATATATGTCAAGAAGAATTGAACAATCTATGTTAAAAATTGTGGGAGAGTTTAGGTTTTTTTTTTAAATTGTGAGGGTGGCAACTCTACTGTCGTTTATCTAGAGTATCAAAAATCATAACTTTAACTCATAACTCAGATTAAAACGATACAAAAAAAATTAGAAAAATCCGAATTAATTCTTTTTCTTGGAAAGAGCCATTCGATATTCAATAAAAGTTAACATGGAATATCCCATGAACTTTATAGGGTCGGAAATGCTTCCTTCTGCCTATTACAAACATTTACACTAACTAAGTATACCCTTTTTACTCAATGAGTAAGGGGTATAAATTAACTTATGCCTGTCAAATCAGTTAATCAGTTGCTTAGTAGTTCACTTGTTCAGTTACTACGTTGTTCATTTGCTCCTTAACTACCCTCGAGTCATGATGACTTTATTAAGATTTTAAAGTAATAAAATTGTTTTCCAGCAATTCAACTACGAAAATAAATGCGAAACTCTTCCTGAAAATATATATTGAGTGTGAACCACTAAACCGAACTGAAACCGCGGTTCGGTTAGCTCGGCGGTTTAAAGCCTCTTTAAAGCCTCTTTAACAGACACTGAGTAAAGAGTAGCTGAACTAAGTCAAAAAGAACAAATGAAGAAGACCATTTTCCCTTGTTCAGTTTAGTGAGCAACTCGTTTTTGTTCACTCGCTCATAATTTCTAAGCCGAACTTTCATTTGACTTTATTTGCGAAACTCTTGGTTTTTTGAATGTAAGTTAATAAGTTATACTTATGTTTCGAACTTTTGAACCATAAAGGCACTAGATTCCAAGTTTTTTTTTCCAAATCTCGGACGCTCAAAGTTTTATTTCTGTTAATACCTTGATTTTTAAAATACTGTTTTCTATTTCTTTTGGCACTATAAAATATTTTTTTATTTGTTTCAATTTATAACTATAAATTTCTAATTTATTTTGTTTCTTCTTCTCTTTATAGGTAAGCAAATTGGATAATAATATTAAAAAAAATCATTTTCCAGTAAGTAAAATTCTTTTATTTTTTTTGTGTGATCAAAGAAGAGAGCAGCAAAAGATTAAGACAAGCGAGAGCGGAGAAAATGGAAAATAAGAAACAAACTCATACCAAAGCACTTGACAATTATACATATAAAAATACATATGCATATGTGTGTACGTGTGCAGTTATAAATAATTTCTGGCAAAAAATCAGCAACTTTTCCCGTTGATCTCCAAGTATAGAGCGTTGGCTAGTTGCCAAAACGTATTGCGCATACGCCGTGTGGCACATTTGTTCATATGTCTGTATGGGTTATGGCATTGGTATTTTGCTCAAACTGCTCTCTGCTCTTAAGCAGCGAAATTAGCAAAGAGCATTGCTTTCTGGGGGGGAGGTTGTAATAAAAACAAACAAACAAACAAACATAAAGTGAATCATGTGTAGGCATAGGAGGAAGTTCCCTTCTGCATTCAATCAAAAGAATTCGCTGGCTGTTGCTGTCCCAGCTGCCAAATTGTTTGTCAGTTTTTGCACATTTTCACATCAGATTTTCATCACATTTGTGGCTGGTTGCCTTTTCTTGTGGTTGTTGCTGTTGTTGTTTGTTATGCTACGGCTCATTAATTTACGTCTAATTAGTTTTGATTTTTTTCTCTTTTGTTTCAATTGTGCACAAAATATTCCGTTTAGCAAGGACATGACTTTGGCAAAGAACTTGTCTCTTCTGACATCAAAGTGAGCACAGAAAATGTCACAAATAAATATTCGAGAATTTATTGAAAATAAGTTTGCCAGCATTTCCCAGGCGGCAGCTGTCTGCAGCAATGATAAATTGACAGTTGGGAAATTTTCAGCGATATCCGAAAATTGTTTCTTGACCAAATTTGGTAAAGTTCATTTTAATGCAATAAACGAAACAAAACAATAACAACAACCAAAAGCCATTTCCCGGCTATTTTATTCGTTTTCTTTTTGTTCTCGTTCAGTTCAGACATTTTGGCATGCAATAAAAACAAACCCCTCGAAAAAAACCCAACCACCCTCTTCGGATCGTCCACATGTTGCACTGCCCCCTACCCCTAGCAAATACTCTATGCATTTTGGCCCAATGCCAAGATTTTGCCGAGGACGTGAGGACTGGTGCTGACATGACCGCCTGGTGGTACCAAAACAAATCTTTAAGTTGCCTTCGCTAAATGGAAAAGTTGGTTCTGTTGTTGTTTTGTGGTTGAATGTCGTTTAACATTTCAATTTTGACGGTTGAATGCTGCATTAATGAAATGACCCAGAGAAATGATTGACATCAACTCAATCAAAGTGGACTAAGGCAATAACGTGTCATGATTGTAAATTCTTTTGTATACTCGTACAGCCGTTGTATAAACAAACAGAAAAGCTGTTAAGCTGGTGTAAAAAGTTAAAATGATTAAAAGTTGCACACACACACGGACACATGGTAGATAAAAATAGCACTATTCGTTGTGAAATGGAGAGTAATTAAAATTTTTATGAACACCAAAAATAGTTTTCTTTAATAGATATTGCAAGTAGCTTGCACTGAACTTAAGCCAATGAAGAGGTGAAAAAAGCAGACTATCTTAAGAAAAATTTACTACATATGCGAAAATTATTTTAAAAAAAAATTGTATTTTTCAAATATTAAACAGTTTGTTAATTGTTGTGCCCATAATTCAAACTATTTTGGCTCTGTAAAATCATTAGAAAACCATGAAGCTTTAAGATTCTTGTCTCATCATAGATATAATCCGTTATGTTATAGTCCGTTGATAAATTGCCTAGATATACCCTTGTGAGCAAGCCTGCCTTACTTTTAAAACTCTGCAAAAATTCTCTGTTAAGCTGCTGTTAATACAAGGCTACATTACAGAGCCTCCAGTGTCTCCATTGTTTCATTAAGGCTCTCTCTTCTAAGCTTAAAGTACAAAGTGCTCCTATACAACTTAGTTCTTAAACCATTCTGTACATTGAACTATGGTGAAATTCTGTGAGAGTAACATCGACCTGATAAAGAGGGCGCGATCAAAAATTGTAAGAAATATCACTGTGCCACCCTGTTACATCCTTACTTAAAACATCGAGCGAGGCCTGCACATAATTTAACGAAAATCTTTCCAATATATTCTATGTATGCGATCTAAGAAAAAAATTAATCACTTTGAAGCAAGGCTGCAAACCTTTAAAATTTTATATAAGGTTGGGTTGGGGGGTTTGAACTAGAGGTGGAGAACTATCGATAGCACTATCGGCACTATCGATAGTTTGGCGCTATCGAGTCGCCATCTATAGTAGCCCGGCACTATCGATAGTTTTAGATAGCTTTTTTTAAGCTTTAGGACCCCAAATGACCTTATAGTTGGTAGCAAGACGCCACAACAAGGTGGAAAAGTTTATATTTTATGATTGTTAGAAATGGATTGAAATGTAAGATGTAAGATTGAAAACAGATAATGCTATATCTAATGTTTCACTAGCCACTACAATAAATCTAAGATTATTTATAAAATTAACTCAAAAATGCAACAAAACTAACTTTCAGGTAAAAAATATGTTACTATTTCCTTATAATATCATTTATCAAACGACAGAGTTTAATACTCCCAAGGAAAAAATGTTGCACCTAATTTTACTGGGATCAATAAAAATCCGGTTTCATCTCTAAGCCAAAAACAGTCACAAAAATGGCCCCTATTTTTGGACCCTACGTTCAAAAAAATTTTGTATTCAAAATTATTCGAGTGCACGCATAAGAGACTCATAAAAATTATATGGAATATATATCCGATTGGTACCGAAAACCCAATATTGATGTCAAAGTTGATACCAAAAGTGCCGGAAACAATTATTAAGATTGTTTTTTAAAATAAAATTGATCATACTATCGAAAACTATCGTTGACTATCGATGGTTTTCAAAAAACTATCGTTGACTATCGATGGTGCCGACTATCGATAGTTTTCCACCTCTAGTTTGAACTAGAGGTAGAAAACTATCGGTAACCCTATCGGCACTATCGATGATCGATAGTAGACCTGCAATATCGATAGTTTTTGTTAGAATTATCAAAGCTTTATACCACACTAAATAGGTAGCTCTTTTAAAATTAATAAAGATTATTTGAGCCTAAAACGTCCTTTTACCAAATCTAAATCCATAGTAAGTTTTTTTAAGGAATGTCTAATCGCGAAGAAAAATTGCATAAATGCTCAGGACTCTAAATTTCCTTTAGGTTTAAATGAACATAGTATCGAAAACTATTGTTGACTATCGATGGTGCCGACTATCGATAGTCCTCCATCTTTAGTTCGAACCCGTGAGGAATCTTTAAGTTCGGTTACTCGAGCCCCTGACCCCTGAATTTAGTTCGAACCTCGGTCCACTTAATAAGGAAGCACTCAGTACAGTAGATTTTTTCCGACAGCCAGGCTGCAATGAAGTTGCTTGGCTCGTTATTCTGCAATCCGATATCAGTAAACGATTGGAACAAATTCTCCAAGAGTTGTCAAAGCAGTCCAAAATCCACATTCACCAGACTACCGGGAACATAGCGGGCATCTGCCCCTGCCTCGCCGCCGTTATCGCCAATATCCTTCCCATTAGGAAGAACGTAGGTATGCCTTTGGCAACGTGTAAGCTCATTTTATGAACTCTAATGTATGATGCTGCCATATCTGACTATAAATTATTTCTGACAATTAAATAATTTTTAAAGAAAATAAAGTTTGCATACTTTAAAGGGCTGAAAGCATGCTTTTTAATAGCATAAACGTATTATAATATTTTAGAACCCATTTCTACATTTCGATTCGATTCTCCGTCAAAGTCAAAGTTGAGTGATGATCTCTTCAATCAATTCAGATTTCTCTTTGAGTTCCGCTCGAACCGGGTGTCCCACGACCCACACTATTTTTTGTGCTTTAGAGTTTCTTGATTGACCAGAAATCCAAGTCTGTCTTTTACCCAGTGGATTACAATTTTATATATAGAAAATAAAACCATTTACTCAATTGTTTCTTTTCAAACATTTATTTAATTGATTTATGTCGATTTCAATTCGATATTTAATTAATTTGCCATTCATTGTTCAGAACTAACTACTCGTAGAATACACGTTTCATTGCATTTCTCTCATATAACCTTAAATAGCACATTAGACAGTTTTCAGTTTAGCTTATCACTAAATTTAATCCATTAATACGGTGTATATGCATACGTATGTATGTGTATAATATATATATGTATAACTAAAACTATTATTGTTCGAATGTATGTATGTGTAGAGTAGAGTAAATAGCATATATATATATATATATATATATATGTAGTAGTAATTGGTTAGTATAATCCATAAAATGTTCCATTAGTATAGCTGATATTGTAAAACTTTGGTTTTGGTTAATTCATTTTGATTTTTCGATAATATTGATTTACGATATGAAGATTCCGGAATATCAGGAAAAAATGTGAACTATTGTAATACTGCATCACTTATTTTTCCCCCACTCAAACTTAAGCACTTGGCCATACTTTAAAGTTTGGCTAAAATCCTTCCGCCTAAATGTTTATCCAGGCCTCCATCCACTGGCTATTGTAAAGTTTCTATGGTCGACGCACTCTCAACGAACGGGGTCAAGTGTGTGTAGGTTTCTGAAGTGCTCAACCGACTTGGTTCTGGCCAAAGAAAACAATAAACTGTGAGGCAGGCCAAAAAAAAGAAAATGAAAAATGAAATCGCGCTTTAAGTGTGGCTAGAAATCAATAAGAACAATAAAAATGAAACTAAAGCCTTTGGCCACGCCTCAACGCCCACATAACACTTGACAATTGTGCTGGCTCATTGCTGTTGCACTTTAATCGAACCAACCAAAACGATAAAAATAAAATTAAATCACAAAAAAATGTGGAAGAGCTTTTTTATGGCCACCCAAAAAGTAAGCGTGCGGGTGTGTATATGCGCAAGGGAAGCCTGCCAAAGGACTGTGCGTGTGGACAGTCGTTAAATTAATTATATGCTTATCATACTTCTGCTTTATGACGTCCACAAAGAGCTCTCTGAAATTGATCTCTTTATGCTTAATTGCGGCATAGTGCAGAAAAATGCATTTTTCATAAAAGTGAAAAAGTGCCAGAGTACACAAATTAATAAAAGTTTTAAAGTCCTTGTAGAAAAGTTATCATACTGCTTGAATTACATTTTCAAAAAATTTCACTAATTAAAATTATTACAGCTGATTTTAAGCCGACTCGGGGACAAGAGGTTAAGAATTCCTATCTTTTTTTTTTAATAAAAACACAAATAAAATTAAATTGCTCATTAAAGTTACATTTAAAAAGTTTATGTTTTAAATTTTGATATATTTTAAATAAATTTAGGTTGGCTTATTCAATTACCACGTGTGCCTAAAAGTATACGTTACTTTAGTTCATGAAGTTTTCTGGAATTCTCAAGTCTTTATTCTGACCGGCAGTCTGATCAGAGATATGGTTAACAAAACCTTTTAAACTCTTACCAAAACCTAATTGCACTAAAGCAGGATTATTTGTGTTAATCTTTAACCTAACCGAACGCAAGTTTCACTGCCCCATCCTAAGCGTGAACCAAAGCGCAATAAACAAATAAGAAAGCTACTGACGAGTGACACGACTACGAAATACCCTGTACACTTGATTATGTGTGTTGTTATACGAATATATACTCATATACATACGCAAGCACTATGACGACGCTGTTGAAGCTACTTCCAATGCCAACCTGCTGAAAGCTTTTTGCTTTTATAACTTCCGTGGTTTTTAACCGATCTTATTGGGCATTTCTAAATATATAAACATTTTGTCTAAGTTGTTGTTACTCTGAAAGATTTTTGCGGATTTAAAACAAACTTGATCTGCGCATGGTATTCACCTACTTACATTCAAAAGCACAGGCCTATAACTCTTAGGGCCGTTTTCTCATGTTCCTGATTTTCAAATCCAGGTGCTTTTTAAAACAATTTGTGTTATCTACGTTTAGGTCGCAATTAAAATCATACACGGGACTTTTTAAACACAAACAACGATATTTGAAGGGCGGCCTAAAACTAGGCAGCATAAATTTTCTCAAAAAGCACCTGGATTTCAATAACAGGAACATGAGAAAACGGACCTTATAGTCTCTGAGAACGACGCGTTCATACAGACAGACGGACATATCGATTCGGTTGTTGACCCTGATCAAGAATATATATTATATATACTTTAAAGACCCATTTTAAATAGATATGGGGTATTAAAAAGATTCGATTAACAAAATTCGATTTATTTTTTTTTTAAGATATAATCGCCTAAGAAAACAAAAGTCCTTGAAATTGGTCAGTCATTGTATTTGCAAAGCTGTTTACACGTAAATACCGACAGTTTTTATTTTCACAGTATACGGTCACACTTTTGAAAAATTTTCTTTTGGATCAGGGAATTCAAACGAATGAACATAAAGTAGGTTTCAGTAAAAGGTTCTGTTTAGGTTCTAGTTTATTGCGCTATCCGTGCCATACTGGTACCTTGGTATCGGTATGAACGAGTATGTACTGGGGAAATTAAAAAATCCTTTAAGCCCCAAGTCTTCAATGAGTATGTAGGCAATGTACACTTGTGTACAATTTAACATAAAGTAGTTACAAACAAAGTAAATGAAAAATATATGAAAATTTATTAAAATGGACTATCAAAAGAAAGAAGAAATTTTAATATTTTACTAAATATCAAATACTCTGTATGCAGTTCAGGAAGCTTTGTTCACCACTATAAAAGTACATTTTTTTAATTTTCTGTATTGAAGCCTTTAAAAGATAAAAGACAATAACAAAAACTCGTAACCGAAACTGTACCGGTAGTATTTTTCGATTTTTATTGTTCCTTTGGTTCCCGCAATATCAGTGTGCCCGTAAAAAATTAAAAATATTGATTCCGATTCCGGTTCTGGTTTTAAGATTTATTCGGTTTGTTATAACACATATACTAGTCAGCCCATTTTAAATTTAAATTATTGCAGTCCAAATTTGTAGTTTTCTATAACCCTTCAACTCGAGACGGCTAAAAATCAGCTTTAAAAACTAGAAGAATTTATAAACCTTAACCTCAGGCTAAAACCTACAAAAAAAGAATTTCTGACGTTTATCTAACTGTGAGCAGCTCATTTGACTCGCCTCATTTAGAGCTCCAACTTAAATTCGCCCAAAAATCCGCATAAAATGTTTATTAGTTTCCATCTTTTCAAAATTATTTCTGTAAAATAAAAACTGTAAATAAAAAACTTTTAAATACCGTGTCACGGTTGCATCTCTAATTGTGCATAACTTTTTGAGTTTCAACTTTGGATCTTTAGCACATAAATTTTTTTTTCCTCCTTTGCCGTGGATTATTGTTCAGCCAAGTTTCATTGTGAGGCTGTGGGTTGGGTGCCTCTGTGTGTGTGTGTGCATTCGCTATAGCACTCCCAAGACAACCGTTACTAATTAGCGCATAACCTAGTTTAACAGTTCTTAGCGAATTTATCAACATTTGTCGTTGTGGTGCAGCTTTAACTTAAATAGAAACCGACATTTTAACTTGACTTTTTGCCTTCTTTGTACGGCCGCTAGACAAATATAATTTCATTGCGTTCAGCCTTCTGGGCTGCAGTCGGTTGTCGTTGAAATGCGTAAACGTTGACGATTAACTGTGCCATGAAAATAAAGCAAAATAAAACGACTAGAACTAAATACAGAAAGATATCGCGCAACATGACGGGCTTGGCAGCACCAAGCTAGCTGGGTCCTTGTGGTCTTTCCCTCTGGGTGACTTCCTTACTTCTGTCTCCTTCTGTCTGCCAGTTATTGCCAAGAGTTTCTTATGCTGCAACTGTGTGGCACATAGGCCAAGACTGAAGTACTTTAGATTGCATTCCGGCTGCGGGTCGTGGATACTTTCCTCATTGCCTCATTGCCGTGAGCTGTGGTCGATGTCGACTTTGACTTGGCACCAGCTGCAACAAAAAAGAACATAAAGACGTGGTTAGGGGAGTAGTTGGTGAGGAGGAACTGAAGATAAGTTAGAGTTTATTCTTGTGCATCACTATGGGAACCTGCATTGCAACAGTTCAAAAACAACTTGGGCAGGCGACACCACCAAATTGCGGTAATAACCTAATTAGAGATGGCAAATAATCAGCATCACAATGTGCAAATTTGACAAAGTGTCCTTAAAGTGGAGTCCAAAGCGACTCTTAAGAAATTTTGTTACAAATAAATTGGGTCCGATACCTACTCCAAGGGTTCGGTTCGGGTTCGGGTTCTCCTGATTATTTCTAATGGGGTTCGGTTCAGGCATTACAAGAACCTGGACCGAAAGTATTATTTTTGAAATCAATATCAATATTCCTTGAGTGGTTCAAGTCTCTGTTAAAATTTGACAGAAGTCATTTAATAGATGCTAGTTGACAGTAGCAGTGCTGCATTTATTACTAAATCTTGAGTAAAATGAACTAGTCAAATATGTTCTCAAGCTAACAGCTCTATATTCTTCATCTCAAACAAAGCTGTCGTCCCTTACCCAACATAAAAAGTTTTGCGCCAATTCCCCCGGCAACGAACAAATGTATTACGCATACGCCACGTTATCCATCTACATGGAATTTGGTTGCCCCAGCGAAGATGGCAGCAGCAACAAAAACAACGGCACAGCCAGCAAGAAAGAATCGCATACAAAGCAAAGCACACATGTTGCATAATTGCGTTTTATGTTGCCAGCTGCTGCCTCAGTCTCTCATTCTCTGTTGCATTTTCGTATTCAACTTGATGCTGCATGTAGCCCAATATGTTTCTCCATTTCATTTAAAAGCAGACGAAAAAGGCAAGCAACATAGGATTGACACGAGAGAGAGAGAGGAGCATACAAATTACAAATGAAATTTAAAACACATTTGTCATGTATGAGGAATATTATACAAAAAAGCAATACAGAAAACTAGCATCGTTACAGAGGAATCAGAGAAGCAATAAGAGCAATTGAAGCAAAGCAAATGGCGAATATAATCTGTGCTAAGACCATTATTCATTGAAAATATAAACGGGGAAATGTAGTTCTAGTAGCCACTCAATTTAAGCTTTGGTAAGTAGATCGTATGATGCTAAGTCTCTATTATGGTATTTAAAATATCTTCCAATAAGTTTTAAAGGTTTTTATTTTTTAGTTTTGAAGAAATTGATGCAATGTATTTTACTCAAAGTACTGTCTACTAGAGATGTGCCGATTTCCATAAACTAGTTGGAATAAACTATTGATGAAAATGAACTAATAAACTAGGTCTCCGTGTTTGAACTATACTTAATTTTTTGAACTATTCACTTATTGCCAAAAAGTTAAATTTTGTGAACTATAGCTAATATTATTGAACTATAGTTCATTTTGTGAACCATTGTGCATTTTATGAATCATAAAATTTTAAATTTATTTTATCATAAAATGATCTATAGTTTATTTTTGTAAACTTTAGTTCAATTTTAGAAACTGTAGTTCATTTTATAACCAATTCTGTATTTTTTAACTGTTGCAAATTTATTATTAATAATGCCAATAATGCATTTAATGGAAAACCTTTCGTTTTAGAAACGTTCAATAATCAAATGAAAATTGAAAAGGTAAATTTGCTGGAGTTATTGGTTGTTAAAACAAACTATAGATCAAAATATGAACTATAGTTCAAAAAACGAACTATAATTCGAAAAATGAACTATAAATCATTAATGAACTATAGCTTTTTTCCATCTTTTAGCCAGCTTACGGATTCCGCGTTGAAAAAATTGATTTCCCAATGTTCTTTAGGTCGTTGGTTTAAAAACTTTATCATGTTTTCATTGATGAAGCATATACTGCATATGCTTTACACAGCATTCGAAGTCTATCAGCTGCCCTTTTACTCAGATAAAAACAAAACATAGGGAAAGAAACATTAACCCTAACAAAAGGTTGTGTCGGAGCACGCAAAATTCAATTTATACGAAATTGCTTAAATAGCCATTCGCATAATTAAGTGAAAGCTGGAGCACAGCTTTTATCATACAGAAATCCAAAAACGTTGGAGTTTGATAGTAAATAATCTATAGTAGTATATAATAAAAAAGGAAGTGTAGTTCCTTGAGCTCAATCAGTATCGGGCACTGGGTATTGATTAGAACGCCCGGACTTCAAAAATGAATCTACCAAAAAGTGGGAGCGTTCAGCATGGACACTTGATCACTGATCAGCTTAAGAAAACTGCTCTTATTATTTAGCATACTTTTGGGAGATCTTAATTGACATTCAAAAAAGCACCATGTAAAAATCATATTAAATATAAGAGGAAAAGTAGGCTAGTTCTTCTGCTGAACACACCCAGCGATTAACCTAAATGCCATCAAACTATTTTATTTGATAAAAAACTTTATGCTATTATAGACTAAAACCTGATATCATTTAAATGTCCGCCGCTGCTCATTTCGGACTGCGTTGTCCTGGGATGCTGCGTTCGAATTTGCACAATCGAACTTAAATTTTGATAAAAAGTTTGGAAGGCTTTTAAAAATGTTTTGGAAGCGTGAATTTGTTAATACTTGAATGGCTAACCCTTTTGAACAGAGACAATTAAATACGTTAAATAACGATACGCAATTATTGGCCACAGAAACAATCCCTATTGATAGACCATGTACATTCAAGCATTTTTTCTTTTTGCTAGTAGCTTGTTAAAAAATATTGTCAAGAAAGTTGGTTTTTGAAAATGTTGTTGCTGCTCCCATGCATTAGATTTTAGTGCCCACCATCGCACAACGATCCCAATTTTTTAAAATTTTTTTGGCATTAACTCTAATCGCTGAGATATTTGCGCGTAATTTTGTTATGTCTTATATTATGGGCCGCCAAGAGGTTTTACGAAGATTCGCGCAATTCAAACCATTTTTTTATATTGCTTTCATATTACGGTTCTATCCGATATGCACGAACTTTGTTGTTTTTTTTTGTATCTATGGAACTAAAATTCGGTTTGTACGCGTATTTCAAACCCCTTAGGTGGTCATCGAAATACGGTTCGGTTTGCGAAACTATTTTATATAGCTTCTATATAACCGAACTGCCCAACTTACAATAACTTTGATGTTTTTTTTACTGATTGACCTGAAATTTGGTAAGTACGCGTATTTTAGGCTCCTTAGGTGTCCCACCAAATTTGGTTCGATTTTCGACACAATTTCATACAGCTACCATATGATCAAAATGTCAAAAAATGTGCAAAAAAGACAAAATCGTCGAATTATCATTATGTATAATAATTCAAGAACAATATTATGTTAACAGTTATAACAATCCACTTTACATTTGCCCTTAAAAAATCTCAAGGTTGTCAGAAAAAATTCGTGATTTTAAGAATTCGGGCAAAATCGGGCAAAAACTATTAAAACAGTCAGTAGCAGTTACGATAATTCAAGATAATCCACCATATTTTTATTGCCAAAAACAGCGCACAACAAATACACATAAAACAAGGTACAAAGGTCATCTATACAAAAAACTCAAACGAAATTATTTTAAACAATCCTTGGTTATAATGTTTCATTTTTTAGATAAATTTTAAAAATGTAATTTTAAGTAATTTTATGCCAATATATTAAGAGAACATTTTGTCACAAGCAAAGCCACGTGTTTGGTAAAATAAACATTAGACTTACGCGAATGCGTTGTATTTTGTATTGAATATGAATGAGATCGAATGAGAGAAAAAATCGATATAGAAAATCTTTTCAAAGAGTTATTTGCCTGCTTCCCTTTTCCGATCAAAATCCTAACGCTTTGGCAAATCGTGTTGTCACAATCTAATTCAATTTGCTTGCACTTTCCATTACCAACATATATATATAGCAAAGCATATGCCCTTTTAATCAAGAACCCTTTGCAATCCGTATCAATTACTGGTCATACAATTTAAAGTAGTTCAACAACCAAATTCAATTTAAATGTACTTGTAATTAAATGTTCACAGCGAGGTAACTATCCTTACCCAGAGCCAGGGCTAAACTGTTTGCCATTAAATGGCATCAAAGGCGAATCCTTGAACAGCCCTCCCAAATAGTTCCAGGTCAGGGCATGGCCATGCATGGCTGCCATTCATAAATGAAATAAATTCAACGCTTCGTATATATGCACACACAAATATGTCAACATATGTACGATGCAATTTAGCCACAACCCCAAACTCTCTAGAGATTTGTGTATAGAAATTCAATCATGGGCTTCACTGAGCAACTTTCAATTAAACGCTTATCGCATGCCCAGCACTCGCACCACCACGGTTTGAGTTTGAATCAAATTCTGGCCCTCTCAAACAATTCGCAGCATTCCATTCCAAAAAGACCAACTCGCACATCATTAGACTGGGTCGCACCGACTTGAAATAAAGCGCATCAAAGATTATGAAACTCATTAAAAAAGTTTGGGTAACAAATTTTCTTTTACCGGGTGGGAGGAGCCGAAATAAAACTTTTCCGCTCAAGCATAAAAAAAATGCAATGGAAAACAGGCAAGGAAAAACAAAGCGTGAACTTGGACATTCTGCAGCAAAGGACCTGCGAATTATGTGTGGGGTGTGTGGACTGGTGTTTGAGAGTCATGAGCTGACTGTATTAGTTGCCACAAGCTGTAAAAATTCCTTATTAAAATTACCAACACATGAGCAACACGCACGAAAAAGGAAACAAGTCAAGAGGTGAAGGGAAAAATGTGGTATTCGAACATGTGATACCTACAAGAAATATAAATTTAAACTCACAATTTGGTAAAAATATTTTTAAAAAAATAGTCTTACTTATGTAAGGCTGAGAGGAAAGCATCTCTGCATTGTAATTAAAAGCTGTCTGAATGTCTATTTATATGCTCTGTCTTCTCTCAGTCTTAAGGCAATCTTTATTAATAATTATTTGTATTTATAATGTTAATTTAAATTAACATTAAATTTGATTTATACATGATGCTATAAAAAAAGACCAGAATAACGTTAAAATTTTCAGAACAAAACGATCTTAATTTAATCACAGTATAATAGGAACATCTATAGGATGGCATTTTTTTCAGAGTGTACTTTCAAGTTTGTCATGCTTTTTAACTTTCGGGAATAGCCTTCTTGTGAGTGGTCCCAGCTGCTATTTTATATATCCACAGGAAAGTTTCTCATTTCACTAATTTTGTAAGCTCTTTTGACTCTGGCAGCTTAATGCTTCTAAAGGCGTTCAAAAACGTTCACCTCAGAATTTTTTTCAGGTCTTAATATTATTTACGAAATTAATTCTATATTCTATATTCATTACATATGAAGTCAGACTCACTAAAATAATAATCCGCTTATTAAAAATGGACAAATCGAGACTTCACTGAATCAAATCAAAATAATCTAAATCTTTAATTCAAAATGTGCATATCAAGAAGCTTGCAATCTAGAAAAATCGAGATATATACCTAAAACTATGATTTATATTCTCAAAATCAAGATATATCATCTCTTTCTATATTTTAATTTGATAAAAAATCTTGATCGTATGTTAATAAAAAGTTCTCATAATATTTATTAACTTTAAAAAAATGTAAAATCTTTTTCTAAAAATCGAATAAATATATATGACTAAAAATAAAAATATTTTTATTTTGGTAGATGTTGCCAAAAAATTCAATTTTCGCGTTGTAAGAAATTAACACAATGTAAAAACTCTAAAACGAAATTTTAAAAACATAAACAAAAAACCTTGCTTGGGAGCGGACTTGATCACACGACATCGGTATTCTAGGCAACCAACTCTTCAATGCTCTGAGAGCTAAACATATGTCTAGCATTAGCTTTACATATGACTGGATACTTATATGCAAGGTGTATCTATTCCTGGTGCGGCGGTTATTCAAAAGCTTTTATTAGTTTACATATTGTCAGTTGTCTGCCTCACTCACCTCACACTTATAAGTTCAAACAATTTCTTTGGATATTATCAAAAACCAAACCAATTGAAATAAAAATTATGCTAATAAAAAAAACAAGCGAATTTGTTAAACAAAATTTGTTGTTGTTTTTCTAAAAACGGAGATGGTTTCATCTTAGATTATAATCTTGGCTTACGATTTTTCATTCTCTGTCGAATTTTGACACTGTTTGGTTACGGTTTTAAGATTAAAATCTCGATTTTTTTCTCAGTGTAAAATCCTGTTTTTTGACATCACCACCACCATTATACTCAAAAACATTATATTTAAGCGACACATTTGGGTGATTTTTGCGATTTTTCAATTTTATTGTCTTCTATCCAATGCATGTTCTCAATTCCACTTCTACACGATTTTGTCGAAAGTGGAATTGATTCCTTTTCTCGGAGCCCAAAAACAACAAAGCTTGTCGGCTTGAAAGGTTTTGTTTGATTGAAATGTAATTACCAAGTTGCGTGCATACTTAAAGTACAATTTTTTAAATTCTTTGATCGATTTCGAAACTATTCCTGATATTAGATTTTCGTTCTGGCTTTGAGCTGATTTACAAAAAAAAAATACTTAACGAACACTAAAAAGCAAAAGTAATTCCGACTTCATATTTTTTATTAATGTAAAGGAATCGGTTTGAATTATTTCATCGACATGTTTGATGACGTAAAGCGCCCACCTTCAGATTACAAGTATAGCAATCGCTATCGCAATAATTATAATCACAAATAAGTATGATATAATTTTCAGTAAGGTTAGCCAATAAGATCAATCGATTGATCCACAGTGATGGCTTATTTATATAACCGCCATAATTATTTGTCAGTATAATCTCAAGAGTTTTTAAAGGTCGGCTGTCGCATTGTACCAAATTTGTGACTGTTTCTGATGAGATTTTCCAGTGTTTTTACAACTGATAGAAAGAATTGCCGAATTTAAATAATTAATACGTATAAATTTAGAATTTTAAGCAGTGTCCGTAAATAACGATTTTTTTTTTCATCAAAAAAATCATTCGCTCATAATCACTCTACGAGAGTGGAAAATATACCAATCAAATCCCAGATGGCATATCTGTCCATTTGCACCATGATTTACAAATTTCAGAATTTTTTTGATAACTCTCAAAAATATCGATTAATTTTTAACATCAAAATAAAAATCACAAATAAGAGTTATTAACAGATTTTAAAATAAAACTGAAGAAATACCGATTATTAATAGATTCAAAAAATAAAAATCTTAAATAAGAGTTATTTAAGGATTTTTAAATATAACACATGAAATAACTATTATTTTTGAGCATTAAAATAAAAATCTGAAATAAGAGTTATTTTATGATTTTTAAATTAAACTTACAAAAAACTGATTATTTTTTTTAGTAAAAAAATATAAATCTAATATAAGAGTTATTTAATGATTTTTAAAAAAATCTAAAAAAATAACGATTATTTTTTTATCAAAAAAATAAAAATCTAAAATAAAAATTATTATAGGATTTTTTTTTCTCAAAATAAAAATCAAAATGAAATAACAGTTTTTTTTTAGAAGATATATGTGGCCATGATTGTATATGGGTATAAACTGAAGGTGCAGCAACCACTCAAGCCAATTTAAAAGAAAAAAATTGGTTTTAAAAATTAATCGTTATTTCTTGAGTTTAAAAAAAATGTTAAAAATTAGTAGTTATTTCATGAGCAATTGGACAAAAATCAAGAAATAATTGTTATCAAGAGATTTATTTGATATAAGTTATAATCGTTACGGTCCCTGATTTTAAGTATTTGAAAGATATGTCTTATAAAAAATTTAATTTCGAAAATAATTGCGTACAGTTCAAATTTTTCTCTTAGAAATTTTAATTTTACTTATAATTTTTAAATATTTAGAACTGGCCTGATATCAGACCGGGGTTCTAAAAACGATTTTGTAAACCGCACCGTTGTTTATGGGATCTTGTAAGCCAATAACCAAACCAGTTCTAATTCCCGACCAATTCGCATTCCTGAACAAATCTATGTTTTTTTTCCAAGGCAGCATACGAAGTAGTAAAAAAAGAGTTTAAAATGTGGCATTCAAAAATATTACAGCTTGATTCCCTTTTCAGGGAATTCACTTATGTTTCCATAGGCTGTACCTACGAAAACACTCTCACAACACATAGCACTGAATACACAAACAATTTCGACTTTTTTATTTCATCTCCTGATTCTTTGCCAGTTCAAACACATTCTTATGCTTAGTTGATAGACATTGATGGCTGTAATCTTCAAACGTAGATTTTGTTAGTTTTGGTACGTTTGAGCACCTCTGCTTTATACTTATCTCTGATTTATAAGTTTCCGGCCTGTTGCATATTTTAGCACTCAACTGTTACACCCCCAGATACCCTTTGAGTCCATTGGTGTTAAAAACAGCATGACTTGTGTCTGGGTCAGCTCAAACAACACATTCATAAATTAGACGTCAAAGCTTAAGCTTTGGCAGCAATGCCAACAAAAGCCGAACACACACACACACGCGCAGGGTCATTGACGCACACATGAGGAAAAAGGGTAAAATATCAGGAAAGAATGGGCTTTGGCCTAAGCATTTTTCGTTAAAAAAAAAAAAAAAAACAAAAAAACTTTTAACCAACTTATTAAATTGAGTTCGAAATGAAACAAATTGCCAAGCGGTCAAAAGTTAGGAAAACTTGTCAAGAAATTGTTGCCATTAATTTCCCGTTGAGCTGAGAAATGCAAATAAATGAAACTGTAGATTCGACCAAGGAATTTTCCACACAAAAGTCAATGATGTGTTAAATATCCTGCGGCCTAGGCAAAAGGTGGCTCGTCGAAATTATCCCTTCATGTCCATGTTGGGGTTTTATTTGCATTTGCTGCGTGCTTTGCTTTCATAATGCGCTAAACCCTCACACACACATCCTGCCCTCCATAACATAAAAACAAACAATGTGAAATGTTTCGGGGCCATATAATTAAAGCTACAGCAACAATCTCCAAACAAAATTCGCGGCATAAATCACTGACAGCAGTCGGCTCTGTCATTGCGCTTCCATTCATGAGTAGCATTTCATTCATACGCACCATTGTACACAGCCGCCACATGTTGGGTATTTTCGATGGTCCGGACAAATAATCCAACGGCACGCACTTTTATGGCATCTCTCTGTTCGTGTCCAAAAAGAAAGGCGGAGGACCCAAATGGAATTTCACTAACAAGGGCGCGTCAGAAACTCTTTTTTGTACATTACGCATTTATTGTTTTCAAAAACTTTCGGCACCACGCGGCGTATGCGTGAGATTTGATTTGTTTTGTATTCCAACTGCCGTTGCGTTTGACTCGACGTTGCGGACGCGACTCCGCTCGTTTGTTAGTTAAAGCCGCTTCTTATAGTCCTGCGACTGGATGCGTCGGCAATCGTCTCGGCTATCGGCTCGTCTCCTTCGGCTGCGTATTAATACGTTTGCGTTTTTCGTGCCAGGAAATTGTTGTTTAGACAAATGCAAAAGAGTTTCCAAACTGGCAACAGGCAAACATTTGGCAACTCAAAAGAAACACAACCCAAAACATCTTTAGGCATGATGAAGCGGCAAATACTCTAATAGAACGTATTAAGCATTTATTTTCATTAAAACAAAATAGGAAATAAGTCCCTTAACATTATTAATACCTTTCCTTATTCTTAAAAAAGAAAAAAAAATAAATTTTACGAACAAAACGGTCTAAATTCAATCGTGCACATACTTAAATTTCAAATTGAATTATTTCCTGATTTTACCCCCCAAAAATCGCTAAAAAAAAAAGAAAGTCATCCATCTTCCGGGAATTATAAATTAAATGTAGAAATTATTTACAGAGTGAGTTTGGTTCTATTTCAATCAAAATTAAAACAAAATTTTTTACTTGCGAAAATAAGTAAAACTTGCGTCTATCGAAATAATTACGAACTCTTTTTCTAGCCAACTTTTTGAGGTAAAGTTCAGGGCGCGTATTTTTAGGAAACCTTTTCCGCGTTAAGAGAACGCCCTTATTTTCTATTTCCTTCTTTCCTCAAATTCATCTAAAATTACCTTAGAAAAGAATTTTTTCCCTGATGTCCACAAAAGACTAATCCATTAATGTTTTTCTCGGGCACCTCCTTTCCCTATAAATAAATATTATATTTACTGAAAATATTTAAAATATTTAAAAATAAAATGTAGCCTATGTAATTATGTTCTTACCTACGAGAAATGGGCGTCTTCGTTAATTGTATTCTTCTCTTTGGAATTGTACATCCTCCCTATGACTAAGAATATCTGTTAGATCCTCTGATATATCCTCCATAACTACTCAATGTTTCGGATTTATAATATTCTGTCATTGAGCTGGAAACCCTCTTCATTTAAGCAATCATATTCCACTCTTTAAAGATTGGAAGCAGTGTGCTTTTATCACGAGATACAATAGGCATCACAAAAAAATACCCATTGCGAAGATAAACACCGTTAAGCACACATGGGTCTTGTACAAGGCCACAATTTAAACAGTTTTCCACGACATGACCGGAACCTTCATATTGCAAATCTCAGTAAACCTCCCGTTGGAGGCTTCGCCAGTCAAAGAAGGTGCGCCTAGACCAATTCATTTTATCTTAAAAAAACTACACTTCGAATTTAAGGGAATAACGTCCAACATTCAAAATATTACACCTTACCGGACATTGACCATATACTTTAAAAGGCTTTGGAGTGTCTTACATAAATCTGTTTGCCAAAATGCTCCATCACGTCTGAATTTTTTGTTTTTTAAGCCTATTATTGGTAAAAGTGCCTAATTTGACCATTTTAAGGCATGTTTTGTGGGCAACAAATACGTCTGTGTTGATTGTTTTTGACTTTATCGTAAAGTACTGTTCCTTAGCTTTAAAATAAAATATTTCAGATAATTTAGTGATTTTTCTAAAGGAAAATATACCATTTTTAATGCGTAGGTTGCACACAAAGCATGCCTTAAAATGCTCAAAAAAGGCACTTTTACCGACTATAGGTTCAAATTATTAAAAATCCTGCGTAATGGATCATTTTGGTAAATTGATTCGTGTTCAGCACACGAAAATCATCTAGAATCACTAACACTCCTTCTATAAACAGGACCATTTTGCCTAGTGTAATCTTTCGTGCTTTCGGTCATGGCTTTCTAAAGTGCCTGGTAGTCGAAACGGTTCACTATGCGAATTAGGACAAATATTACTAAGAAATCGAAAAAAAAGAAAATTTAATTTACGAATTTAAAAATTATAATAAAGGCCTCATTTATTTCGTCACTATGCGTCATATAAATAAGACAGATTTTCAAAAGCATTAAGCTTCCAAAGCTTTTAAAAAGTGTTTCTATTCGTATGAAGTGTTGTGCCGAAATAAATGTTTATGTCATCTAGCCTTTAGGAATCCAAAAAAAGGAATATAAAATTCGGATATAAAAAACTTGGAGAACGAAAATAAGGAAAAACTTATTCAGGAAAATAAAATCGGGAGAATCAAAATTAGGAAACCACAAATAGGGAAAGAAACAATGGGAGATCTAAAATAAGAAAACCATGAAATAAGGAAAATAAAGATTAGGAATCCAAAAATGATTAAAACTAGGAAAAGTCGAAGTAAAAAATATTTAATAATAATAATGCTTTCTAGATTTAGTACTCATACAATTATTGAATTTGAGATTCCCAATTTTGGAACACTTATTTTGTTTTGTTTTAATTTTCCTAATTTTATTACTACTTAATATGTTGATTTTTTAAGTTCCTAATTATTTTTTCCTTATTTTTGAACTACTTAAATTTCTTTCGTTGTTTGCGATTCTAAGAAAATAAAACTTTCGGAATTCGCATGATGTACCAGTCGAAACGGTATTGTCGACGAGAAGTTGTTGGTAAAGAAGATTTTCAGCGTACTTCGGCGAATCGATATACCAATCTATTGTAGTACTTTAAGTTATTGTGACGGTAAAATTTTGAATAAAAATATTAGTGTTCTTAAAGAAAATACTGAAGTATAGTTTTTGTACCTATCTTTTTTCTAAAAATAAGGGGATCAAGTTGTGGAATAAAAGGAAGAACAAAATTTAAAAAAAAAATGTATCTAATCTCAATATATTTTTGAAAAAAGTGTAGATCGATCTAGATCGACCTTTATGCCAAAACTACTCAGCTTCTCCAAGAAAAAGTCTGATTCTTGAACAAAAAGACAGTTTATTCACTAGAGATTTGTAATTTCTTCATCATGAAAAACTTGACTTAAATCAGTTTAAACTCCTGTACAAAAAAAAAGTAAATTTTGATTGCTGGAAATCTGGTCAAAGGTCCGCCAGTGGCATTAGATAAGTGAAGAAGCTACTTTTCCAATCTGCAGGAAGGCGACAACAATCACATGCTCGAGCGTCTAAGTTTAAATTAAGATATTCATTTTTGTTTGTAATTTTCTTATTAACATAAGACTGAAGTCTTATCGATCAAAACATAAAATTAATGACCACTCGATATCCACCATCATAATCATTTTTGTGCAACTGCACACGTTGTCTTCTTTTAAATCGAACCCACTTACTATAAATCCATTTGCCAAATTAACATTTAAGTTATATTTTCGAGCTTTTAACTGATTGAACCCTCTGTGAGTAGGGTAGTAAAAAAAACAATAAAAACACAGCATCACACACACTTTTGGTTTATCTGTTGGCAACTGTTGCCCCGCGCTGTTGACATGTTTCAATATTTGGTCACATCATAAGGCAAACATTTTAATTTGCCCAGCCAGCCGCAAAAATATTGACACTCAACTAAGCCGCTAGACAAACGCGTCGAAGTTGACCAAAAAATCATCGTTGACACAGCGGAAGGAGTGGGCTGCTCCTGCTGCTGATGATGATGATGACGCCAATCGAGGCAAGGCGAGGCGAGTCGTCCTGCCCTGAATCCAATCAAGATGGCGTCAGCTGTGCTGGCTGTTGCTGCCTGCCGTCAGTTGGTGTGACAAGCAAGACTTTAGACTTCAGCAGGCAGTTTGTTATTATTTAAATCAGGAAGTTGAAGAAATTTCCGCCCTGCACGGGCAACAAATTGGCAGCTGACTTCCGTTTCGTGTTGCGATGCCGTTTCCTTCTGCCAGCCAAGTCAATTAAATTTTCTCTTTAAGTGATTTCTGTCGCCATAAAAGTATCCAAAAGGCATAGGCCTAGGACGAGACTCGCTTTTCTCTCCGCCATAATGAGAAATCGATGTGTAGCAATTTGTTCAAATCCAATTTTGTGCACTCAAAGAAACGCACAGGATGGAATTAATTTCGTTCTTGGTTGTACTTAAATTTGGGATGACCATAAAAATTACTTAATTATTTACAGATATTGTTTAATTCAAGTAATTGTAGAAAATGAGCAGATAAATTAAGTACAAAATTGATTGGATTGAGTTTAAAATAGACAAACTGTGTAGAGATGGGCGCGTATCGAACACAACACGAATCTAACACGAATGGCATATACAAAAACGCACGATCAACAAATTTCTAAAAGCGACACGCACGACTTGAAAAAGTGCGAAAAATAATCAAATTATATGTTTATATATATATAAATATACATTAAAGCGTACCGGACTTGTATTATAAAAGATTTTTGTGGGAAAATTTGTTTATAAGCCCTACATAAGGTCAGATAAGGAAAAACCTCTATTATTGAACTAATTAGAACATATAATTTTCCATGTTAACTGCGATTTTATCCAACCTAGGTTTTATATGGATTCATTCAATAAATTCTTGGCATTTTTTTTGTACAGTGCCAAACAGTATTAATTGCCACATTATCCATAAAATAATCTGGTTTCATGGCTTTCACTATTGATAAGACTTCATCTTAATTTTCTGGTGTTGGAATAGTAATTTACCTGGTATTTTATGTTCTATTCAGTGGATTTGATATATTGACTTAGTATTTTTCCAAACTGTTAAGCCAAGTAGTGTCGGCTTATGCCGTGTTTTGTCGAATTTGTGTTTTAAAAGCTCAAAACTGAGCACGAGCATGCACGAAATCTTATTTTGCATCATGAACATGTCGTGTTAAGTAATTCGCGTTCGTGTCACGAAGAAAACAAGGCACGTGCCCAACTCTATAACAGTGACACGCCAATGAAATAAACTTCGAATGAGCTTAATACGCTGTTTAGACCGGCCGCATCATTAAAATTTTCCTTTAAATGGAAGGTGCGGAATTGTTTCCCATAGAAAACCTGTGGATAGAAGAAGAGCCGCATGTTTAATGATGCAGCAATGATGCGGAAAGGGTGACCGTATATGTACGAGTATCGAGTATTGTTTTGCGGCATCGATTGCAAACAGCTGATTTTGCCATCGAATTTCGATAAGCAACTACAACATAATTGGACCGCGTAATTTAAAAAATAAAATGATTTGCATAAGCAAGCCCCATTTCCATTTTGGTGAACGGAGGGCCGTTGCCAAATACACCGCGTGCCACATTTAACATATTATCGCTCATAATTGTCTCTATTTCAATAAATTACATTTGTTCTCTTCTTCTTACTAATTCGGTTTGTTTACGTTTGGCATGGCGAACAGCTGTTTCAATGATGCGGGTGCGGTCTAAACGCCTGCATCATTTTTTCGCATCTTCGACAATGATGCGCCCTGTGTAACTTCGTATAAGTCTTTCAAAAAAATTATTTTTTTCAAAAGTTCTGTGCATTGTTTAATCAGATTTATCTTCATGAAAAGCTTTTCTTTCTTCCTCGAATTCCAGAATTTATCGATAACATTTTTCGATTTAAATGGATTTTTATTTTTTAATATTTTGTATTTAGTTTTTGTATCTAAAAATCCCAGATTCAAGATTTAAGCAGCACTAGTCATGGTTTTATTTGAATTAAAACTAAGATCTAAAGATATATATGAACATATGCACAGAAAAAAAAGGATATTTTTTGATGATCCATTGGATATTTTTCATATCCATTTGGACTGGATATGTCCATATCCATTTTTATCATCCATTTGAGATTAAATAATGTTAAATTGATCTTAGTTTTTCATCCAATGGAGCTGAAAAATATCCAAAGGATGTGAAAATGGAGCTGAAAAATATCAAAAGGATGTGTAAATTTGAAAAGGATATGCATTTCAATATCCAAAAAAAAGGATATGTCCATATCATTCCAAATGGATCTTTTTTTTGTGGCTGGCTATATAGTCCCAAAACCAAATCAAGGTTTCTCAATCACTTGGCTTCTGTGCTTTTTAATTTTCTCACAAAAGAAAGGGACCTACAGTTTAATGTCGATCTGGAAGGGCAAAGTTTGAGAAGCATTTTCATGGCTAGTTTCTTCACAGCTGGCGCCAATAGCTGGTGAAGGTGACCTGGTTACGAAATAGTATAAAAAAAATTTTTTTAATAAAATGTTTCGAGGTCTTTAAACACGAGTTTCGTACATAATTTAAATATTAACCTACTTACCGTACTTATGTCACCGTTTGTACTTGATTCAAGTACAACTACTTGTTTGTGTTTTTTGAGTGTAGTCGCGAGTCCAGAGTGTGTAGCACCTGGCCTCCAATTGGCATCCTCTCATTCCTGCCGTGCGCTTTTTAATGAGTTTTTATTGCGCTTCAGGTGTTTTGATTGCTGTGATTTTTAACTTGATTTACGCGAGAATTTAGCCCACTATTGATTTTTCAATTAAGCTGGACCCCCCCATGTTACACTTCACCAGCCCCCAAAGGGACGGGGGGGTTGGGAAGACATTCTCACAATGCATTTTGCATGTCTTTTGCAAAGTTTTATGCCTCGCATCCTGTGTGTACAAGGATAACTGGTGGGTTGTTGTTTTTTTTTTTTGGTTTGTTTGTAGTTGTCAGAGTCGCGGCTGTAGAGCAATTTATGCGGTAATTGCTTTTTTAAGCGCTTCGCATTTATCTTTTCGACACAAAGTGAAATGAGTTTTTTTCGCCTTCATGGCATTCCCTTTGCGTGTCTGTGTCGATTTGCCTGCAACAACAACAACAAAAATAGCGGCAGCAACAGGATAACAAGCGAAGCAGAAGAAGTCGGTATAACAATGGCAACAAAAGCCAACTCAACTACTTACAATGGCATTTTTATGACTTCTTCTATTTGTCTGCGCCTCACGTCCGTCCCCGAAAAGTATGCAATGCCTTCTGCTTGTTTATGGAAATGCCGCCAGTTGCTCCTGCTCCCAGTTGCCGCGACTCTCGCTACCCTAATTAATTTTACGCAATGCGTTTAAAAAATTATATTACAAATGCTGATAACAAATTATGCAATATTTATGCCACAGCAAAATTTCTTTTTGATTTATGCCGAGACAATGTTCGCTTGTGTGTGTAACCATTTAAATTTTATGTCTCTACTCTAAGTGGTCATAAAAATTACTCCTACCGGGAGCTAAAAATAATTTAATTGCTTGGGGAATTGTCAGCAAATTTATAAGTATTTTAAAAAACAAACATATGCCATTTTAAAGAAGCATCTATGTTCATTTTTAATTGGTGATACAGATTATAGCTCTTAAAAGCATAATTGTGTATCGTTCTTTTATCAGGGGAACGAATGAGAACTAATTTACATTTCAAATTATTTTATTATTATTTTGTATTATATAATTAATTTACGTAAAAGTCTCATACAATTCTGGAAACTTTATTAAGTATTTTGAACATCTTTTAGGAATATTTACTTTTGTTTTTTTTTTTGGCAAAACTATTAATGGTTTCAGAAACACCCGTATTAGTGCTACATATACAAAGCATATCTCCAGGCAGTCTTGAGTCTTTGCATGCTCATTACAAAATATCGTTCGTGACAACAATTGAGAGCAAATGTTGTTCTCTTTTGTTTACAACGCTTTCTCTTGGCAACATGTACAAATTTCGCTGCAGCATGATGTTGTTGCAGCTGTCAAACATTGCATTGATGGCCAGGGACTCTGCTTGCTGGTCATAGACAAAATATTCACTCATTCTGCAAACATAGTCAGCCTTGAACAATAAATGTTTACCCAAAAAAAATTTGATGTTCCCACATGCGCAAATATTTGCTATCAAATTCATATTTGTGTGTTTTTTCTCTCTCAATTTGTTTATAAGTGCCAACTCGCATACACGCAAACATATTTGCGCACGGCAAATATTTGGTTTAAATAATTGAGCCACAATCAGAATCAAATTCTACATGGGTAATGTTTTAACGAAACAAAAATTTAGTTCGATTTTTTTCTTTTTTTTTGTATTTAGATCTTTGTTTTGGCAGCAATTTTGTTGAAGTGGATACTGAGCATAAGTTTTAAATATGGCGCCACTAAAAGTGTGTGCAGTGCTGCAGAACGCTAAATAGTGTTAGTTTTAAATTGATCGGTTTTATTGTAAAGAAACGTAATAATGATGTAGATGATGTATTAATTGCTTTTTAATATTCGAGATATTAGACCTTCTTTTTTTAAAATCTTTCAACTGAAATTTTATATAATGTTTTCCTATAGGCATTTTTGAGAAAACGTTTCAAGTTCCTAAAGAATATATTTGATTACATTTTAGTCACCAAATAGAGGCGGTTCGTTTTGGATTTAGGTTCGGGAGTAGAATGGTATTGATTAATCTGTTCTAAAGGGTTCGATTCCGGACCAGTTTGCAGAAATAGTTTAGGTAGGTACATTAGACTGAACGTTCCCAGTATGAAATAAAAAGGAGTGTGTATCGTGGAACACACGGTACGAGCTAAGCACTTTACGAAGAAAAATCAAAATCAAAATAAGAATAAGAATTTTCGCATTTGAATATAAAGTTATTTTATTATTATTATTTTATATGAAATAGTGTTCCTGTACCAGTCCCAGATCCCTGATCCCGGATCCCAAATCACTGATCCCTTATTCAGATCAATGAACCGAGATCCATTCCAGATCCCTGATCCCAGACCCGTGATCCATTCCATTCCATATCCCTGATCCCAGATCCATCCCAGATCTCCCTCTCTTATCCCAGCGCCCTGAGCGCAGATCCCTGAGCCCATATCCCTGATCAGAGATCCCAGATCCCAGATACCTGATCCCAGATCCCTGATCCGAGATCCATCCCAGATCCCAGTTCCCCGACCTCTGATCCCAGATACCTGATTCCAGATCCCAGATCAAAGTCATAATTTTTCTCGTTTTAGTACCCCAGCCGAACGTCCGTTAAAGAGTTTCGCTCTAAAATATTTTAATTTTAAATGTCTTGATTTCCAGAGCTCAAAAAATTCACAAAAATAGCTCCCGTAATCCAAAACTAAATCTCAATATATTATGGAAGTATGCAATTTGCGTGCACAGCACCGCTATTAAACTCTGCATATCAAAAATATTATGGAACAATTTGTACAATGTACACATGACATTTTAGTTTTTCCATTTTTTTGAGCAAAATTGTTTGACTTCAATTTTAGTGTAGCACTTAAATGTCTATTCAGCTTCTAGAAGGTTGACTTGATTTCATATTTAATGCTTTATTCACTGAATATGTGCTAAATTTTCAGCTCAACCGTTAATCACTTTAATGAGCTTTCGATGTTAACTTTGTGATGGCTTTGTAAACTTTGTGTTATATTTTAATATCCTTTCGTTAAATTATTCCCTTGCATTTGAATCTACAGCTTTTCAATGCTTTACAAACTGTGGCGCTAACAGCAAATGCAGTAGCCCTCAAACTGCGTGCTCACTTCCCCTCCCTCTCTCTCATTGGCGTGCTCACAACAACAACAAACACTGTGTGAGAGAAATGTACTAAAAAATACCAAATGATAATTTAACATTTACAACGAAATTCAACCAAATAAAAAGGTTAATTAATAATGTCTGGTTATATACTTGATCGAAATTCAAATAACTTTATAAACTAATTTATAACTTTAACTAATACAAATACAAAAAGACCTATCGATATATCGATAACATTTCACTAGCCCAACTCAGTTTTGAGCGGTTTCGTGGAGTATTTTTATGGTTTTTGTTGTGCATCAGTTGCTCTCTGAGCTTGGTTTGAGTCAGTTGTGTTTGTGTTTCCGAAGTGTTTTTCCAACATAACAAAAACCCTAAATTTGTTCATTTAAACAATTGCAATTGCTCGGGCAGCACATTGTCAGCAAATTGAACTAAATTGATAAAGCAGAGCGTGTACTTTTCTGTCAACAAATTAAAAATTTACATTTTTACGTGTCACGCCCAAACATCAACACCGAAACAAAGCAAAAGCAAAAGATACGTGCGTGTCAAAAAAGTTAAATAGTGCTATAAAAACAACAACAACGAAAAATCTAATTGTTTTTACAATTAAAAGTTGTAATATAAAATCATAACTGCCAACAACAACAACCAAAGGAAGGCCATGGAGGTTAGTAGAGTTTGAGGGTCTCACTCAAGTATCTTTTGGATTGTTTTTTTTCTCTGTAGGCAGTTTTCCTTGAATGATTTCATTTGTGTGTTTGAGTGTTTCTTACTCCGCCCCTCCCTTCACCCCTTCACCAACGTACGCTGCTGAGTGAGCGTGATTACGTCAGTTTTTTTTTGTTTGCCAGCCTATCGCTCTCTCTCTCTCCCTCTCTCACTTTGAGTTCTAGCTGTGGAGTTTGCGCTCTGTTCATGCCGGTATTCGTCATCAAAAATGTATCTTTTGACATTCAACTTCAACCCTATTAATTATTGATTTCGTTTGTAAATTAAATCATAGTTATTATATCATCAGGTGGCTTTCTTTTCTCGTTTTGTGATTTTGCTGACTTGAACTGTTTTACATAATGAAAGCCAATCCCATTCCCATGGAAACAGCTGTTTGTTATTGTACCCATCAAGGTCTTATCAATTAATAATACAGCGCTCATTTGGTGATGACGTTTCTAGGTGATTACAAATCAGTTATTATACCGTTATAAAGATAGGATAAGCATCCCCAACTCCATCGGCTTGATTAGCTTAGTCGATCTAGCCATATGGGTTAATATTTTTTCGCAACTATCTCAATGAGATTTCCATTTATACACAATTGTATGTTTGTATGTATAATCTTTACAAACACTCAACAAATTTGTTTGTCTGTCTAAAAATCGCCAGTTCAAATAGTGTGCCCAAAACGCTAGAATTTCATATTTAGTAGGGATAATCGTGGGTACCTGGAAAAAAAACTGTGGGATCGTTTGGAACGTGATCGAATTTAACATTTGTGGTCGGAGTCGGGATGGGACGTTCGGAATGACTTTAGTTCAGAATTCGAACGGAACTGGATTAAATTGAATTGAATTTAATATCAGGACGGGCGGGTCGAAATGGAATTTCGATCTCTAGATTTCAGTATCTCAACAATTATGATGATAAAATAAATACATTCAAAGTACAATACTTTATCACAATTTTCTAGGTTTTAAGCATGGAAAATCTTTTAAAAAACTGATTTCAAGTGTGTTAAAAATAAATGCTGGAACTGAAAGGCTTTAAATGTATTGTTTAACTCAATACTTGCTAAACCCATGCAAATATCTATTAACTTTAGTCAGAATGCACACAAGGAAGCATTTTCGATTATCAAAATTTTACAGGATTCGGATTTCTTTTTCATTATCTCCAGTTTGGGTGGTAATAGCGCTTCCAAATTTTAAATGTTTATCAAAATTAAGTTACTTTATAGATATTGAATAATATTAAGGCATAACAAACAGTATTTTTTGTAATAATAACATGTTTTAGCACATACGATATTTTCACGCATAAAGTTACTTTCGATTATTTTGTGCAAAGGCGTCGATATCTTTGGAACTAGTGCCATTAATTAATGAATCTCCATTAATTCACCCCTATAAATGTTTCCAGCTGTTGCTGCTTCTTAGAAGAAGTGTGAAAGCCCACCTTTATTTTCGATAATTGAAGTCGTTTTTCTTTGATATTGTCATACCTGAATATCTGGGGAGGCCCTCGTAATATAGCTTCCATTACTTCTTTATGCAAGTTATAAAGATTTCTAAATTTTTTAGATATCGTGAAGAAATATCACAGATATCAATTGTTCCACTAGCAATCCCATTCTCTGTAGCTTGCTTTCATTAAGAAGCTGCAATTCTCAGGGTATTTGAGTGATGATTGATACATCAGTCTAGATCTTATGAAATAAACATACTAGAATTATGAAAGTAATGCTGGGCTTACATAGGGTCTTAAAATGATAAATGCCAGAAAATTTCAAATGATTTGGGTTGAAAATTGACAGGAATTCGACTCAAAATGACACAAAATGAGTCAATTTAAACCCAGCCTTATGTAAAAATTCAAGAATATTGAAGGAAAAATATTTACAATTTGATCTGTTAATCGCTATTCGAGCTCCGTAATTTGGTCTCGTTCCAATCCCGACCCACCCAAATATTTAATTCAATACCGTCCCGTCTCGTTTCCGACCTTATATAATTTCGGGTTCCGTGGGACTTCCATCCTGACTCGAATTTTTTAAAATGAAGATTGCTGTTTTATAAAAGAATTACATAAGAATTAATCAAAATAGTGATTACAAGACTATTTTCAATTTCGTGTGACCATTCGATAAGTTCGATAAAGTTCATTTCGATAAATTGTTATTATAAGTGGGCTAACCTCGTACCGTTCCGTTACACGTATGTATATTCCGTACCGATTCCGATCCCAAATTTTAAATTAAATCCACTCCCGACCAGTTCCCGCAATATTTCTTTGATTTTACTCCCATCTCTAGTTGAAATCACATAAAATGCAATGTATTTACATACATATGTATAAATGATGTATGTATGCATGATTCGAGTTTAGAAGAAGCAAATATATCTTATATTTCCACATAATTAGTTAAACCCTCTTATAAACTTGATATACTTAAATGTATGGAATAATCCCTGCTTTCACTTTGTACCACTATTAGGGCCTTTAACGCCCCCGCGAAGGCGTCAAAAGCGCCATTTAACGTTGTCTATGAACTGAGTAATTAATCGCGTTTGCTTTTGACCATTTGATGGTGGCCATCAAAGCAAAGACTTGGAAAACAGCACGGAATGAGGGCATAACTACTACGACAAAAACAAGCAAAAACAAGCAAAAAAACAGAAAAACGACTAACATAAAAATTGGTCATTTCCGTCATTTAATTGACGCCAGGCAAATGAAAATTGTCGACAAAAAACAGAAGCCAACAACTAAATGAAACTTGTTTGCGTGTTCTACTTAGCCTTAGATTTGCTTGGACAATTATGTATGTACTTATGTAGATTCGGTTATGGATATTTTAGCAGTGAATTAAATTGTTCCGGATGGCCAAGTTAATCATCCAGATGAACTCTCAATTTCACTTTACTTATGTTACAATCTAAAATAGAAATAGTTAGATGAAAATATAATGGATGGCTCAATATTTAAAAGATGTCAGAATTTGGTTGATTTTATTTTTGAAGAAGTGGTCTAGAAGTCTATTATCTTAATGAATGATGATGGAGCCATGCTCTATCTTATAGAACTCTTTATAAATTAAAAGTCGCAAAATAATACCACCATAGAACAATAGAACAAGTTTAACAAGACATTACATACATAAAGCCCCTTAAATGCAGAATTATTTCATAATGTTGCCAAAGACTTGAGTTTGATTAGCTGGGCTTGGGCTTACTTTATTTTCCCAAACCACACACGATCTTTCACAGCAACTATAATATTATTTCAGCAATATTATATTTTATCCCAAAAAAAAATTTGAGATCAATTTACAAGTACCTTAAGAAAGTGTTCCCGTCTGATTAAACCACATGTCATTTCGTAATCAACTTCCATTTCGCTAACAACACTGCTATTTTTGGCCGATCGCGCTTCTCTTATAAGTGCTATGCAAACACAAGAAAATCATCTGGCCCCTACACAAAAAAATTGCAAAAACAAAAACTGGCGCACTAAACTCAACAAAAAGAAATGCAAATACACCGCCTTCAGTAATGAGCACTTTACACAACAGCTGCGCCGGCAGAGATCACATGTACGAAGCTGTGTGCTTTGTTGAAGTATTATGGTAGATGATATGAAGTAAAAAGTGGAAACTTTGAGTGAGCGCCGCAGCAGTATTAATTCCACCATGCTTGAGCTTTATTTTCGCTAATACTTTTACATTCTTATTTGCAGCTTTATACACACTGTCAAAGGCTTATACAACACAATTAAAACACATTGAACCTATCGGAGAATTCATCTATATTTTGTCTTGAAATACAATTCACAATTTATTTTAGCTTTGACTGACAATTGCGAATCTGACCTAAAATGCAGATTATAGACCAGTGATAGCCAAGTATTTATTTTTGAGTGATTCTCCCTTCACCCAGAAAAAAATGTCATTATAATTTTAAGAATGTCCGTGATTGAATTTTGACCGTTTTGTTCTTAAAATTTAAAGATATTTTAGTTCTTTTTTTCTTGAATCACGCATAAATGTGTCTTCCATTTAAAAACATAACAGTGTGAATAATAATTATGTCATAGAATATATTTAATTTGAAGTTAAAAGGATCAAAAAACGAACTTTAAATGAGAATTTTGTTCTCAGATTTGAAAATTCCTAACTAAGTCAGCATTTGACATAGTTTGTACTTACCCCTGTTTAGCTTTTAGTTTTTATTTGAGTTTTATCCTAGTGCTTCAAGCATACTTCTTTTAAATTAGTGCACTAGTCACGAAAAGTTGATAATGATAATATTTTTAAGTACGGAATTCTTGATTTTTTTCTGAGTGTAGTAATTTGTTTGTTTATTTTATTGGAAAATAGGAATTTGAAGGATAAATACTAAATATGGTCATAAAAAACAAGTAATTAGACTAATGATAGGAAATTGTTTGATTAAATCAGCGGTGGACAAGAAATTTGAGTTTGGGAGCAGTACAATAACAAACGGAATAAAATCAACCCTTGTCTGCCCAAGTCACGGTCGCGCACTCTGCCTGTATTTTGTTTATGCTCCCATGTGCTTGTAGCGCCCATATTGCGTGCATTTTGTTTTTATTATTTTCAAAACGTCGCAATTGTCTGCTCGACTGAATGGCGTCAATATAACCGTTGCTTACAGAAATAACGTAGTCATCTTTATGCGTGTGCTTGCGGATCCTATTAACAGTAGCCGACATACAAAGATTGGCATATTTAGATAAAGGAAGGTCTTAGCGAGACGTAGTTTGTCGGTCCTTTTTCTCTTTCTTTTCCTTTCTCTTTCTTCAAAGTCTCTTTCAAATTGATTATTTATCTTATTTATCTATCAAAGCAAAGTTAACGTTTTTTTCCCCAAAATGTAGTTCAATTAGCATCTTGGAGGGGGAAATAAATACGAAAGCGCTGCTCAAAAAACTGTAAAATCACCACCTAATGCCGTGACACGATTAAAGCTTTTAAAATTGCGTTCCACTTTGCCTTAAACTGTCAGCGCAAAGTTTGTACAAAGTTGTTGGCCACTTTAGATGCGGCCTGTTAACAGCATTTGCCCAAATCACTTGGTGGGTCGGGGCGAGGTGCGGAGTGGTGTGCCATGTTTGTTGTTGGCTTAAAACTTCTGAGAGTATTTTTTTTATTTGGAAATGCAAGCAAGTAAAAGCAGCTGCCTGCTCATATTTATTACTTACTTTACATTTTCATAAATTTCCACTTACTCATCTCTGGGATTTCTCGGGTCTTATAACACGCTCCGTTAACCGTATTTGGCTTGGATGGGCATATTACTTCATCATTCGGCTCAAACTTTGCATAATTTTCATTTATTACCGCAGCAATTTTGATATATTTTTTTATGTTTTGCTCTCGTCGTATCTGGGTGCCATCAAAAAATCTGCCCCGACAGACAATGTTTATTATGATTCCCAGGGAAGTGACTGAAAGGCAACAACATGCTCCACTCCAATTTATCTTACAAATTTAATCTTTTCACATAATTTTTTTTTTCTGTGGCTTTCGTGTAATTACCTGCTCTCGTCCTGCCTGTGGGGGCCAAGTTCGATTTTATTTTTGGGAAAGTTTTTGGGCAGCATTGCTGCTGTTTTTGGGTGTCTTTATATTGAACAATATGTATATATATTTGGTGTTACTTTTCAACCCGTTATTCACTTATTAATGTATTTTATTCATTGCTCTTTTCATTGCAGGTGAGTGTGTGTGTTTTTTAAGATGACCCAGCAGAGGATTCCCTGAGGGAGATAAAGATGCTCAACGGGTGAAAGATTTTTAAATTATTTGAATTAAAGAAAAAAGAAGAAAAAAGAAAAGCAAAAATAAGAAGGAATGAGAAGTCAGATCAAAGATACAAATGGCAGTGGGAATGTGGAAAATAAAAAATCATAGCACCAGAAATGAATTGCAAATACAGGGTGTCCCGATAAATTAAAAAGTTAGCACCGGCCAAATTTCAAGATTGGTTTATTTTTAATAATTAACAAATGACAACATTTAAGTTACTAAAGAAGCAAATCAGATGGTCTGTATAGCTATTTCAAGATCCTGATAGTATTTTCTATTCCTTTGCCTTACAAAAATCCACAAAGTTCATAACTATTATATATTTTCTCAAATAAGGAAAAGGGATAGCAGAAATAAATTAATTCTCAAAAATATAAAATGTTCATTAACAAATTTCAAGTGTTTCAACGACCTTAATAATATTCAATCTAGCAAGTTTAAGCCGGCTTAGGTTCACTTAATTATAGAACGGAACACACACAATAACACAAAGAAAGCAAGTTAACTATACAGCTATTTCAAGAACCTCCCGGTTTTATCTTCTGTTGTCTTTGCCCAACGAACTGCAGATCTGCAACTGATTTCTAATGTCAGGATTGTTATAACTGCTTGGGAACGCCTTTTAAACGTCGGCACTCTCAGTGTTTACCCCTTGAGTGGTTTCTAGTCTTGGGTATTCTAATTCAATTTGAAAATAATATTCAGTAGCCTCTTTTTGTACATATTCCTTAAGCTCTATAGATCATTAGTTACTCGTTCAATACTATTAGTTCAATTGATCATCGTTTATAAGATTTTAGTTTAATACATCTTTGGTCTTCTTTATTTAGGGTACATATATATTTTTTAATCGCTTATATAAATAGTTGTTCATGTTAGGTGCCCCACAACACGATTTCTCCAGTCTCCGCCCCAATTACCCGAAATATCAGCTGCTTCAATGACCGCCCTGTCGTTTATTTCAACCTGATCTTCCAAATAATACCAGATAATGAGCTAGGGCTACCATAGACTGACGGCAGGCAACCGGAGAAGAACTCCACCTCTACTATACGTATGTATGTTTAAACGAAAGAGCTGAAGGAAGGATTATTGAACTTATTGGCCCAGTTCCGAATTTCGTGTAAACGTTAGTATTTTGCAATCGAATTAAATAACGTTGTATAGAAAGTGACAAATATTCCCATGGTAACTAAATTAGGAACTGTTTAAGCAGCTGAAACCGATTGCTCAATCCAAAGTTAGTTCCATTCGAGAGAAAAGGACGACTGAATCCAGTAACCACAGATTTCCTTGTCACTTATAAAACTTACCTACATTAATGTAATACAACTTAAATTCAAAGTACGAAGGCTTACACGAAAATCGACTCGGAATTCGGAACAGAGCTTAAAGATATTGATCTTTCGAACGACTAAACTATTATACCATAAAATTAAGAACCAACGAACGACTGAACTATGGAAAGAGATAAACTAATCAAACTTAAACCTGGGACATAGTTCAGTAGTTTAGTCCAAAGATTAATTCAAATGAGAAAACTTAATTTAAAAATTTGATGTGTGCGATGTCGTATCTATGCATTGTATAGTCTTTGCTTATATTCATCTAATAAATGCAGTCAATTTTGTTTGAAAACCAATCCAATTACTATCGGGAATGTTCCGTAAGACTGTTTTGAGTTTTTTATTATTATTTTATGTTGATTAAAAAAATGAAATATCAAGAAGTTCGTACTTAAACAAGAAAAATTCAAGTTCAAACGATCTTTAAAGTACAATCAGAAACAAACGACTGCCAGAGTTCTAGAACGAACGGTTGTACTTAATCTAAGTACGAACTAGTCTGTTCCTAAAAGAATAAAAAAAATTCTTAAATCATGTACGAAATTCTTAAATCAAGAATTTATTCTTCTCAAACATTCTAGAACGAAAGGGAACAAACTGTGCAGTGTGCCCAAAAAAAGTATGGAAATGAAGGTCATACTAATAGATTTAACGAAATCCGCTTTGAGACTGATTTCAATTTGATTTCGCTTTGATTTTTTGTGTGACCGCACTTTTCAATGAAAATTATGCGGCCAACTTGGTGTTTCTTTACACTCTGCTTTGTGGAGCTGCGAACATTATAAGTCCGCGTTTACACGATGAAGTTTGCTTCATGAGGCTCTCTTCAATTTGTTTTGAAGCATCTTTAAAACTTCATGCACATTTACATGATGCAGTTGGCTTCGTGAAGTTCTATTTCAACTCACCTGACAAGAAAGGAGAATTATCGAAAAGCTTCACACCACGGTAGGTCATGACTCATGAGGCTTTCCAGATTCGACTGCCCCTCTTCACCTCTTCCCCACAAACAAAAACTTCATGAAGAATTTCATGAAGGAAACTTCATCGTGTAAGTGCGGACTAAAACTACATGCTCTGCTTTTAAACTATTATTTAAACGGCTTGAAAGATTTGTTTTTAAACTTTATTTCGACATTTTGTGATTTCGGGCCATTGTTTACTTCAGCGGCAATTGTCGATCAGCTGTTCACGAAATCAAAATCAAATCAGTGCACAAAACAGGTCGTTCCACCAACTGATTTTGATTTGCTTTCACAAAATCAAAATCGAAAGCAAATCACTTTCAGGAATCCCTCTATTAAGTATGATTCGTTCAAGGGTGTACTTAAACTATGTACGAATCAATCGAATGCGAATTTCAAGACCATTTCGTTATAAGAATATGTTTTAAAAACCTTGGACTAACCCAAAATGGAATTAATGTATACTGAAACGGTCTAAAATCAAGAATTTATGGATAAAAAAAAAATCGTACTTAAACCAAGTATTTTGTACTTGTATAGGTATTTTCGAACTATGGATACCGTTTGTATTTGATTCAATTACAAAGTTCTGGGTTTCTTTTTCTGAGTGTAAGAAATTTTTAAATTTTAGAGACAAATTCTTATTTTAAGTTTGTTTTAAAAAAATCTTTTAAACTTTGAATTCGTTTTAAGTCGCGACGCTGTATACGCAATGCTGCCCCCTATAAGCTTTATAGGGTCGTAAACTTCTGTATGTTACATACTTTTGCACGACTTTATGATACCCTTTTAAAATGATTTTTTCGAAGGTCCGGTCTGCGGGTTCAAACTAAAATTCATCAATGGTTAAGGTTAAGAAATTTAAGTTTCAAGGGTTTTGTGATAAGGTTTTTGGTTCGAACCTTGGTTCGTCCCAAGATTTTTAAAATTTTTATAGAAGAGTAATGAATTTGTTAAATATATATAAAACGAGAGCGTAAGTTGAAGTCGGCCCTGCTCGACTTCGATATACCCGTTACTGAGGGTAAGTTTTTTTTTAAGAATATTATATTATATCACAAATTGTGGAAGATTTGAGTTTTTTTTTCAAATTGCGGGGGCGTGAACTTTTTTATCGTTCATCTGATCGGGAAATGATGTATAGCGGCACGATAGGTAATGATGATTAAAATATATGTCTAGAAGGTCCGAACAATCTATTTCCAAAATTGTGGGAGATATGAGGTATTTTTCAAATTGCGGGGGCGTGAACTTTTCTATCGTTCATCTGATCAAGAAATGATGTATGGCGGATCGGTAGGTAATGATGATTAAAATATATGTCTAGAAAGTTTGAACAATCTATTTTCAAAATTGTGGGTTGGGTTTTTAAAATTGCGGCGGGAACTTTTCATCGTTCATCGATCACGAAAGATGTATGGCGGATCGATAGGTAATGATGATTAAAATATATGTCTAGAAGGTCCGAACAATCTATTTCAAAATTGTGGGAGATATGAGGTATTTTTCAAATTGCGGGGGCGTGAACTTTTCTATCGTTCATCTGATCAAGAAATGATGTATGGCGGATCGGTAGGTAATGATGATTAAAATATATGTCTAGAAAGTTTGAACAATCTATTTTCAAAATTATTCTGCCACCACCCTGCGGGACGCGAGTTATGTCTGATTGAACACTGGGAGATATGAGGATTTTTTAAAATTGCGGGGGCGTGAACTTTTCTATCGTTCATCTGATCAAGAAATGATGTATGGCGGATCGGTAGGTAATGATGATTAAAGTATATGTCTAGAAAATTCGAACAATCTATTTTCAAAATTGTGGGAGATATGATGTTTTTTTCAAATTGCGGGGGCGGGAGGGGGCGTGGCAAAAATTTGAAACAAACTTGATCTGCGTGCAGACAAAACAGGTCTACACTGAAAAAATGGTAGCTCTAGCTCTTATAGTCTCTGAGATCTAGGTGTTCATACAGACGGACGGACAGACGGACATGTCTATATCGACTCGGCTATTGATGCTGATCAAGAATATATATACTTTGTAGGGTCGGAGATGCTTCCTTCTGTCTGTTACATACATTTGCACGAACTTAGTATACCCTTTTTACTCTACGAGTAACGGGTATAAAAATTTCAGATTTTCTGAATTTATGTTTACTTGAACACACACGGTTTGCAGTCCTGCTTTTTACCCATTTTTAATGGATACAGGATATAATAAAAAAGACCGATACAATATTTTAATTCGAGGAACAAAACGATCTTAAATCGTTCACTCTCATACCAAAATTTAGGATGTACTTTTTCTGAGTTTAGATCAGTATGGAACGTAAATTCCCCATACTTTACACAGTTCCTGTGGCGCCATATTTAAAAGTTGTCAGTTAAATTCAAACATTTACAGTTGGGCTGGACCGAAAATTAGCCAACGGTCTAAAATCAAATTCAAGAAAGCGAGTTTGTACCGCGGAATACACGCGCGGCAATCTCTATTTTTGTGCACATATGTATCTCAGTTTTTGAGATTGTTTGTATATTTGAATAATCATGTCGTGATATATATTCCAAACTGGCTGTCTTACTCATGATTTATGGTCTCATTTTCAAGTGTTGAAAATTGCACGCTACACGCCTGTTTACCCGCTGGGATTTATGGTGTGAGCAAAATCGCATGCAATAGGCGTATTTGTTCGCACGGCTTTTACATCTGTTGACTATAATCAGAGTCAATTGCACAACATCGTGGCAGTTGCATTTGGGGCTTCTGCTTCTTGTCACAAATTTCGTGGGTTGTGGTTTTTTTATTTTTTGGGGTTTGGCCTGTCATTGCATTCTAATTTTCAAATGTCAAGGAGTGCACCCCACAGCCGGTTCATTGGCCCGTTCCTAACACCTTAAACGTTTCTCCACTAAAAATGTTTAAACTATTCCCATGCAGTATAAACAAAAACGCATAATTATGGCCTCTCGGCCATTTTTAGTAAACAACGCAAGTCAAAGACCCCCGGACAAATGGCTGTGGGCCATACAAACAGAAAATGCATTTCGTGAAAATTAACATATTTTTAATTAATTTTACTTTAGTCTGAACAAGAAATTTGTCCAATCATTAACTTTCACTTGCTGAGGAGGAGTCTGTTTCCCACTATTGTTGTCGCACATTCCGGGCGCTGAAAAATAAGCGACGTGACAAACAAAAAATGTAAACTACATAAATTTGCGTGCTTGCATGGAGGGTGTGGGTGGTGCAGATGGAGGATGGACTATTTGACATTTTATTGATGGTAGGCAGCTGAAAAATTCCATGCACGTTTCTCATTTTGCCTAAATCGAGCAGCAGCAGATACAATATCTCAAAGATGCCTCTGCTCTGGAAAATTTCACTCTTTTTTTCTGGGCACATGGTTTTTCTGCTTTTTGTGACAATATTGCAACATTTAATTGGCGATCGGGAAAGTAACAGCAGCTGCTGCTGCTGCCGCACAACTCTCTAAAGTGAAGTGAGGAATGGTCATTAGTTAATTTGCCACTTTAAGGCCATGGCCAAGTGGTCCATTCGCAATCACTCTCGGTTGGGCTTTGTTATCGCAGATCTCGCAGACTGCAGTCAAGCGGCGAACCGTTCGATTTCTATGCGAATGCACTGAAACGGAACTATCAACGCCTCTCAGTTTTCAACACTCGTACGCTTCACTAGAGTAGTGATTCCATTCGACTGACCAAATGCGGTCGTTCTCAACTTTCCAGCTTCCCAGTTGCCCCAGGGCGAAGCCCCAGGCAGAAGGCAAAGTTTTCCTCTGCTGCATTAGAAGCTTGTCGCTGTCTCTGTCAGTTTATTGCCAAGCATGCAAATTGCATAAAATATGGCTATATAAAAGCATATTGGTGTTCACTGAATATGCAATTGGTTGGCGATGTTGTGGGAGAGGGGGAGGGGGCTATATACTACACATACACATATATGTAAATTGTCATGCTGAATTTCTTTACAAGCTGTTCCTGCTTCTGCCAGCACAAAGTGCCTTTGCATATATCAAATTTATGCCCTAAATGGGTTTCAAGTCTGTTCAACTGGATTAGAACTTTATCAAAGACCGAGTTTTGCGGTGAATTGACAAGAGGGGGCAGGAAGTGTGTAGAAACTTGCGAAAGAAAAATAAAATTATGGTGTGCAGTTGAAAATAAATTTACAATTCCACAACACGCAAATCACTCGGCAAACTTAGTTAAGCGTTGGCAACGCTTTCAAAAGCAATTTTCTTGCTGATTGAATAAATGGGTGGGATAAAAAATAACTGGCTTAGATAAGAATATATAAAACTTTTTTATTCAACAAAATGCAACGACTGTTTAAGGGTCTTTCAAATAGACATCTATTATAGCTGATAGTTCTTCAGTAGCTGGCGGCTGTGGCGCGGTGCTGCGACTACTTAGTTTCGAAATATTTTTTCTTAGCCGTCACAGTACGTACATGTCATGAAAAAGCTTACCAAACTTTGCCCAACAAACTTTAAGACGCATTCTTTTGCAAGATGAAATCATTCCTGGTGAGGCGTCCGTCAACTGAGAGCTTTTAATAAGAGAGCGAAAGGACTAGCACAAAAATTTGGTAGACGGTAAACAAGCTGACGAAAAGCGTGGAAACAACCTTTTGTATCAAGTCTCAGCTGAAGCTTTGCCAACTGAGATGAATGCGCGTTGATCAGTCGTCTCAACATGTATTATTACACCATTATTATCCCTTGTGCTCAAAACTAAGCAAGGACATATCTAAGAGAATACGAGAAGTACGGCTCTGGCTCTTTGGGCTGTATGTTGTTTCTATTGAACATATTTTAAGTAGGCAAATTCTATTTTCAGATCTGTCTTTCCTTAACTGCTTTGCTACAAGTTTTGATAAGTTCACTGTATCTACTTACGCTCGTGTGCATCCGTTTGAATGTATTTTTGTGCTTGTTCTTGACAAAGTTAGATGTTGATCTTATAGCCCTATGCGGATCTGCGAAGTAACGCGAAGTTTCATACAAAATTGGTCGAAAGAAGAAGCAGAAGTCATGATTCCTTCACCCTTTACTTCGAGCCAATACGGAGCTAAAAGATACTGTTGCACTTTACAGCACATAAATGGAACCTATGTTAATGTTTTATAGAGCCGTAAATGCTCGTTTTAACATGGGTTTGAATAAATAACTAAAAATTGCATAAAACCAAAAATTTTACTAAATCATACACTGATTTAAATGCGCTAAAGAATTTAAATTGCTAATCGAGTAGTGTGACCATCGCGATGGTAGTTTAAAAAAAACCATTAAATTCAAGATTTAGTGTAATTTCTTAATAAATCTGGTCACACTAGACTTACGCTCCACCTTGACGTAATATATGGAGAAGTAATTTAAATTACTTACTTCGCAGGTCCGTATAGGGCTTAAATGTAAAATTCAAGTGTATGTCATAGAAGTGACTGTATACGTGTCAAACGCTTCAACATTTTTTTGCTAATTTCAAGAACCACTTAAATTCAAAAGTTTTGTTAGAATCTTGGTTTAAATTAAGGCACCAAAGCTTAAAAATTTTAAAAGAGGGAGTTCGAACACGTGAGGAATTTTTGGGTTTCTAGAGCCCATGAACCCTAGGTTTTGCTTTGAACCTCGGTTAACTTTGACAAAAAATATTATTTTGTTTTTTTTTTTAAGTATTTTTTAGTTTTAGTACGAATTGGCTAAGTAATTTTTCAAATAAATTAGGCTATGCTTGTTCAGATTACGAAACTTCTCTCTATTGGGTAGATTTTTGAAATAATCATGAAACTCAAAACCAGAGGTCGCAAAACGATTCAAAAATTTTTAGAGAAATCTTAAACATCATTCATAGCTTTCTATTTCGCTCATAAATTTCATTCTAAATACTTTTATATTATTTCTTTGTTGTTTTAAACAATACTTAATTTTATAAACCGAACCATTTTTAAAAGGTGTTCCGGTTCAGGTTCAGGTTCAGGCAGTGCAAAATGTAAAAGGTTCGGTTTATGGTTAGGTTACATCAAAAAAACCCGAACCTAACCGGTTTTCGGGGGTTCGGTTCCGGACCGGCTTGCAGCCTTGGCTTCAATACCCTTGATCTGATGTTTGTAACACACAGAAGGAAGCATCTCCGACCCCATAAGGTATATATTTATATCATAGATCAGCATGAAGAGCTGAGAATATATGCTTTTATATAATTAAAAAGAAAACTAACAAAATTAAGTTTTTATTTATTATATCCATTCCCATACATATGAGGTTTTTGTGTCGGTATTGATATATGGAACATATGGGATAAATACTAATTTTGGACATTTGGAATTTCTAGTAGATTTTAAAATTTTTTGGGCCGATTTCTATTCTTATACATAGCGCTTTCTGTAACATAAGCAGAGTAAGGTTGATTTCACATTGTTCAACGCAAGAGACATGATAATGTAGAAAACCTTCATGTTAAATCGTTTTGAATGTCAAATGATTAGCTATTCACAATGAAAACTAGACAACATGTCTCATGCAACGAACAGTGTGAACCCAGCCTAAATTGTAAGATTATCTGACACCAGGGCTGTAAATACTTCAAAAATTTTACAATCGAATCACAAATCAATCACAAACTTATTGAACAAAAAAAGATTTCATTCAATATTTAAATCTGATGCATTCAGTGAAGATTGCTTTAACGTGATTTATAATGTATTTTGGAACAATCAGATTGTTTTGATTTTAAATTATTTTAATTGATTTCAATCATTTATTTCAGTCATTTCTGATTTAATTCATAAGGGATTTAAATCATACGATTGAAACCTTTAATATTATAAATCAAATTAAAGGTATTCTTCTTAACCTCAACTTCCCAATAAAGAAATTCTATCGTTAGATGAACATAATGAAGGATATCGGTTCCATAGTTATTTGGAAATTTTTCATCATCAACTCGTTTTCATTTTGCAATTATGATGTTTTCTCTGTTAATAGAAAACTCATCCTCAATCCGCCAGCAACATTCGTCGCAACGATCGCTCATCATTTCACCTTCAATTTTCCTGCCAACAACTAAATGTCAGCTGGCAGCTCTCTCACATCGCGACGCTACCATAAAAGTCAGCTCGGCCAATCCCACATTGAAACATTATTCATAATTTTTTTTGTTTTTTTTTTTTCAAAAATTTCCTACTGCTATTTCCTTAAGTGTTACAATTTCCTGGTAGCACATGCAGCATCTGCCGCTCCGCACTTCCTACTTTGGGCCGCGTTCGCGCATTTCCACTCATTAGTCATTAGGCGGCGAGAGTGGAAATGTTCGTTTCTACCTGTGACGTGCCTGGCCAACTTTTCATGACCGGCAGAGCAGGCAGGTGCTGTATGTATGTGATTTTCCACTGGTGGTCAGTTATTCCGCTTCGCGAAATACGTGACCATTGCCGGTGGGTTGGTAAACGGCTTGAAAAACTGTTGTGCCGCTTAATTAAATCGCCTAAGCACCTTGACCGATTTACTACTCCGCCCATCTGTTTTGAGACGCCAAGGCACAAACATACATTTTGTGCAAATCACCAAAATCATATCTTTATGTACACTTTTTGTGGGTCACCGCGCTAGGCACCCGAATGTCTGGTTTTTCAGCGTTGCTGCTCCAGTTCTAACCTGGAACCGTTGCAATTAATGAACCCAAAAGATATACCAAATAACTTACAGTTCTATGAGCATCACCATTTCAAATAGGAAAAATATAGCGGTTTTTCAGTGTGTGTGAGTGTGTGTGGACCCGTCTAGCGTATTTCGTTTGGTGGCACGTTCGCACCTTGTTTGCGGTGCATTTGCATGGTGCACTGACTCTGTGGCTCGTTTGGTGGCAACTGATGGCCAGGGAATGTTGTCTTTCTAGGTGGAGCATCATCATTTTATGTTAAAGTTTGTAACACTTGAGAAAACGAAATGAAAATGATTTTTCTTCAATTTATTGAGCCAAGAAAATTGTTGCTCTAATCAAGATTAATCACCACAAAACTCAAAAGCTCAGAACGTTTTGACTTTAGAATGATTTTTAATGCATTTTAAGCCCAATCTATTTGATCTAAAGGAATTAATCTGACCAAATTTAGTCCTTTCTATTTCTCATCTTTCAATTAAGTACATTTATGTGACTGATAGCAGATAAATAAAAGGTTTCCGAAACTGATTCCGAATCATAAGAAAATCAGATATTCAAATGCAGTTTTAAATGATCCTAGAAAAACAGTGATTCCGAAACGGATCCAAGTCGTAAAACAATCTGATATTTTCCGGACTATTTAAGGGCAATACTAGAAAGCAGGCTAACAGCATAGGTTCCAAGGAATCCAGAATTTGGAAGCAAATAAAAAGTGAGATTCCGAAACAGATTTTCCGAAGCAAATTTGAAATCGAACAAAAACTCCGATTCCGAAACGGACCCGCATTGGACCATAATTCGGATTCCGAAATAGATCCGAATCGGATAAAAATTTGGAGTTCAAAGCGGATTTGAAACTGGGCAAAAAAAAAAATGGGACTCCGAAACGGATCCAAGTCGTAAAAAAAAGTCTGATATTTTCCGGACTACTTAAGGGCAATATTATAAAGCAGCCTAACAGTATAGCTTCCAAGGAATCCAGAAAATGATTTCGAATCAAATAAAAAGTGGGATTCCGAAACAGATTTTTCGATGCAAATTTGAAATCGAACATAAACTCTGATTCCGAAAATAGATGCGAGTCGTACAAAAAGTCGTATACTTTTCGGGACCACTTAAGGCACTATAAGAAAGCAGTCTTAAGTGTGGGTTCCAAGGAATCCAGAAACGGATTTGGAGTCAAACAAAAGGTGGGATTCCGAAACAGATTCAAATCGGAAAATAAAATAGGATTTCGAAACTGATTTCGAACGGATTCGAAAAAGTTGGATCTGCAAATTCGGAGAAAGAGGTGGATTCCTATCGGAAAATAAATCGTATTCCGAAACAGTACCGAATAGTACTTATTCATTATAATTATATCACATATGGGACGTTTTTACGAAGGCCGCTTTTAATATTTTTAGCCTTGGCTACTTTAAGTGTGACCAAGTCCGATTGTTTGACATTGACTTAGAATTATTTGTTGTACGGTCACTCTGTTTATTGCTTACATTTTCTTAAAAAAATTATCATGATGGATAAATTGAATTATATTATGAAAATATTCATGCAATACGTCACTTGACAAGAATGCGTCGATCAAGTTCGACTTTTGTCGATGAAAAATCAGTGAAAAAGTGGTGCAATGAATTTAATCGAAAACGCCATTCGCTTCTGCACAAATCTCGTTAAGGTCTTTAAAAAACAGTTGTTGTGCATTAATGCAAGATCATCATGTGAATCATTGGGCATTCAAAATACTTGCATACATTGAATATAAATAGACTTTTGTCAATAGGTGCAAAAAAATAAAGAGAAAGTCTTATATAAGAGCGTAATAGATCGTATGAGACTAAAACAAATCAACATTCATCTGTAAAGGTATTATGAAATTAATCAAATCCAATTCAAACTGTCGCTTGTTTCTTCTCAAAACTGAACATAGAGCCATCATACCCTTAGAGAAACGAAGAACGATCAATTCTAAGTGGTATACAACCAATTCTTGGCCTAAAGTTTTTGAAGAAACCAATCCTTGTAGTATTGTTCCCATACAACAAAAATTCATTTGCAAGCTCAAAGTTTTTCGACGCTAGAAGAGGCTGTTTAAAATGCTCGTTTAAAAGATTCCTTCTTTAAAGATGATAAACAATAGACAGAGTGACCGTTCAAAAAAAATTCAGATTAAGAATGTGCTAACATATGTCAAGCTTTTTGTTGAAAATGCCGAATCGAGCCTGGTCACACTTAACGTAGTCACCAAATTGATATTTCTTTATTTCCTTTATGCAGTTTTCAAAGTCCTAATGCATAATATGGCAAAATATTTGTAGTTATGATATTTGATACGCATCTTCACCGGATTAAGTACCGATCCAACTTTTTCCCGTTCAGAGTACTGAAGTGACTTAAAGTCCTTTCTTTTGTTTAGGCTCTGAAGCGATTCACCCTTTTAATTAAACCTTTTACAGTCGAGGTTCTCACCCATATCGCTTGATACACCTCTCACTTATCCTTACTCTTCTCGACAAACGCTATCTTAGAGTATCCGAACTTCGTCTTTCTTAATGCATAACCTTGCCGTTATGATTACTATTTCTATGTTATTTGTCATTCTATCTCGTTTTGCTTTTTAATTTATTTGCACATCTCTTTCCTAGCCGCTGGTAGAGTTCTTCTCTCTGGAGTGCCATGAGCTCAATTATTTTTGCAATTACTTTTTTTTATGATTTTACAGTTTTTTTGGGCTTTGGTTTTCATTTGGGTCTTTAACTTTTGCCATGGCAATAATTTAAAACCGTTTTTTGGTTACTTTTAGTTTGGAGTTCTTTCCATTCACAACTTGAGAGTTTTGCCCTGTCATCTTTGAGTGGCTGTTAGCCTCGACTCTTCAATTAATCACAATGCCCTCAATTGAAATGTCAACACTAGATAAGATATTCTTCAACATTAGAAGCTGACATAATCGTGCGTCGGCTTTGGCTTTCCTCTCGGCTGCGACAGCGGCTGCTGTGTTCACTTTAAAGTGGGTCAAAACGTTACCATTTAGCTGTATCTTTGAAGCATCTGCAAAACTTGGCTTGCCATTTTTAGTTAGCCATTTGTGGGCTTGTTTATTTGTGTTTTCGGTTTTCTTCTAGTACTTCGGGTCTTGGTAGCTGTACTTTTTGTAGCTGAAAACCGGTTGGCCAGGAGCTGACAGTCTGCTGTCTGGGCCCTCCAGAAAACCAGTTTTTCAATCGTCTTTCGATTTGCCCCCTCCCTGCAGCCTACCGCCGCCTGCATTAATTTAGTAGACCTGGCTGGGGCTTTTGGTTTTGGTTTCAGTTCAGTTGGCTTTTTATTTGTTTAGGTCATGCTTTGATAGAACTCTGAGGGTTCTTATGTAAATTGTGGGCTTTCTTTTTAACTTCCGCTTCGAATTTGATTTACATAATTGTTGAATTGCTGTCATAACATGTAAGAGAAATACAAATCTTGCCTCATGCGATTGCACAATTGTTTCCCATTGCCAAATCAATTGTTGATTTTGCTCAACTTTTTCTCCCTCGCTTCAAAGTGGAAGTCATTTAAGTGCAGACACCATCAAAGAGTCATGCCACACTTGACTGCCCGCCCCCCTACCCTAGAGCCCCTGCATGGGTTTTTAATGTATGCTCCTAATTTACATTGCCAACTCTCTGCGAGCCAGTTGGCTTACTGACTTGACTGGCTGACTGTCTGGGCTTGAGCGATTGCAGCAGCAGCAGCGGCAGCAAATGTTGCACGACTCGCCTTAATTTGGTGGTCTTGTGTTTTGGTGTGTGTCTCTTCGAAATCAGTCGCTGCTGAGACCCAGTCACAGTCACAGTTACCACCGCAAGCTCACCAACCGGGTGCATTCATAATTGGATTTAACATTTTGTTGTTTTGGTTGTGCTATTGATTTCGCATTTATGCATTAGTAGTGTGCAGTGTTTGTCCGGGTAGAGTGTCGAGTGATTATAAGCCCAGACACCAACAGCTTTAGCCAGCATGGAGAGTGTTGTGCCGGTGGCCGAGTTCCAAAAGATCAAGCTGCGACCGGTGCCAAAGGTTAAAAGGCGTGCCCCACAGCCGCCAGTGAGTCTGAAGCTAAAGCAGAAAAATGTACGAAAATAATTGGACAATAAAATTACCCATTAGAACTTTCGCTTTCGAGACAGAAATGTTGTTAAAGCTTTTGGGGAACCGCTTGCCACTTTTTATTTGAATGACTTGTTTACAAAACTGCAAAACAAAGCGAGGATCTTTAAATTAGTATTTTCAAATTAATTTTGAATTTTTTCTAATTTACTTAAAATATCAGGAAATTTTGATTGGGATATTGTTATAATGTGAAAGATACTTATTATATCTTTCCTGAGTTCTTGGATAAAGAAAAAGACATACTAAATTGTTGAAATTGAAAGCTGAAAATAGTATGGTGAGCTTATACGTATTTGAAAGTGATCAGTTTTCCAAGTCTGGTCTGTTCACTTTTAAGTTTGACAATTTCCAATTCGATCCAATCATATGGTCTTGAAATTGATAGCTGATTCATAGCTTCACGTTTCCGAAAATCAATTAAGATATTCGGTTTCAAAATTTTTACTTTTGAGTCAGTGGAATGAAAAGAAAATATAAATTTTTTGGCAACGCAAATACTTTTAAGTATTTTAATTTTAATCCATTTTATAAATAAATAAACCGAAATAAACCGATTATTGCATATTAAATGAAAATTTATTAGGAATCGATAGGCTTGGCCTTTTTAATCGATAGCTCCTGTTCGATCACCTATTTCTCTTGATAAATAATTGTTATCGGATCATATCGAAATGATTTAAACATCATTTTGATAAGAAAAACTATTTTTATTTTGTTTTACTTTTTAATCCAACCAGTTATGGGAAAACTAGAATTAGAGAACATTTTTTTCTGTATCTGTATCTAAACCAGGCAATAATGCCGTAACCCTAAGCCGAAATTAACCGATTCAAGCCTCTTACTGGTATTGAAACCGGAACCGATATTAAAAAATTTTTGAGAACCGAAAACCGTTATAATAAAATCCGAAAAAACCAGAACCATAACTAAACGCTTATAATGTTTCGGTTTCCTCTTATTTATTTTATTTATTCATGATTATTTCAAATATATATTTCCACCGGTAAAAAAGAAATATCAAAATATCAATCAGAAAAAAAGTCTTACCTTTTATTAATTCGGCCTTATGGAAAAATGAGAATCAAATAATTTTTTAAATATAAATAGTATATAGAAAAAAATGTTAAAAAAAGGCGGAAAAGCTTTTCTTTTGTAAATATAATCCCTGTAATTAAATGTAAAGGATTTCTAAGTCTTAGAATTATCCTCCCGTAAATATTGAAATGTTAGAAAAATGGTAACTTAAATTTTAGAAATGAAGTTTCTTGATTTTAAATCAAATTTCGCTCTCAAATTTAAAAATATTATTTTATATTTTAAGGAAATTTCGTTTGAAAATATATAAAAATCTAATGTAAGCTCAGGCAGTTCTTATTTTTTGAACTGTTTTAAAGCGTTTTAGAGCTGATGCACCCCTATAAGTATTGAACCCCAGTCTTATAATATATGTTCAAATCTATCCAAATTGCAAAAGATCTCTTTTTATGACAGGAATGCAGCAGATTTAAGGACCGATTTTTTCGAATCATAATTAAGAAATATTTGTCTGCTTTTTAGAAAGATTTGATATAAGATTAGGACCAATTTCTCATCTCCTATAAACCAGAGTCAGAAACTAACAAACATCAGAAATTAAAGTATTTCTGGCACATATTGGCTATCTTAAAGATGAGAAATCGGCACTTAAAAGGATAAACTTACAATTTACTTTGTTATTTTTTAGATTAAGTGAAGATAAGAAATTTAATGTTTATGTTTTATGTGGAAGATAAGAAATCGGCCCTAAGGCGAGCTTGTCGGGGCAACAAAAGAAAAATGAATTTCTTAATTCTGGGTCGTTTTTTTTTTAGTGTAGGAATAACACTGGAAGCGCGGACAGAAGCGTTTAGCGAAATTGTTTGTCCAAATATAAAAACGGAAAAAATCTTTATATTAAAAAAAAAAACGTTGTTTTATGTGGCATGTTCTTAGAATACAATTTTTTAATTCTATTCCATCCATTAATTTTTTGATATCGTGAAACAATTTTAATTTTTGAATATTACAAAAAAAAATACCTGTATCGGTACGTACCGAAATAAAAATCTGGGTACCGTATCGGAACCGGTAAGCGAAATAAAACCTTTAACCGAAATTCTCATTTCGGTACATACCGGAACCGTTATTAATTTCGGGATTAATCCTGATCTTAGCACGTTGTTTCTGTTTTTAAAATGCTTTCCGCTTAGTTTTACATTTCTGAACATTTTCGAGATTGCGCCCAAGAGTTGCACCATCAAATCGTGGAAGTATCTTTATTAGACTTCAGAAAGTGTATACTATATGTTTATAGACGACAAAAGCAGCCGCGCTATTATTTTTTAAGTATTCTTTCAGTTGCTTCACTGGATTTTACGTCAATCACGGTTATGCGGCTTCTACAAGCTATAAATGTGCAAAAAAATCCAAAAGTGGCCGCCTTCTATTCAATCTCTCGTTCGTTACCTGCTACTTGGTAGTAGAAGACATTCTTGTGTTATGGGCGTTTTTCTTTTATAGTCAATAAAATCTGTCTTTTTGATTGTGTGGGGGTTTGAAGAGCTTTTATATAGAAAAATCAGATAAAGACAGCAGCTTAAGGTTCCAGCAATGGTCACGTAGTGGCCCGTTGCGCTCTTGCAGCCCGAGCAGTTTCTTCGCTCAAAGAAATACAAAAAAAGCTTCATTTATTTGGAGGTATCCAACACTATTTCGTGACTATTACATAAAATCGTGATCAACAAAAACCTTTTCACACATTTAAAGACTCTGTCAGAACTTAGGTTTGCTCTTTGTGCCACTTTTTTGACTAAATCCTATCGAAATGTTTCTTCACAGACTTCTGCCACCACAAAGACAACAACGCTCACCACACCGGCCAAGCTATATGGCAAGGATCTAAGCGAATATGATGATGTGGATGTGGAGAGCCTATTGGCTCAACTCTCGCCCGAGGAGATAACCATATTAGCCAAAGAAGTGGATCCGGATGTGAGTATTTAATTAGAATAGAAATACTGACTAAATTGATGAATCTCTCTGCTTGGTTTTCCAGGATAACTTTCTGCCGCCAGATCAGCGCTGCAGCTATGAGTGCACCAAAGATGCCACTGGCCCATTAAATCGTAAACAATTGATTGAGCACATTAATAAGCAGGCCATTGAGGAACCCGATCAGCCAGAGTTCGAGCCATTCGTACAAGGAACCGTGCGCGGCAAGAAGTGGGTGCCACCGCCTAGGGATGCACGCGAACTTGAGGTCGAGGAACAGATTGCCATCGACATGGGTGATGAGTACGAGCATGCCTTGAATGATGCCACACAGGAGGAGATCATTGATTTGGCTGCCATTTTGGGCTTCCATTCGATGATGAATCAGGATCAATATCATGCCTCGCTGCTCAACAAAGGACAACAGGTGGGCATTGGCTGGGATGGCATTACCAAATCCACGCAGCAGAAACTCTACCCCATGGATCCGCCCAATAGCACAGATGTGGAGGAATCGATTAAGCGTGTCAAGGATGATGACTCCAAGCTGGTTGATTTGAACTTTAATAACATTAAGGTGAGTCGGGGCGGGATTAGCTCAATGAATGCCTATACTTAACCCTCTCTCTTCTCTCTCCCAGAATATCTCCGACGAGAAGCTCGAACAACTCTTTGCCGCACTGCCTCAGAACGAACATTTGGAAGTTCTATCGCTGACAAATGTTGGCCTGACCGATAAGACAGCTCTCCTACTCGCCGAGGCGATCGAGAAAAGCAAAACCCTGAGAGTATTAAATGTTGAGACCAACTTCTTAAGTCCGCCCGTGATTGTGAAGCTGGTGCAAGCCCTGCTCAAGTGTCACACCATCGAGGAGTTTAGGGCCTCCAATCAGGTTAATGAAATAAATTAATAGTTAGTTTAATATTAACTTGGTTTTCCAATTTTTCCCAGCGATCTGCGGTGCTGGGCAACAAGATCGAAATGGAGATTACCGATTTGGTGGAGAAGAACCCATCGCTACTGAGACTTGGCTTGCATCTGGAGTTCAACGATGCCCGTCATCGTGTGGCCGCCCATCTGCAGCGCAACATCGACAGAAGTAAGTTGGACGCGTTATTTTAGTCAGGGCATACCATTTGCAGGTGGTCAACGTTGGCTTCTAATTCTTCCACTCGTTAGGCTGACTTTTAGGTATTTTATTGATCGGCTGTTGCCTTACTCGCGTTTAGGTGAATTGCAACAAGGTACGTTAGCTTCCAGCAACGCCGCTGCCGTCCCAGCATCCGCTCCATCTTCACCGCCATCGACATCAAGCACTTCCATTTCACCTACAAGGATCAAAAGCTTGGCTGCCTTCGAGCAGTACATCAAATCACGCACTTGGACTAATCCCACAGATTCTGATCATGTTTTATCATCAGGTGGTAGCCGCATTAAGCGCAATCTTCGGGCATCATCGACCATCAGCAACCTAGAAGCAGCTGGAGCCAACGGCAAAGAAAAGGAAATCTGAGCAGAGATTTCCCAAAAAATAACTGAATTCCTTCCCCAGAATCAGAGTTGGTAAAAGTTGTTCAGTTCGTTCGTCGCCTGTCCCCACCTCAGTTCGTACTCTTTTTTGTGGTAACCGTATATCTAACATAGAGTGCCAGTTTGCTGTTAACACTCATTTTGTTAGCAACGAGTAAGTGACAGACAGCTTAAACTGGCTCTCTAGGTTATATGTTCTTTGCTCAGGTAAAGCGTGTTCTTGATTCCCTAAAGTCTGTTGGCCTTCATAATTATTCAATTCCCTCATAAACAGCTGTTACGTTGCGTTCTCGTTATCGTTCTCTTCACTCGTTCACATCACTCGTTCACGTTGCGTTACTCGTTGCAGTGTAATGAACTTTTAGAGCAGGCTTAAGCTGATGGCTCATTATCATATTTTTAATTTAGTTAACTTTAAGTTCGAATTATATCAAAAACGTCATTCTTCCAGCTAACTCGTCTCCCTCCCCCCCTGCCTTCTCGTCACAATTTGTTCCCTTTGTAATTTCTTTGTCCTTGGTTTCTTGTAAATTACCATAGAATTCTTGTCTCTGTGAAAATAGCATTAACCAATTCTCTGTTATATTTTTGGAAAACTTTTCACTTCAAATTCAAATCGATACACCCAATACACCAAAAAAATAGTCTTCCGTGTGCAAAAACTCAAGCCCAATTTGCCCAAATTGATACTACCCGCTAATATGGAGATTGAACGTGAGATTACCTATGGCTCGGCCACGCCCACACCTTCACCATCGCCCTCACCATCACCACAACCGCCGGCTGACTATGATGTGGAAATTGATCCCGATAATATGGTCATTCGTGGTGGTGGTGGTGATGCCTTTGATCCCGAAATCGATCCCGATAATATGGTGGTGCCCGGCAGTCGCTCGGTCACGCCCAACTATGATGATGAGGGTGTCTATCAAGCGCACACGTGAGTGAAGCACCACCAGCACCAGACGGAGCCACCACAAAAACCACCACCAATCCAATGTACAGACAGTCACCTGATCAAATCTCTCGCCTCATTGGTTTTATGTAACCTTTCTAGTTGTTGTTGTTTGTTGCCGCCTCCACCCGAAACATTGTTTTTGATTTTTGTCCATGGTGTAAATTAAATTTCGTCTCCTACCCCCAAATTCACATGAAAACATCTTGCCGACCGAGATGAGTGTGTTTATGTACAAATACCTAGAGAATATGGAGAAATTCGGCATGCCGAAAATAATATAACCTTGCAGATCTACTTTTATAATTATTTTTCAATCGATCAAAAGAGATATCGTCTGGAAAAGGAACTATACAAGGTACATTCCAAAGTAAACGTACTTCTTATACTATAAATAAACCAATCCAAAAAGTCAAAGTAAACGCAATTCGTATATGTATATAAACCTACCCATGAAGACTACTTCTTTGGAATGTACACCACAATTTGCACGCTCAAAGAACATGTCAAATAAGTTTCGTAAGTCTGTTTAGTCACCAGACAACTTGCCAGCTCAAAATTTACTATTTGAAAAGTTTTGTTTACTTTGGAACGCACCTTAAGTGTACATAAGAGAAAACTAAGAAACTAATTTTCTTTGATTTCTGTCAGTGAAATTGTACATAAAACTCGCCACGAGTTACTTTCGATTTTAGTACCTTTTTCTTTGCTTTTGTTAAGTGAAATCGTTATTGTCTTGTTTATTAATTATATCGCTTTAACGAAAACTACAAACAATTGACCGAACTTAGGTTCAAAGAAATTGGAAAACACATGGAAATCGCTCAAGAGCGATTTTCTTAAAAAAAAAAATGGGTGGAAAAAAAGCAAACCAGATTCGAAACAGTTTACTAAAACTAACCAAATAGAACTTGAATACAGAATCACTATCTAGAATTAGATTAGAGTTAGAGTTGGAGAATCTAATTCATTAGTTCATTTTTTGATGAACCATAAGTTCATTTTAATGAAAATAGGCACAACTCTATTATCCGAAGATCAATATTCGTGAAACCCTGAAAAGGTTTCGATAACTTCGTTTTTGACCATTGCATAATCCGTTTTTAAGACCATTGACAAAAATTTAGCAGATTTTTATTTTAAGTTTGGTTTTGTTTGCCCACTTAAAATAAGACTATGGAAATTATAATTTGGACCTTTTTTTTAGCGGAATGCATTTTAATGCACTTTTATTTAAATGTAATACGTGTGTTCTTTAAAAGTGTATTTTTTGCCCACAGGAAAGTACGATGCGAATCGACGTATCGACGCCGAATTTCGTGAACTAGTTCATATGAACTATTCATTAAAATGAACTAATGCAATAGGTCTAAGTGTTTGAACTATAGTTCCCATAATGATCTATAGGTCAAAAAATGAATAGTTAATCAAAAAATTATATAATGAACTAGATTCTCCAACTCTAGTACACATATTTGCTGGTTACCTTTAAAATAATATTTTAAATTTATCAGTTTACTGAAATAAAAGTCAAGATACCAATACGGAACTCAAGTTTATTATTAGACGGGATTTACATGATGAAGCAAACTTCATGAAGTTTTCTAAGTAGGCGAGAGATTTATATGTATTTCTATACTATTCGTTTCAAAGGTGTGAGAGGAAAGACGAGTGAGGTTTAAGGTTATGTTTAAGTTTATTATAAGAACTCTCTGGTATTTTAATACGTCTACTCTCCAAGTCGGCGCGCGATAGAATGATCTAGGCGCGTCGCTTTTACAGATCTTCTTACAGTCTCTTAACAGCTATGCTTATGTCTATGTGTATGTGTAAAAGAGATAACAATATACAGGTATGTTATTGTTATGTTAGTGTTAAAGGGAATAGCCGTTAGGGTGACCATGAGTGCTTGAATGTACCATCACTATCCTACTACAAAGGTCTGAAAGATTTGCTTTCAATTCGACGCCTACTAAGAAAACTTCATGAATAAATCCCGACTTAGATGGGCATGTATACCGTATATACCGTATGTATACAAAATATGCAGGGTGCCTAGAAAAAGTATAGAAATAAAGGTCATACTACAAAATTTTACGAAATCAGTTCCGAGGCTGTTTTCGATTTGACTTCATTCTGCTTTCTAGTGTGACCATACTCTGGAAGAAAAAATGCATACACACTTGGTGTTTTTTAACCTTCTGCTTTGATTTGAAAGGGAAACATATTGAAAAATGATTTCGAAAAAGTCTAAAATTGTTGCAGGCAATCTGCTTCAAATTGATTTTTATATCTACACAGATAACATATCAATTTGGAATGGATATTAAAATATCCTTTTTTTTAGGGTTATAAGAATATACATTTTCATATCCTTTGGACATATTCAGCTCCAATGGATGCAAAACTTAGATCAATTCAACATTATTTAAACTCAAATGGATGAAAAAAAAGGATATTATTAATATTCAGTACAAATGGATATGGAGAATATACAAAAATATAATTTTAACTTTTTATGTATGCTATGACTTGTGTATCGAACTTAGCAGTTGGGGAATAGGCTATTTCATAAAATGATCCGCTCTTATACTTATATGTAAAGACTTATTAGTAACATTACCATAATTTACATTATGAGATCTGCCAGGATATAATCATACTGAAACCGAATTTATATACAATTGTTTATTCATGTCGCCGTTGTCAAGCAGCCGCTTTTTGCCACATCCATTATTCATTAATTATATTGTATATAATCCAGACACGCCCATCAGTCTGTGCTACTAATCTTAGCCGCCCCGAATTCTGTCAGCGGCCAATCCAGCTCGTCCACATATACCACACACATACACTCACACACCAGCACACAAATGTTTCCTCTCAGTTTTGTGATATGCCCCACAGAGACAGACAGTTAAAACCATTTTTTTTATTTTGTGTTTCCTTTATTGTTTTCGTTTATGTGTACTATTCTCTTTTTTTTTCTTTTCTCTCTCTCTTTCTGTTTCTCATTTACAGTAAGAAAAGATCTTGAGTTACGCCTGCAGTTCAGATTTTTCAATAATCTGCATAGAAAATCAACAAGAATTCAATAAAAATCAATAAAACATATAAAATACCCCACAAAACTACAAAAAAGCAAACTAAATCATTTTTAAAACGTTTTGTAAACTAAACAAGAAAATATCTAAGTAAAAACGAACAAAAAAGGATTGTGTATAAAAAGCAAAAAGGAAAAAAATAAAACGCAGAACGAACCACTGATATATATATATATATATATATAGAGAAAAATATGTTTGAAACTGATTTACGACACACACACAAAAAAGTCAAAGGCATCCTAACCCAGCAGAAATCGTTTTTAGGCGTAATCTTTCTCTAATACTTAACACAGGTATCTATGAACAGTGAGTTTAACTTATTCAATCATTTTTGCAGAAGAATTGCATTAACCCCTCTAAAACCAAAAAAAAAAAGAAAAACGAAACACTTTCAAGAGCCAGCAATATAAAGAAAAGCTTCTGCAGATTAGAGAAAGTGTAAATAAAAAAAAAAATCAAACAGCATTTTGCAAATATTAACTGCCCACTAGATTAAACAAGACTGTAAACTTAACTTGGATCTTTTTTGTACTAGAAACTTATGCAACTGATTTGTTACCCTACCACATAATTGCACGTTTTCTTTTAAGTTTTTGTTTTTTGTTTTTGGCATGTCTTCCTTCATTTGTATCATCACCACAAACACATTTACATACCCACCACAACCAAAATACCCAGAATTCTAATGTTATTCTCTTCGTATAGGAATTAAACTGCGATGTAAATTTTTAAGTAAAAAAAAAATAAATTAAAAAACCAGCCCCCGTTAAACAATCACAAATAAATTGCAAATAATACAGAAATTTTATAATTCAATAAATATTAAAACAAAAAAAGAGCAGAACCAACTCCAAAAACCTCAACACCCAAAAAAATATGTAGCACAACTTTCGGCGTCCCATCTCAAGCGAACGAATAGTGTGTACCCTTTCTTTTTTTGTGTATTGCTGTTTCGAACTAGAAAATGTTGCCTCTTTCCTCACTAACGCTGCCCTACCAAACTGCTTCCTTTCAGCCAATAAAATTCTGCCTTCTACTACCAAGAAAATAGAACGAAACTTGAAAACTACAAAAACTTCTATTGCCCAGCCTGGAATGTTGTACCTTTATTTGATTGATTGATTGAAAGTTGACACTTTACTTTGATTGATTGAGCTAACCCCGCATTATATGTACTTGTATAATCCTATTGTTTACCACAAAACTTGACTAATGCCTATAAATTTTGTTTCTTCTCTTCCCCAAACCCCAAAACCCACCATTCTCTCTCTCTCTCTCTCTCTTTCTTTGTTTTTCTTTATGTTTTACAGTACGTGTGAAACGCCTGACTCAGCGTAAATAAAAAGACAAAAAGCAAAACAACAACAAACATGCCACCAATTTTATGTGAACAACAATTTTATATGTGTGTGCGTGTGTCCAATATTTTCTTTACTAATCAACTACACCAGAAGAAACAACTACTTCAACAACAACAACTGCCCGGCTGAGCAACAACAACAACAACATACAAATGTGAATGTTGTACACCACAGACTTCCCCCCTACCAATCGACCTATATCCTCCACCAAACAACCAACCAACCAGCTGCCAACTAACAACGAAGAATGATGTTGACTTGCTGTACGTAAAGTATTTCTAAATTACTATAAATATGCATTCAATATATCATAGATTTTAAAGATGGTTAGAAAACTAAGCAGTTATTACTTAAAAATACAGACTATAAGATATATTTCACATTTCGTCGGCGATTTTCGTATATAAAGTTCGCATTTTGATTTCAGGCATTTCACTCAACACAGCAAAAAATTTAAGTTTAAAAAATAAATAGTGAATTTCATGGGTCACGTCGATTCGAGCGAAGCTCCTTACAAAGAAAAATTTGATATTACAATACTTGCAGATCTTCATTTGTTTTAAGAACAGATACAATTGGTTAATCATATGTGAAATATGAGATATGACTTTTACCTCGTTTATATTTATTCTACATTATACACACAAAATTTATCATGATTAATGCCCTTTAAAGTATGCAATGCTAAAGTATGTCCATGAATAGGAATGATTAAGGAACAATTTTCTTACTAACTTTAACCTCTCTGACAATATGAACAAATGCACAGTGTAAACTATATAAGACTCTTGCATAACCGACTTGTTCAAATATATAATTATTAAATCAAATAAAGTTTGCATACTTTTATGGGCATTTATCACGATCCATTTTTTGTAGTATGTATTTCATAAATATATTTTGTGGAAACACGGCATCAATTGTTGTGCCATCCTTTGTTGCAGAGTGAAATACATAAATAGATTGTTGTTCATTGTCAAAATGAACTTTTAAAAGAAACAATTTCTTGATGAAGTCGAGCCTTTAATGATGCATTTTATCCAGACCTTTCTCAGTAGGAAACATTTTATAAGGAAATGTAGTTCTACTTCTAAATTTTAGCCAACTAAGAAAATCGTTAGGGAATAACTCATCGTATTAACTATGCTTTAAAAAAGTACTACCTAAAGTCTTAGAGAAAAGCAGTTGTCTTAGTCGTGCCGTGTCGAGTCTAAGACATTTTTGATCATTCGTGCTGCGTGCGTTTTTGCAACATGCCATGGGTGTTATCTAACTCTAATAAAGTTTCAGCCACTAGATCTGATCAAAAATGATTGTCGAATTAAAACCGACTGTTCAAATCCAAGTGTTCTATTGAAGTAATCACAGATATGATATGTAGTCACATATGATCTAAAACAATTTTTATCAAAATGCATACAGTTATACGAAAATGTCCATCGAAATGTGGAACACACCACTATATCTTAAAGTAGTCATTAGTATAATAATGTCTACAATTTTGCAGACTCTTTTTGGTTGATATGTATAAAAATGAATCATGCAAGGAGACTAGGCATAGGATACAATTGCAGAAGACGTAGGCACCAGCTCGCATACTGACTATATTCCATCCCGACCGAGTAATAAAGAGTATCCACTGGCGATAAAGATATTGGAAACCATTTGTTATGAAATCACTAAAGTACCTCAAGGGTGAACTAGGATAGAAGTCAAATAAATAAATGACATTTTTGTGTCATAAAAAATTTGTACCATCTACGAAAAGGCCCTATTTTAACTTACTCCAGTTTTTTTTATACAAATCCCTGGTCATTTTTTTAACAGCAAAAAAGTTCTTCCACCATACAAAACACTCAATCTTGCTCTTTTGTTATTGCAGTTCACAATTACATTTGGTTTCGGAAAAATATTATTTTGATGTTAGACTTCCTGTTTATTTGACTGATTATTGTTATATAATAATCTTTTCAACTTTGATTTATCATAATTTTTATTATTATTTGATCTTAGTTTTGAGTAATGTTTTCAATTCCAAATATAAAGTAATGCTTCTTTTACTGTGTACTGATTAAAGAGGTTTGTTTGTTTTTACAAAAAGTAAATTCTCATAGCATCTCAGCGTTTTTGAAGAGCAAGTGAAAAGATAAACTTTTTGGATTTTGCTAAGTTTTGATATAGACCTTATTATAACCTTGAAAGACCTCAGATCAGTACACTCAGATCAAATAAAAATTATTTTCGTCACAATGCTTCATATGAATAGAAATACTTTTGTAGAGCTTTGAAATCAGAATGCATTTGAACAGCTGTCTTATTTATATAAAGTATTGTGCCGAAAATTAAATTTATGTCTTCTGAGATCAGGTCTTATGGGTCGAAACTAAAACATTTAAAAAGCAAAAATTTAATTTTAAAAAATTCATCCTTTTTTCGTTCGTCTCTCTCTTATCCCTTTAATTTTTTCATTAAACTTCGTTTCGCACATCATTCCAATTTTTTCTTAATCCTCCTTTCATCATTTTATTTTTTTAATTTCACCCTCTTTTCTACTACCGTCCTTTTAATTAGTTCCTACTTGTCTCTTTATAATAATTTTTTACCATTTCCTACCTTTTCATACCCTCTTATTCTCAGTTTTCTCCCTCATTCCATGCTTCTTTCCAATCTTCTTCTTTCCCCCTTCATTTCACAACTCTGGTTTTATTAGAAAACTGATTTAATCTATTTATCTATCCTAAAATACGTTAATTCAATCAATATTTGAAGTAGATTTATATTTATTGAGAAATGTGATCCACTATGAATTAACGGGAAATTCAAGGCACACCAGCACTTCTACTGTATTATAAAAGACTTTCTAATTACATTTAAGTTTACATATCTACATTTAAGTTTAATTTAAGATTTAGTTTAAAATGGTGACCCCTTCACTAGAGGGCGTCACATTTAACGCTTTTGCACCAAATGCGTTGAAAATAATATCTAACTAGGTTAGCAAATATTTAAATATCGCATAAGTATGTATGTCAGTCTTAAGCAAACGGAGTCTATATTTTCTGTATACACTAAATGTTGACACTTGGAATCTGCGCCAAGAAATTGCTACGTCTTTGATTTATAAATAAACAATTTTTGTTAGTGTTGCGTCTTTTAACCTGTAATCTCCATCCAATGGAATATTTTTTCTAATCATAATTATAACATATTCTATTTCAGTTGGACGTCAGCGTCGCATGGGACAACTGAGCAGAAATTATACCATTGGCGTTTGGCAGTAAAGCAGAATGGAAGACATATAATTCACTTATAATAGTTTAAACAAAATGTCATAATTGTTGTTGTTGTTTTACAAAATTGTTCTGGTTGAACGAATTTCGGTTCAATGTTTGTTGCGTTCTTAAAATTATTTGGTTTTTGTGTTCGGTTCACCATATGCATAATCAAACATATGTTTGTTAAGACTTTTATTTTTGTTTATTGTCACACTCACACACATGCATACACCAGGAAGTTCTTTACACAAAAATTGTCTATATATATGTATATATATGGAATACGCTTTATTGGCAGTTTATTATAATCTAAAGAAATTCTTTCCTTAAGTAATTGTCAATTGCTCTTCAGATTTATGCTGCAGCCTCTTCACACGCACTTTTTATTTTATTGTATGCAAAAATCATTTATTTCACAACTTTATTTTACAATTCTTTTAGTTTTAAATGCACTTTAAATTTATACATACATACAATTATTTTGAAGTGCTACATATACAATACATACATAATACTTATACATATATATATATATGATACATATATAGCCATGGTCTCTGAAAACAATTTACTGCTATTGAATTATAAAATTGCTTAAACATAATATTAAACTTATGGTTAAACACATAAAAACAAAAGGAAACAAACAAACAAATTGTATAATGTAATGATATATCTTACTTTATATGATATAATGCAATGCTTTTAAAATACAATTTTTAAAAATCATGTAAAAAAAAAACATTAAAATTAAATTAAAAAAAATCAAAAAAGATTTACTTATAAGGAATGAAACGTCATTTGCGAAACTTCAATGAAGGTAACCCTTAATAGTTTGGTTATTTTCCAGCTATTTAAAGGACAAAAAATAGGTCTGCTTTGCTGAGAATAAATAACTGCGCATCAATTAGTATGGCTTCTGTAATTGGTACAGCTAACATTCACAAGGCACAATGCGTCGAGTGTATGACAAGCGGAAACATTTGATTTTTAAAAGTTTTTTAGGATAGAAATATTTTGATATCAAAAGATTAATTGGGAAATTATAGAATAGATCCAAATATAGTCAGAACTACGAGCTGAGTCGATTAACGTCCGTTCGTCTGTCTGTCTGTTTCTACGCAAACTGAGTTAAAAAGCTATCAAGCTGATATTTTGCTGACGGGTCGGAATGTCATAGAAACGAACGTTCAGAAAAAGGGTTAGAGTGAGTAAAACCAATGATAGCGTTCCTAAACTCAGCAATGATTCGAACAGATCTGTAGAATCTGTTCAAAATAGGATGACCATATCTTAAAGCTTATAGAAAATCCTGGATTGGCCACCTTTATTTCACATGATTGGGATTGACTTTAGTCCAGATATCTCGGAGTTTTTCTTCTGTGTAGGCATTATATCTTCCTGGAGCTGTTCATCTACGAGTTCTCAGATTAGAAAGACCAACTTTAGTGTAGAAAATGCTTGTACAATTAAGTAAGCACAATATTTTTTTTTAGTCTTCGTTTTTAAAACCTTTCCAAGATTATAAAACATTTTCGATGTTTTAAATGTTACCTTGGCAATTTCCGAGGAATTAGTAACATCATTGATAGATTTTATATTTGTTCGTAAACTTTTCCTTTTTTGCAATCACAATAAAAATTTTCTTACGTTTGTAAATTAAATTATTATTGTGAACCTTCTTTTTTAAATAAGTGGTTCGGTTCGGGATTAGGTTCAAGGGGTTAATAATGTAGAAGGTTCGGTTCATGGTTCGGATCGGGCAATTTAAAAACCCGAACCGAACCGGTTCTCAGGGGTTCGGTTCCGGACGGGTTTTGCAGCCTTGGTGCAGTCTATGTAATATGAAAACAAGAGAGGATGTCACTCACTTTATAGCCATCTGCCCAATCCGGAAGGTGCTTAGAGCTCATCTGCTTGGAGTGGCAATACTTACGATCGAAGAGCTACAGGCTGTACTAAACGTTCAATCTTGGAGTCTGTTGGGAAAATACATACTGAATGCTGTTAAATATAGAACAAGAATCTTGGTGGAAGCTTTCTAGGATAGCAATTATGCTACAAGATAATTATTTTTAAGCGCCATTTTATTCCTAACTAATTGCACAGAAATCTAAAACCATTCTGCCATCTGGCTATTTTGAAGAGATCGAGGATTCAAGGATTCGAAAAAAGATGTCATATGGGTATTTCGTGCCGGTGGACAAATTTTATAGCGATGAATTAGATTTGTAATAATAAATAAATTCAAATTTTTCTAAAAATAATAAGAACTCTTCTTACTTTTGGAACACAATTGTGTACGTTTTTTATATGCAAATAAAAATCATGAAAAAAAGCTTAAATCATTTAACTCGGGGGAACAGTATGAGCATTGCTTTTAGCGACGTGGTTTCAGTCCGAGAAATTTTTCTGCTTTACCATGTTTTGGTCCAAAACTTTTGGATAGGGAAATGGTAAGTAAATGCATTAACGATTTACATATCCGAATTCGATCAAATTATGTAGAATAATAAACGTTAGACTTCATTCCAATTAATAATTGATCGAAAAATCGAAAGAAAATCGTTTGTATCACGATTAAGAAAATGTCTAGTGCTAATTCATCAAGAAGCGGAAACACCAAATTGAATATTATTCCGTACAATAACTAATAGTGGCGAAATCAATGACTTTTAAAATGTACATGTGTATCTGGGGTAAAGTAACGCTCAATTCTAAAATTTCTAATCTCTGTATTCTTCTTTGAAAAGAAAATGTGGAGACTGAGAATAGTTCGGGCGAAAGGGAAACAAGCAGCAGACTTACCTTTTATGACCAAAAATAGTACGACTATTTTGATCCTGAAAAATTTAACAGCAATAGATATCAACAAATGTGACGTCATCAAGTATAATTACTTCTTTATCTTTAGAAGTAAAATGTATAATAAAAATTTTATGTCGCCAATAAAAAAGATTTCCTCCAAACGAAAAAAAACTACACGAAATGCGTAAAAGAACAGCTCAGTAAATTATGTCTGAACTGCAGCAAACTACAACTTTCTAGGAAAACACGGTGGTTAGAGCGAGACGGACATTGTCTTGACTGTACTCAGAGAGCGACAATAACAAAGAACAGCTGATTAATTGCTCTGTTAAGTTGTGGCGAGAGCGACAATAACAAAGAACAGCTGATTAATTTCTCTGTTAAATTGTGGCGGTCGATCAGACGTTCTCTCTAATAATAATGCTCTGTGGTTTTGTAAGAATCCTTATGTGTTTTTGGGATTTTTAATCTTTTTATGGACTATCAATCACTTTAATAGCCTATTAATGGGGGCAAACTATCCACTACTTCTACCCAACATTCCAGAAATGCTACTTTCAGGAATTCACATCCAAAATGTCTGCCCGCAGGCATTTTACAGTTACGAATTTGTTCACACATACATGGTGAGGCGCTCGCGCTCTTTTGTCAACTTAGAGCATTCGCTAGGACCATGAGTGTGAGAGCGAAGTTGCCTGTACACAAATTTTGTATGCGTGTGTGTGTAGGCAACTGAACCGTGACAACAGCCTTTCGCATCAAGTCTCAGCTGTTTAGATGCATTTCAATCTACCCGTAGCTTTAGCACTCGCTCTCCTCAGCAGCTTTAATGACGTAGTGCAAAGTAATTTTCGGGCTTCACAAATTCAGAAATATGTTTTTTTTAGGAATGCTAGATAGAGTGAGAGACCCAAGCTTGAGCGATGGAGTTTATCATATTTAAGGAAACAACAGTTCTTTACCATAGAAGTGCCCACAGCCAGCTTATGGCAGTGCAGACAAAAATACATATGAAGAAATTAATTTTCAAACAACAACTATAAGAAAGATACGGAGAAAAACCGTTTATTGTGTGCAATGTCAGTGTGTACCTATGCAAATGTGCTCGCGTGCAAAGGCTGTGACCACCCCTGCTCTAAAATATGCTTTTCAAAATGCATTAACGAACGAAACGAATTTCCCCATCCAATGCCTAATTTCATCACTTTCGTTTAGTTTTGGCTATATTATCGTCAACAAGTTGGACAACTAATCTGAGCTTGAATGATTAGCTTTGCTGTCGATATCAATATTTACCCCTCGCATTACTAACGCACATATATTGATTAATGGAAAATTTGCATGATTGGTGACAGTCGAGCTGAGAATTCCAAATCAAATAACACACCGCTTTGGTCATTGTCAAGAGCGCTGCTTTGTACCATGTTTATGGCCGGCTCCATGAAGATAACTGAAACATACAACCTTTATCCCGTTCCCACACTTACGCCATGAGTTGGGCAAACAGCAGCCGGCAAAGTGATAAGAGGGCTTGACGCAGCTGCCCAGCATCAGGCTGATTTCGCATGTCCAACCGTGCATCCATATCGTTTTATCAGTTCGCCCGTGGCACAGATACGATCAAGATCAACACCAAATGTCAACGCTAGAGAACGAGGTAACGTTTCGTAAGCAAACGGAAGTGAGTCAAAAATTGGAGGCGCAATTCGATAGCTCGTCTACGGATTTCATACTGATCACGGATCATCGCACCTCCAAATCCAAAAGTCTTGAGCAACTGGAGGCCACTAAGTTGGAAAATGAAACGTCCACCACCGAAAGTTGTATGCGATATGCAAAAAATGTGTTTCGCATGAAAACGCTAAAGAAACGGTTGCCAATTCTCAACTGGTTGCCGCACTATAATAGGTCAGATTGCTTGGGTGATATACTGGCAGGAATAACAGTGGGTCTGACGGTAATACCCCAGGGTTTGGCCTATTCAGGAGTGGTGGGACTGCCGCCAGAGGTGAGTACCTATACAGTAAATGAAAGGAATCTTGCGATTTATGTTAGCCGTTTTAATTGCCTTGAGATTTGCGAATTTTAATCGCACAATTTTTGCGAAAGTGAAAACTGCCATACTTTTCCAACCATGTATATGAAGAATTGTTAAAGGATAAATAAGTATCCCGTAAATGAAGTGTCCAAGTTTGAAAACCGAAATTAATTTGGGAGAAGTAGAGGTGGTTCCAGGAGGCCTGGTCCGTTCGAGTCCCGAAATTAACTCAGGACGGTTACACCTCTAAAGGGCACTTTGTCAAGCGAATAAGATGGGTGAGACCTTTTTTCATACTTCAATTCATTGATTTTACCCATTGCGTTGACGAATGTGTGAACTATATTTCGTCACTTTAACGCTCCAATAACTAAGAATACCTACGAATCCAACTAAGGATCTTTAATTAACCGTAGACACAAACTAATTAGTGGCGAAATTGACTCTTCTAAGTTGAATCGAGTAGCCTTTTCAATTTCCTATACACATTTTGTGAATTAATCTAGTAGACCTGCCATAAATTTTAATTCACTTTTTCGTGAAAAAACGGCTGTAGCTTAGTCCAACAAGCTGATAAAAATGAAACAAAATTCGTAAAAATAGCGGATATGTTAGGCTATATGCTAAAATAGTTTTTTTTAGATTTCCGATTTACGCACTGTTTTGTAGACGACGGTTAATTTTGAAAAATTTGCTATAAATTGAGAGAAAATGATCTTCTAAGTCCAATTTAGTCACTTCCGGGTTTGCTGATGCGGCTCGCTTGATTTTTTATAGCTGCATTGATATATATAGTGTCGCATAAAACTTATAGACCTACAAATTTCTGCTTGGTTTGACCCCCATCATTTTCCATAAGATAAAAAAACTGCAAAGTGTATTTTCCGCGATTTCTTGAAAACAAGAAATGATAGGAAAAAACCGAGACCAGTTTTGAAATCAGGGCACAGAACAGGAACAGATTTTTGCATCGAGAAGGCTAGAGCAAAATGGCTGTTGGCCGGTGTTATGACAATCAACTTTCGAATGGGCGGCATTTTACAACTTGAGTTTTGTTGCTTCATTTTAAGTCTTCTCGAAGTCGTATAACATAATACTGCGTATGATGCATCGATTCAATACTTAACAATTATTTTGACGAAGAATTCGTGTTGAAAAATGTTTACGTTTCTTCGAAAGCTCCACTTTTCCCTTTGATTGTGAGAAACACTGCCAGCTTTGAGTGAGCGCTGCACCAAAAAATTCCGCCATGAGTTGCCCTTTTCTTAGTTGACATTTCTTCAGTGTACAGCTGACACTTGGCAAGGTTGTCATCACGCTCGTATGCCGTTAAAGCGCATATGACTTACACATATACATACAAAATTTGTGTGCTGCCCCTTTTGCGCTTACTCTTGCTCTATTACCCAAAGATCTTCGTTAAGAACGGAGAGAACTTGATGTAATTATTTATTGCGGCGCTCGCTTTTAGCTTAGTTGACATTTCTTCAGTGTGCAGCTGACACTTGATGTGCATGTGACTACATGCTACATCACTCTGCCCATCGGCTTAAGTTTTTCTAAGCTCTTTTGTATAGTAACATATTCTCAGCTGCCATTGGCAACTTTTCCGTTGACATAGTCAATCCCTACTTTAAAGGGTTGCCACTTTCTAAAACAGATATTAAACAGACCGACAGCACTCGTACTAATCGCAAGTTCAACTTCATTTGTATTATTTCACCGCAATATTTAATTTTATTATCTCCTCAGTATGGACTCTATGGCTCATTTATGGGTTGCTTTGTCTATGTACTCCTGGGCACTTGCAAGGATAGCACAATTGGCAGCACAGCTGTGGCCTCTCTGATGGTCTATCAGTTTGCCCAGGGTTCCTGGCGGCATGCGGTACTCCTGACCTTTCTAACGGGCATCATAGAGATCATCATGGCCATCTTTAAATTGGGTTGTCTGGTGGAGTTTGTGTCGGGACCAGTAAGTGCGGGATTTACCAGTGCCGTGGCCTTGATTGTGTCTACCTCGCAAATGAAATCCATGTTGGGTGTAAAGAGTGAAGGGGACTCATTCCTTCAGACCTGGATCAGCATGTTTCGTGATATCGAGAATATACGTGTGGCCGATACTTGTTTGGGATTTTTCTGCGTGTTCTTGCTGCTCTCCATGCGAAGTTTGGGCAGAATGAGCATAGGTCCCAAGGAAGACTCGGAACGTAATGGATTCCAGCGCTTTATGAATAGATTGTTAAAGTTCTTGGGTACCACACGAAATGCTTCCGTTGTCATAGTCTCTACACTGATCGTCATGCATTTAGAGGCAAAGGGCACAAATCCCTTCCGTCTTACTGGACATATACCCAAGGGCATGCCATCACCTTCGCTGCCTCCGTTCTATATAGAGGGACATGCGGGAAATGTCACTGCAGGAATACCAGCAGTACCGGATCAGAACTTCTGGCAGATGGTACAGAAAATGGGTTATGGCTTGATCATTATACCCATCATGGCTTTACTGGAGACCATGTCGGTGTGCAAGGCCTTCTCCAAGGGCAAACAAATAGATATTACCCAGGAGATGATTGCCTGTGGTGTGGGTAACATAGCCACATCCTTATTCTCCGGCTATCGCTGCAATGGTGGTCTGGCCCGTTCTGCGGTGAATAATGCCAGCGGATGTCGCACCAATATGTCCAATCTCTATATAGGCATCATTGTGGTGCTGGCGCTTAATTTCCTCACCGAGTACTTTGCCTTTATTCCCAAAGCGGTGCTCGCGGGCATTATTATATCGGCGGTTATATTCCAAGTCCAGTATCAAATCGTCACGCCCATGTGGCGTAGTAAACGTAAGTTCAGGTTGCTCCATTTTTATTTTCATTTTATTAACTTTTAGTTATTTCATTTAGGTTCCGATCTGGTGCCGGGCATATTGGCGTTTATCATCTGTCTTGTGCTGCCTCTGGAGATTGGCATAACGGTGGCCATTGGATTGAATCAATTGTTTATTCTGTATCATTCCGCCAGGCCCAAGATCACCTTGGAACAGCTACAGACCGAACAGGGTGTCAAATTTGTCAAAGTTACACCCGATCGCTGTCTAATCTTCCCCTCGGTGGAGTTCCTGCGCAACATGGTTATGAAATTGGGCAGTAAATCAACTGTGCCCGTGGTTATTGACTGTACTTATATTTATGCAGCCGACTTTACCGCTGCCAAGGTGATTTCGTCTATTGTGGACGATTTCCGACGACGCAATCAGAAGATCATTTTCTTCAATCTAAAACCCAGTGTGGTTAGTATTTTTGAGGGTCTCAACACCAGACTGGTACTCTGTTACAACACGCATGCCTTGAACCAAGAACTGTGGGATGACAATCGCAGGCCATCTGTGGACTCCTTGGATCTAGCGGAAGGTGGCAATAATATCAGTTCCAGCGAGTGTGTCAGCATGGCCAGCACTCTCTCCTTGGCTAAGAGCTAAAGGAAGAGCCAATTTAATTTGTATTTATGTATATGATAAAGCTCTAAGTGTTCAATAAATTCATAACTTACTCTGTAACTATCTCATATTTGTACACATCTCTTTGACCTAAAGGAAATCGCAATGCCTAGTAGCTGACCACTTAAGCTAGATAGTGCATTAATGAAGTGTCTAAATAATATTTCAAAAAGGTAATTGAATTTTTATCAGTAAAATTTAGCAAAATTTAGCAACTATAAATATTTTGCTAAATATATCAATAGAAGGTATGCCAACAGCTGCGCACATATCAGCTGATCGACGTAACAAAATGCCCAATAAATGCAAATAGATATGGACTATTTTTAATATTCATAATTCAATTTATCACAAGTCGCTTCTTTATATTTTAAATGTTAATTCGTTAAGGCTTTTTTTTAATATCAGATCGAGGGGCCACAGTTTCGAAGAACTGTACGGGTTTCGTTTCTACATATAAAATAACTTGAACGGCGATGTTTAGTCAATAAATTTTTTCTGAGATCATTTGGCTGGCCAAGTTATTCAAATATGTATTCATTATATTTTCAATCCATCAAATAATGTAGGAGCAGATAAATAAAAAATATTTTTTAAGTTTAAAGACGTATTATTAAATTACACAAAAAACAAAAACTGCTTACCTTGTGCATTTTTCTTAAGAATATGAATGGATATAAACCAGGAACCGAACGGGTGTTCTTTCGAAAATGCTGAACCGGACCAAAACCCGCCTATAAAAACTGTTCGGTACGGTTTATTTTATCGATGAGCTTAATGTAAAGACTACGGTATTGTACTTGTGAATTTTGATATTTTTTCCATTGTAGCTGGAAGTGCCATTGATATGCGTCTTTTTTGAAATGCTACGGTATATTCTTTGACTTATGGACATCGCCTTCACATCTGTCTTTATATAATAATTATATTTATAATAAGATCAGCTTACCAAGGCAAAAATCAATTTTTTTGGGCGATACGTCAATTCTGCCTTTATAACCGAAGTTATTTAAAATCTAAGAAATCCATTTTTAAATTAAATGCAAAATATCGTAAGTTTTATTTTAACGAGAAGGCAAAGCTAACTTCGACTGTGCCGAAGTTTGAAAACACTTGAAAAACATTGCTCAAACTGATTTAACCGGTAAAATATATATAGGATATAGATATCAGATATTTAAAATTTCTAAAACATTGATAATAAAAATTTGATACCATAAAAAAAAACTTTTCTTAGTAAAACACATTTTTCGACCGATCGGTCCGATGGCAGCTATATGCTATAGTCATCCGATTTTGATCAAATCTTCCAGAATTGTGGTGACGCATATAAAACTAATCTATACCAAGATTGGTGACGCTACAATGGAAAATAAAAAGTTTTTCCCACTAGAACTAGTTTTTCGACTAACAGTTTATATGGCAGCTATATGCTATATTCATCCGATTTTGATAAATTTTTCCACACATATGTAAAATCATCTAAAACTAATATATACAAATATTGGTTACGCTACAATGGAAAATAAAAAAGTTTTTCTCACTAAGACTTATTTTTTGACCGATCGTTCCTATGGCAGCTATATGATATAGTCATCCGATCCGTCCTATGCAGTAAAAGAAGACTCTGTGCACAAATTTCACTTCTAGAAAAGAATTAACATATTTTTTTTTTTTTAAAAATTAGACACAGTGTATATTAATTTTGCCCAGCAGTTTGACGCATAGAAATATTATCGTATATATATTCTTGATCAGGACGACGAGCTGAGTTCAATTCCGTCTGTCCGTCCGTCCCTCTGTCCGTCTGTCTGTCTGTCCGTCTGTCTGTCTGTCTGTTTCTACGCGAACTAGTCCCTCAGTTTTAAAGATATCGAGCTGAAATTTTGCACAGCGTCTTCTTTTTACTGCACGCAACTAATATGTCGAAACCGGCCAGATCGGATGACTATATCATATAGCTGCCATAGGAACGATAGGTCAAAGAACTAGTTTTAGTGGAAAAAACTTTTTGGTTTTCCATCGTAGCGTCACTAATCTTGGTATATGTTAGTTTTATATGCTTTCACATAATTCAGGAAAAATTTATCAAAATCGGATCACTATAGCATATAGCTGCCATATAAACGGTCGGTCAAAAAACTAGTTCTAGTGAGAAAAACTTTTTTGTTTTCCAACATAGCGTCACTAATCTTGGTATAGATTAGTTTTATATGCTTCCACATAATTGTGAAAAAATTTATCAAAATCGGATCACTATAGCATATAGCTGCCATAGAAACGGTCGGTCAAAAAAACTAGTTCTAGTGAGAAAAACTTTTTTGTTTTCCATTGTAGCGTCACTAATCTTGGTATATGTTAGTTTTATATGCTTTCACATCATTTTGAAAAAATTTATCAAAATCGGATGACTATAGCATATAGCTGCCATAGGACCTATCGGTCGGAAAATGTGTTTTACTAAGAAAAGTTTTTTTTTACGGTATCAAATTTTTATTATCAATGATTTTAAAATTTTAAATATCTGATATCTATATCCGATATATATTTTACCGGTTAAATCAGTTGGAGTTAAGTTTTTCAAGTGTATTCAAACTTCGGCACAGTCGAAGTTAGCTTTGCCTTCTCGTTTTTAAATTTTTTGGCGTATATATGGTCACACTGGGAATTTATGTGGATGCCAGATAATCAAATGGAATTCTCTCCATTTGAGAACAGGCCTTTACGATCGTTCACAAAGAGCATCATAAAAGCCCGCTTTTTTCTTATTTATTTGTATATTATATATTCCCTCATCCCTGAGTTTAAGAACTCAAAACCTCCTAATACTTAAGCACGTTCTTATAATTTCTTTATAAGCACTTATAAATCTAATCATACAGATCAAAATTCGAAGTTTACTTCCAGAACTTTTACATGGACATATTCTTTTCCGAGTCCATTTGCATTACTTTGGACACGGCCATTTCAAAGTCCTCCTGTGTGACATGAACACGACGTTCGCGCAAGGCATACATACCCGCCTCGGTGCAGACACCTTTAACCTCGGCACCCGAGCCACCAGGCATCAACTCGGCAATCTTCCTCAGATAGATGCCACGCGTAAGATTCATTTTGCGCGAATGAATCTTAAGGATATCTGCCTTTATAACCGAAGTTATTTAAAATCTAAGAAATCCATTTTTAAATTAAATGCAAAATATCGTAAGTTTTATTTTAACGAGAAGGCAAAGCTAACTTCGACTGTGCCGAAGTTTGAAAACACTTGAAAAACATTGCTCAAACTGATTTAACCGGTAAAATATATATAGGATATAGATATCAGATATTTAAAATTTCTAAAACATTGATAATAAAAATTTGATACCATAAAAAAAAACTTTTCTTAGTAAAACACATTTTTCGACCGATCGGTCCGATGGCAGCTATATGCTATAGTCATCCGATTTTGATCAAATCTTCCAGAATTGTGGTGACGCATATAAAACTAATCTATACCAAGATTGGTGACGCTACAATGGAAAATAAAAAAGTTTTTCCCACTAGAACTAGTTTTTCGACTAACAGTTTATATGGCAGCTATATGCTATATTCATCCGATTTTGATAAATTTTTCCACACATATGTAAAATCATCTAAAACTAATATATACAAATATTGGTTACGCTACAATGGAAAATAAAAAAGTTTTTCTCACTAAGACTTATTTTTTGACCGATCGTTCCTATGGCAGCTATATGATATAGTCATCCGATCCGGCCGGTTCCGACATATTAGTTGCGTGCAGTAAAAAGAAGACTCTGTGCACAATTTCAGCTCGATAGCTTTAAAACTGAGGGACTAGTTCGCGTAGAAACAGACAGACAGACAGACAGACGGACAGACGGACAGACGGACGGACGGACAGACGGATTGAACTCAGCTCGTCATCCTGATCAAGAATATTTATAGTTTATGGGGTCGGAAATGAATATTTCTATGCGTTACAAACTTCTGGGCAAAATTAATATACACTTTTCAAGTGTATAAAAAGTACGGATATTAAGAAAAGGCTAAGGCTTAATACCGGAACCGAAACCGTAAATCGAAATAAACCATTTAAAGCCAGGTACCGGTATCGAAAACAGAACCAATATTACAATTTTTTGAGAACCGAAAACCGTTTACCGGTATTATAGGAACCGATAACCGGTACCAGTACTGTTTCGGTTTATCCCTTATCCCTTAGATATACAAATGTTACAAAAATTATAATATAAATTTTAGAAATTAAGTTTCTGGATTTTAATAAAATTTCGAAAAATGTAACGTAGCGGCAGATTTTATGTTTCAATCCTATTTTGTGTTTTTTAGAGCTGATATACTCTCTTGAGTATTTTACCAGCGTATTTTGAGCTATATTGGACACGAGTTTTATAGTGTGGGATCAAATCTATAAAAATCGCTAAAGTTCTCCAATTTTAGCGGAAATACGGCAGATTTTTGAGCGGAAATTAACTGAAAACCGAAAAAGAACCTTTAAACGGAATTCTCATTTAGGTACGTACCGGAAGCGGAACCGATATTCATTTCGGGATTAATCCCTGATTATTAGTGTACTTTTTGAATAAATGTACCAAAGCCACAGAATCCCCCAACGCCTACAATGCCATTCAGCATCTTAAGCAATCGCAAATCGAAATTATCTGCTGAATGGGCACATTCTTCTCTTTTAAACAAGAACAAACGTTTTGTAATCAGGACACAAATGAAAAAACCGTATGGCGTTCCTTATTTTTAAATTTTTTGGCGTATATATGGTCACACTGGGAATTTATGTGGATGCTAGATAATCAAATGGAATTCTCTCCATTTGAGAACAGGCCTTTACGATCGTTCACAAAGAGCATCATAAAAGCCCGCATTTTTCTTATTTATTTGTATATTATATATTCCCTCATCCCTGAGTTTAAGAACTCAAAACATCCTAATACATAAGCACGTTCTTATAATCTCTTTATAAGCACTTATAAATCTAATCTTACAGATCAAAATTCGAAGTTTACTTCCAGAACTTTTTCATGGACATATTCTTTTCCGAGTCCTTTTGCATTACTTTGGACACGGCCATTTCAAAGTCCTCCTGAGTGACATGAACACGACGTTCGCGCAAGGCATACATACCCGCCTCGGTGCAGACACCTTTAACCTCGGCACCCGAGCCACCAGGCATCAACTCGGCAATCTTCCTCAGATAGATGCCACGCGTAAGATTCATTTTGCGCGAATGAATCTTAAGGATATCCAGACGAGCCTCCTCATTCGGTGGTGGAAACTCAATTTTACGATCAATACGTCCCGGACGGAGTAAAGCCTGATCCAGCACATCAATGCGATTGGTGGCCATAATTACTTTAATATTCTTGGAGGCCTCAAAGCCATCCAGTTGGTTCAGAAGCTCCAGCATGGTGCGCTGTACCTCAGAGTCGGCACCCGTGCCCGAGTCTAAGCGTGCCGAGCCAATTGAGTCAATTTCATCCATAAAAATGATGGACGGTGCATGCTCACGGGCCATAACGAACAGTTCTCGAACCATGCGAGAGCCTTCACCTATGAATTTTTGCACTAGTTCCGAACCAGAAACGCGTATAAAAGTGCATTCCGTGTGATGGGCCACAGCACGAGCGAGTAGAGTCTTACCAGTTCCCGGCGGACCATAAAGTAGCACACCCTTTGGTTGAGCTATGCCCAAAGCATCGAAAAGTTCGGGATGCTTTACGGGTAGCTCGATGACTTCTTTGATCTCCTTGATTTGCTTGTCCAGTCCACCAACCATTTCGTATGTGGAATCGGGTACCTTTTCCACCAGCATCAACGAGACAAGGGGATCAACTTTATTGGGAAGAATCTTGTGTAGGGTATAGCTCTCATTCCTCAAGGCCACGCGACTATTGGCCGTCACATCTTTGATATTAATGGTCTTATCCACATCAACCACATATTTGCCTTCGGGATGAACTTTTACCAAAACCTTATTCTTGTCCATGGGTTTAACCACCTCGGCTATGTAGCTGCCCTGCTCCTGGAGCAGCTGTAGCTCCTCACGTAGCAAACGCACTGTAGAGGAGGATTGGCAAAAGTAAAGAACGACCTATCTGGAACCGGCTTAATCTTACCCTTGGAGTTGAGCTCATTGCGCTGAGCCTGGAGACGTCTCAAATTTAAATGTTTCTCGGCGACAATAAACTGTAACTCTGCGATTTTTTGCACATAATACGAACGGATGCCAGGACCCTTGGAAGGCTTAGAAGTGGATCCCACAACCACATCAATATCCATGGGCACAATTTGATATAATGGCTGGGCATAATTCATGTTTATCACTTTTTCTTTTTTATGCTTGGATAACACTTACCGAGGCCAACATTTTGTCTTTTTTTTTTAACAAATTTTGGTTAATTCTTTTTCAAATAATGGAAAGCTTGCGGAGCTTCGATTTGATGATGACCAAACAGTTTTTTCAACAGTGCTGTAAAGTCTTTGCTTGACTTATGTTGACAACTGGGGAAAAGGTTAGAGACCTTGCCACATCAATAAAAAAAACATATAACTTTGTGTACTAAAATTGCCGGGTGGTTGGAAATCTAGTTAAAAGGTTTGTGTCTTAGATAATTGACTGACTCGTAATATAGTATTGGCTCTCTCATAAATAATTTAGCGCATTATTCACTAATATATATATATAGTTACATATTGTTTCCTATTGAACTAAATTAAAATTTTCGTTTTAAACTAAAATTTAAATTATTTTCTCTAATAAATAGCTTCAAAATTTAAAACTTTTTTTTTGCAATAATCATTAAGTTTTATTTAAAAGTCCTAAAGATCATTTTGTAATGTCATATTTTACATTGACTGACATATTGCATATGACAAAGACCTTCTAAGACATGTCAAGGAAATAATGACCAATAAACACAGCGAAGACTGGTTTACATTCCAGCACAGATACATATAAAATGTTTAATCGGGATGGTACTGGTTCCATAGAGTCGTAGGCCCAAGTAGCTAATACTCTAATCAGTGTTGCCAATTTGTCCTTTTACCGGATAGATCTGTCCTTTTTAAAACTGGTATATCCGGAAAAATTTAGATTTGTCCCTTATCCGAAAAAATGCCTTTTTATAGACTTTATAAATTAGCTTTATAAATTCACACCAATTGCGCCATTTTCCTGAATTTCCACAGACTGTGAAACGTACTGAATATAGAATTTCTATGTTTTGCTAAAATTATGTCGCGATCTCAATTTAATTTGAATTATATTCTTTTTTGCTTTGAAAATGTTTTATTGAGATTCCCAAGCTCACCAGTAATTTCTACCAAAACGGATACCGCCTTAGTTGGTACGAACCGGTAAAAAATGTTTTAAGGTCCTTCTCAGTTGTTTCAAAGTTCATAGTATCCAGAGAAGAAACTGTTTATCATCTCCTAAGAGATTTCCTTGCCGAACTTATTTTTATACTCTGTACCGAAGGTACAAAGAGTATATTGAGTTTGTGAAAATGTATGTAACAGGCAGAAGGAAGAATCTCCGACCCTATAAACTATATATATTCTTGATCTGCATCAACAGCCGAGTCGATATAGCCATGTCCGTCTGTCCGTATGAACGAAGAGATCTCAGAGATGGTAAGAGCTAGAGATCTTTCAAGTGTATGGAACATAAGCTTCTTATACTTGCAGGCAGATCCAGTTTAGTTTTAATTTTTGCCACTAACCCAGCCACCCCCGCAATTTGAAAAAAAACCTTCATATCTTCCACAATTTTGGAGTCAAACCTTCTAGACATATATTCTACTCATGATTACTAATCGAGCCCCCATACATCGTTTTCCGATCAGATGAACGATAGTAGATATAGATAGATTGTTCAAACCATTTAGGCATACATTTTAATCGTTATTTCACATTGATGCACTATACTCCATTTCCAGATCGGTTGAACGATAATAGAATTATAAGTAAAACAAATAATTACAATGGGCAGCACTGTCCGATATCGTTTTGGGCAGCACTTACACAGTTTGTGTGACCCCCACACCTAAAAGTTTTCATTTACGTACAATCTTTGACAGGTTCTGAGTATATTACAGTCGGGCTTGACCGACTTTCTAACTTGTTTTTTTTTTTGCTTTCCTGAGAATGGACTTTAATTTTTATACACTTGAAAAGTGTATATTAATTTTGCCCAGAAGTTTGTAACGCATAGAAATATTCATTTCCGACCACATAAACTATATATATTCTTGATCAGGACGACGAGCCGAGTTCAATTCCGTCTGTCCGTCCGTCCGTCTGTCCGTCTGTCTGTTTCTACGCGAACTAGTCTCTCAGTTTTAAAGCTATCGAGCTGAAATTTTGCACAGAGTCTTCTTTTTACTGCACGCAACTAATATGTCGGAACCGGCTGGATCAGATGACTATATCATATAGCTGCCATAGGAACGATCGGTCTAAGAACTAGTTCTAGTTAGAAAAACGTATCGTAGCGTCACTAATCTTGGTATATGTTAGTTTTATATGCTTTCACGTAATTCTGGAAAAATTTATCAAAATCGGATCACTATAGCATATAGCTGCCATAGGAACGATCGGTCGAAAAATAAGTCTTTGTGAGAAAAACTTTTTTGATTTCCATCGTAACGTCTCCAATCGTAATATATATTTGTTTTATATGTTTCCACACAATTCTGAAAAAATTTATCAAAATCGGATGACTATAGCATATAGCTGCCATAGAAACGGATGGTCAAAAAACTACTTCTAGTAAGAAAAAATTTTTTGTTTTCTATCGTAGCGTCCCCAATCTTGGTATATGTTAGTTTTATATGCTTTCACATAATTTTGAAAAAAATTATCAAAATCGGATGACTATAGCATATAGCTGCCTTAGGACCGATCGGTCGGAAAATGTGTTTTACTAAGAAAAGTTTTTTTTATGGAATCAAATTTTTATTATCAATGATTTAAAAATTTTAAATATCTGATATCTATACCCTATATATATTTTACAGGTTAAATCAGTGGGAGTAAAGTTTTTCAAGTGTATTAAAACTTCGGCACAGTCGAAGTTAGCTTTGCCTTCTCGTTCTAAGATTTTGTTATCCATCTGATTTAGAAGAGGAATTTGATACTTTTCGCCCAAAAAGCTATAAATTGCAATAACATATCGAACAATATCTAATCAAATCTTCCATAACATGGAGAAAGCCACGGTCAACAATACGATATATGCAGGTTTTGAAAGCGATCTTAGTCCAATGAGATCTTCAAGAAGTTTTTGAACATTTTTGTTTTAATTAATTTTTACAACCTTTCATACCTTCAAAAATTATCCAAAAATTATACAAATCGTATATTGCAATGACAATTAACCATGTTTAATATAAAAGTGGTAGCCCAACTAAAAGTCTGAAATAATTAGAGTTAAAAATTTCTCAGAATTCTTGAAATTAGCGGATTTCATTTTAAAAAAAAAAAAAACATTTTCTGGGGGAGTGTTGACATGCCAGCTATTGCCATACAAATTTGGAAATTTTAGAATGGTAAGTTAATAAAAATCGTTATTTAAAATGAAGGTTTGGTACTGGAAGTATAAAAACATCGCTAAATTATTTTCACTTGATATTCTTTGATACTGCATACTTGAAATATGGATAGGATTGGGGGCCAATACGCCTAGTAAGCCCGGCTATGCCCTTTGTCCTGTTTTTTTGTCCTGTTGAAAAAAATCGGTCCGTTTTCTATCTTTTCAAGGGTCATCTGTCCTTTATTTTTGAGGAGGCGTTGGCAACACTGACTTCAATGTAATTAGATAGTTTTTTTTATAAGTACATAATCTAATGTAATAAATAAATAAAATAAAATTGTTCTTAACTTTTAATACAGAATCGGTCAGTCTGTTAAGTTGAGTAAATAATAACGAATTATTTCATAAATGGACTTTAAATATGAACATTTAAAAAATTGCTAAAGACTTGAAAACCCTGTCATACAACATTTTTTCTATTAACCTATCACCTAATTGCTTGTCAACAATTAAAAACATATTTTTGATTTAAGTTATCTTTTCAATGGGCCTAAAAACAAAGTCTGATTTAATTGGTTGTTAGCAATCAAAAAGATCAGTTTGCCTTAAAATTTCCATGAGCAGAAAAACAAAATTTTTTGCATAATATATCAATTAATTGGATTTCTTTTCCATTAAAGTGGAATAATACCGAACGAGTACAATCGTCATTCAAAATATCATAAAAACCCATCAATAGCGTTACCAATCTGCGTACATAGACAATCAGCGTTCGAGTATTTTGCGAGATATGACAACCCGTGATGTCAATTCTGATAATCTACATTAGAGTTTCGTCACACCCATTTTGCGTACAATGAATCCCTCGTGCAAAAAAAAAAAAAAAAAGAAGACAATTCAAGCAGAATGGTTTAACTTGACTCAAGAATCTCTTCTAAATCAAACTTCAACCAAGTATCAATTCTTTGGGGATAAAGAAATATGTTTTGGTTGGTTATAAATCACTCGTGTTATCTTAACAATAAAAAGGGTCTAAGTAATTTTTATAAATTTGTATATGCAAATATATATAACAGACAGAAAGCCATGTCCGTTTGTCGATATAGACCACACACGATCACACACACACAGCACCCGGTAATAACCGGGCTCTCTCCATCTCTTTCATATGGCTGTTAATCTGATCTAATCAAATGTTTTCTCATATTGGTATCTGCTCTGTCGGGCTATGAGCATCCCTGGTATAAACAAACAGATCCAAGCGATGGTAAGTTCTAAAGGCACGAAATTTATTATGTATATTTCTTATAATCGATAAAGTATTAGCCTAATAGTGAAAGAACATTTATTCATCTTTGAAGCTAACTTTTATCATAATATTCTTCATGAAGATAATGAACACAATGAATGAATGAATAAGCACTTTTGCCTCTTAAAAGAAAGTACCCCTAAGGCTATCATCCAGGGATGTAAACCGGTCGAGAATTAAGACTGGTTCGGTTCAGTGGTTCATGGATAGGATAGCTTGGATAGCTTCTTGTCCTTTTTGAGGTATTTTTTAAAAACTCTACGTAACTACAAATCAATACGGTCTTTTTGTGGCTTTCCTTGTTGGGGGTTGATCTAACCTAACCATAAGTGTCAAAAAAGTAGTTGTAAAGAAAGAGAACGACTAAAACGATGCAAGACTTTTTCCGTCGGAACAGAAAGATTTGAAAATGTGCGGAACTTGAGAGATTTTAGGTTAATGGTAAACAAAAGTTTTTATATCCTTGCAGAGGGTATATTAAAATTGCCACTATGTATGTAACACACAGAAGGAAGCATCTCCGACACCCTAAAATATTAATATTCTTGATCAGCATTACGAGCCGAGTTCATTTCCGTCTGGCCGTCTGTTTCTATGCTATCTCCTATCTCCTCCTATAGCTGTCATAGTAAGGATCGGACCAAAAACTTCTTCTAATGACAAAAACTTTTTTCCTAAGCGTCACCAATCGGGCTTTATATTAGTTTTATATGCTTCCACATAATTCCAGAAAAATTTATTAAAATCGGAAGACTATAGCATATAGCTGCCATAGAAATAATCGGTCCAAAAACTATTTCTAGTGAGAAAAACATTTTTGTTTTCCATCATAGCGTGACCAATCGTGATATGTATTAGTTTTATATGCTTCCACATAAGACTTAAAAAATTTATCGGAATCGGATGACTATAGCATTGACTATACCATTGAAACGATTGGTCTAAAATTAAGTTCTAGCTAGAACATATTTGTTATTGTCAATGTAAGCGTCTTTAAAAAACTGCAAGGGTATTTTTTTTTTAAATAAAACATTTTCGGGATTTGTTATGGGATTAAATTTTTTTCCCGCTCCCATCCCTAGTTTTAAGTGAATCCAATTCATTCGGTGCTTATATGTAATCTAATCATTATCATGTGAGTTTGGCATATTCTGGAGCCATATTGTCGCATAAATTAACTATATAAATAAATGCTACTTACTCGGTAGCCATTAAATCTCAGAAAAATTGATTAGATATTAAAAAAAACGATCAAAATAAATTGGCAATAAAACGGTTGTTGCACAAACAAAACCAACCAACTTAAATGAAAACTAACAAGCAAATATGTGTTGAAAGAGGGAAGACGCTAAAGTATTGGATCTTAAAAGGAAAAATGAACATCTAAATGCAATTCTAGACTCGCTTTAGTGGCCTGATAATGATCAAAAATTGCATCAAATTTTAATATACCTTTTTTTCGAATAACAGTCATTAAATTTACACAAACATGGTATATTCCATTCTGTCTTCCATTTGAGAATCAACTAATATTCATTTCATATGAGCACAATTAATATTACTTTAGTTCCAAATAAATCATTTAAGGACCGATACTTCTGAACCCACCCACGTTCGCTTGGTATTGACGTAAATCCGATAGTGATTGCCAAGTAGTTAAAAACCATCATAAATTTGCGCTCAGGTGATTAATTCAATTTTACAATTTAATAATTATTTTTCTATAAATTACAAATGATTATCATTTAGTGCAATTATTTAAGTATGTATTGTATGTATGTATGTAGTTAATGTGTTTGTACGATTATAATACTAAATACTATGCACAGCAGTAATACGTATTTAAGAGCAATTTCGAAACTCTTTGAGGCGCAAAACTATGAATTTTGTTCAACAAAATTCACAACATTTTGCCAAATTCCAATGTAGGAAAAAAAAACAAACTAACAAATAAATATATATTTACATATATGTGCATCGATAAAGATTGCTCCAACTTAAATGCTAATTAAGGTAACCCAAAATAATATTTAATTATTTGCGTGGGATTGTCGCTGGCCTTGTCCAGGCATTGAAACTATTAAAAACTATCGTTTAACGAGGTTGCATTGGTCAGCAGCTAATATTATGAGCAACGCCATTGGCGCTCAGAGCGCCGTCTTCTCGGACAGTTTGGCATGCAGAGTTTGAATGTCATAGATCACCACCAGATCCTTGTTGAGTCCTTCGAAAACCTGAGCCACACGCGGTTGCAGGTTGTAAAAGAATAACGGCTGATGGCGCTGAGCAAAGTCCGTGACCATGGTGGAAATTACCTTGGCGGCCGTAAAGTCAGCTCCATAGATGTGGCTGCAATCTAACACCACAGGCAAAGTGGATTTGACACCCTGTTTGTTGATTACCTTGCGTACAAACTCCATGGATGGGAAGATAAGACAACGGTCTGGTGTTAGCATCAAGTACCTGAGACCAGTTGGTGTCTAATGCCGGGAGATAAAGATAATATATGAAGATTAGAGCAAATTTCCGGGTAAAGTGTTTACAACTTACGGCCAGGGTTTCAATGCGCAGCTTGGGTCGGGCGGCCTGATAGAGAATAAAGACCACATTGATGCCAATGCCTACTAGTATACCCAGCTGCAGTGGCAACACCAGGCAGGCAAAAAAGGCACCCAGTCCAGGAATGAGATCGGTTTCTGTAAGCGGTAAAAATTAAACACATAAAAATAGATAGTACGAAAAAAGCGAAACAGTTAACGTACGGTTGAACGTGCGGTAAAAAATGCGCATGTACAATAACGTGGTTTTAACGGACCAACTAAATAGGAACTAGAGGTTAGAAATTTATTCGCGATTTAATGATTCGTCAGTCACTTAAAAACTAGAGCTGCACGCATGACGTGAATTTAAACGTGTCACGGTGTGTCGCGACGTTTAACGACGTGATTGTGAGAAAACTCAGCCTTTCGTGCATGAGCATCCGTGATCCGTGCGTGATTTGTGCGTTTTAAAGGTATACCTCGTGAATATAAATCACGCAGTATTTACGAACTATTATATTTGATTAATAATATTATTTCTTAAACTTATTTGCTTTGCTTTAATTAAGGTCTCTCCACGCAAAAATCCAGAAGTGGTTAATCGTCCGTGATCATTCGTGACCTCTCCTTTAATCGTGCATGAATCGTGCGTGACGCAAAACGCTTAACAAATTGTGCGTCAATAGATTTTTATTTCGTGAATTGTGCGTTACGTAAAGGAAAAATCGCTCAAGCGCGCACCACGAATTAAAACATTCACAAGCTATTGAGGACTGAGATCTCTTTATTGATTGCAATGATGGTCGAAATTAAATTCCTTTAACTGCCTCAACCTATCTATGTACAGCAAATTGTTATAGACCTGGCTTGAATAAAGTTTTTACAAACGACCTCTGGTTTTGAGTGGTGGTTCTGCCACTACTACTCTAATCTACTTAAAATAGACAAGCACCGTAATCTGAATGAGCGTTGCGTCAATATTCTTGGACCCGAACAGCAAAAATGTTGTAGCCAAGCGGCAAAGCCTAATGTATAGAAAGTCGCTGAAAGAGCAATTTTGAACTAGCTCTCCATTTACGTTGCTTTAAGTGCAATCAGGTACTTGAAATTTCAATCCAAAGATCCGGATCAAATAAATTTTTTTAACTTGAAATTAGCTCTTCATTTTTTTCAGAGTATATTTTAAATGTCAGAGACGGGCAACCAATGACTCTCAAAACCTGGACCGTTATTCTTCTCAAAACGCAATTAAGTGCAAACAACAACAAGATACAAGCAGCGCGACTCTGCGACGTAACGCTCTTTCGTTTGATTTTGGTGCCCACCGCTGATATATATTATACAATCTGTTTTTTACCGATGCTTTTTATACACTTATAAAGTGTATAGTTTAGTAGTATACAAAATTTATTTTTTTTTATATTTTATATTCAGAAGATGTTAGCAACACAGAAATCTTCATTAAGTATATATATTCTTGATCAGGATGACGAGCTGAGTTGGTAAATTGGGTCTTAATGAAAAAACTATTTTTTTATGTCAAGGTGGTCAAAATTTAGAAGTAAAAGATCAGATTATTAAAGATTTTAAATTTATCAAAATATAACATCTATAGTCTTCATATATCATATCTGTAAGATCAGTTAGATTGTTTTAAAACTTCGGCACAGACGAAGTTAGCTTTGCCTTCTCGTTTTTTTTTTACCGATTTGCTTATCTTACTATTTGAATTTGTGTTGACACGAAAATCTAGTCTGTTTTTGTTGGCACAAGATGGTCACACTCTTTTTAAAAGTTGACGGCATGAAAACGCACTAAGAAAATGAGCACGAAACGTGCTTTCGTATCGTGTTTCGTATCTTTTGTATTATTGATAAGCCGTCGGTAAAAAATGTAGAGTGTTTACTTAATACCGTCGATTTTTTCTCAAGATCCGTCGTCTAAAAGCCGACTGTTTCGAATCTAAAATTATTTTGCTCTCTTCATTTAATATTTCGCTTTAATGCGTTTCGGTTTCCTTTTCAAAATTTTGATATTTCGTTATCCTTTTCGTATACTCACTTTTACTATGCCACATGGGTTTGATGACTCGATACTGGACCATAAATATAACCGCTGCAATAATAATGGCCGCCAAAGCTGCCTTTGGTATGTAGTAGAAGCATGGGGTAAGGTACAGCAGGGCAATGATGACAATAACGCTGGTATAAAGATTCGACAGCTGTGTGCGTACTCCGCTGGCATTCAAAATGGCGCCACGAGCCACACCACCATTGCTGCGCAGACCCTGGACAAAGGAATTGGCCACATTGCAAACACCGGATGCAATTAGCTCCTGGGTGGCATCAGTGGGTTTGCCATCAGCTATGAGAAAATAACATTAAATTTGCTGCATACAAAATTGTGGACTATCAAGGACTTACCAAAGGCCTGCACCACCGCCATGGTCTCCAGCAAGGCTATCAGGGGCACCACAATCAAACCAGAGCCCAGTGTGCTAACCATTTCCCAGAAATTTTGACCGTCCTGCAGTATCTCTCCCGTAGTTTCATTCAACACAGCATCCATGTGAAAGGGTGGTGGACGAAAAGAGGGCATACCCTTGGGTACAAAGCCCACAGTGCGTACGAAATCCTCTTTTCCACTCATCGATAGCCAATAGCCCAGACCGGCTGTGCCACAAACTAGCAAAGCATTTCTGGCCGTTCCCACAGTCCAGAAGATACCCGTGAGCAGCTTTTGTCCTTGGGTTTTGTCCTCCTTGGGTCCGACACTGCAGCTGGCCAAAGCACGTAGACTCAACAATACTGTTATGCATATCAGACCCAAAACACAATCTGGCCAACTGATATTATGTATATCATTGATGATGCTTATCCACACCTGCAGAAAGGTATTGCCACTCGTGTGTATGCCCAGAAAATCCTTCATTTGTGAACTGAAGATAATCAGGGAGACGGCACTGGTAAAGCCCGCTCCCACAGGACCCGATACAAAATCAATAAGGAAACCCAGTCGAAAAACTCCCATCAGTATTTCAATAATGCCCGTTAGAAAGGTCAAGAGTGTGGCCAATTGCCAACTTCCTCCGGCTATCTGAAAGGACAGCAGTGCCGAAATGGCTGTCGGTCCTATGGGCACATCCTTGCTGGAGCCTATGAATATGTAGATGAAGCATCCCAAAAAGCAAGCATATAAACCATACTGCAAGTCCAGTCCTGCGATTCCCGCATAAGCCAAAGCCTGCGGTATTACCGTCAGGGCCACCGAAATTCCCGCCACCAGGTCACCAAAAATATAATCCTTCTTATACTGCGGCAACCAGACTAATATGGGAAAACTTTTGTACAGCGTCTTCTTGCGAAAGATATTGGAGCAGGTGCTGCGCAGACAATCCAAGCAACCGCCGGATTTCGACAGTTCCTCCTCGCCCTCGACTATGCAGTCGCGGGAAGTATGATATAAAGTATTGGTGGGTATGTCCAAAGACACCTCCGAGCCATTGTAGGCACCATTGCTATGTCCTGTACTCATTTTGTTTATATTATGCTACGTCTTTTTTCAGATTGCCTCTTTTAGGGCTTCATGGCACTCTCACTTCAATATATTGGGGCACTGACACTACACTCCGCGGCGTACTATGCGCGACCACCTCGTTTGAGGGAATGAAACGAATTTGAAATCGAGATCGAGCCAAAGGCAGCTGCTGTAAGAGCAGCAGTAACAGTCTCGGTCGTTTGCTAGGCCGTGAGTTCGGGAACTGATTATAAATAGGCGCGAGTCGCGAGCAGCAAGCAGCGAACCGCTCGTTCGAGACTATCCACCGGCTTTCCTTAGCGTCGTCTGACCAATAAACCGGCTCTCGGCTGGGGCTTTTCATCTTGCGTTGGCGTTCGTGTAACCGCCCCAAAAGAAATGCAAATGATACACAAAGTTGAGATTAAACTCCCATCGGGGGTCTCCCAGCTTTGGCAATACACCGTGACTTTGAAATACCCTGTAGCAATGGGGGGATATACATATTGCGAAAAGTGCATTCAATTTTTATACACTGTACCAAAGGTACAAAGAATATAATGAGTTTGTGCAAATGTATGTATGATAGTAGAGTTGCCACCCCTGCAATTTAAAAAAAAATCACCTCATATCTCCCGCAATTTTAAGGATAGACTGTTCAATCATATATTCGAACCATCATTACTTATCGATCAGATGAACAATAGTAGAGTTGCCACGCTCGCAATTTGAAAAAACATCATATCTTTCACAATTTAAGAGATAGATTGTTCGTACCTTCTAGAGAACTATTCTACTCATCATTATTTAATTATCCACTATACATTATTTCCCTATCGAAAGAAACATTGTAGAGTTGCCACCCCCCCACCATTTGAAAAACCTCATATCTTCCACAATTTAAGAGATTGATTGTTCGTACCTTCTAGAGAACTATTCAACTCATCATTATTTATTGATCATTCATACTTAATTTGCCGATCAGATGAACAATAGTAGATTTGACACCCCCATAGTTTGAAAAAAACTTCATATCTCCCACAATTTTAAAGAAAGATTGTTCAAACCTTCCAGACATATATTTCAATCATCATTACTTATGGATCCACCATACATTGTTTCCCGATCAGATGAACCTTCGTAGAGTTGCCACCCCCACAATTTGAAAATCATCTTATATCTTCCACAATTTTAGAGATAGATTGTTCGTACCTTCTACAGAATTATTCTACTCATCATTATTTATCGATCTACCATACACCGTTTTCCCATCAGATGAATGGTAATGTAGTTATAAGCAAATCAAATAATTACGCTGGGCAGCACTGGCCGTAATCTATATAGATAGCACTTACACAGTTTGTATGACCCCAGCATTGTATGATTGTATGATTACAGCATTTTAATTAGGATACCTCTTAGTCTTATCTAATATTCGTAAAGCTTTTGTTATGGGAAAACTCAACATTTCCCGCGATTTTGCGGCACGTGCAAGTATCAACAATAACAACATTCCCAGGCATTTCTATACCCTTGCAGAGGGTATTATAAAATTGATTTGATTTTTGTAACGCACCCCATAAAGTTAACATGTATTCTTGATCAGCATGTGGTACTTAGTTGTCTGTCCGTATGTCTGATGAATGTCTGAATGAAACTTCCTTCCTATAAAGGCTGCACATTTGTCGAAACCAGTTGAATCCGAACTCTTGATCAATGGTCTTTGTAAGATAACTCCAAAATAACTGCACCGATCCAACTGAAATTTGTACCATTGATTATCCCACATAAAAGAAGCACTATAGTCATCCTATTATCATAAATGTTTTTTTAAAGGTTGTTAAAAAATGGTACTCAAACCTACAAGGGTATATAAACTTCGGTTAACAATAGTAAGCTTTCCGCCTTTTTCTTTTCTTGACATAATTAAACAGAATTTCACACTGATGTTGCTTGATTGATATTTAATTAAAAGGTAAATTTTGGCAAAGGGCTCTTCAAAACTTTTGTCGTCATGATACGGAAATATTGTAGCAAGTTTATTCTTTTTATTTTAATAACAAAAATTCTTTAAAATTAACGGTTATATAAAAACTTTCACCCCCTTAAAGGTTAATACTGTATTGCTTTTCAATTAGACGACTACTTAATCTATCTTTATAACTCTAGCCAATCTCTAGCTAATTCCCATTCCCTCTATCGAGACGGGAAATCAATCATCAGTGGGTGGAAACAATGAAATCGCGTATAAATCAGTTTGAAGTGAGCTCTCTATAAATCAAGTGTATATGTGAGTGAGTATTATACGTAAGTACATACTCGCACATACCTAAGTACATACCATAGTTAAGCCCCGCAAATTGGGCTAATTGTTGAACTGGAGAGCTGTTCAATTATAAAGCCAGGTGAATTGTATTAATTCTCTAGGTAAGCATTTTACTCTCAAGTATTTTTTTTTCTTTTTTTGACAGCTTCATATTTCGAACCGGTTTCCTGGGCTCCCGCCTTTCAGTAAGTCAACAATTAAATGTGATCACAAAAAATGAATGGTAATTACAGCGCAAGTACGAGTATAATACAATTAATCAGTTGGCAAACCCAGACTATAGAATAAACTCATTACTAAATTGATCATCCTTTTTGGTCGTTGCACTTGCATGCCAAGTTTATATTTACATTTTCTGCAGAATTTGTGCCATAAAAAAACTGGCTTCAATGTGGGGGATTTTTTTTGTGTTGTTGCATTTTTTTTAATTTACTTGGGTTTTTCTCACTGCGAACTGAGGCACAGCAGCACAAATTAAGCAGCTTATGAAGTTCTTTGGTTATATTTTCAAAATTCAACTTCTCATGCTGTGGACAAATAATTAAGGGAAAAATACCTCAAGAAATCATAACCCAAAATGAAATAGCCCCCAAGCTAACAATTAATCGTCTAATGACATATTTAAGAAAGAGAGAGAGAGAGAGCGAGCGAGTGAGAGATCTAGTCAAACAGCAAAGTTGTCTTTAAATGTGGAACACGTGCCAAGCGGCTGATCAAGTGGGCGGATGTCCAAACTATTTTGACCCATCCAACAAAATAGAAACAAAAATATTTGTCAAAACAAACAAACAAACAACAAGTTGTGATTGGATAACCGAGACATGTTTACCCTTTTTCAGGCTTCGATTAACTCACAAAATTACTTTGTATGACATTTGTACAATTTATAATGAATACATAAATAGGGTGGCTAATGAATGCTGCTACCAAAAAAAGGAGGTAATTTTTTTAGATCTGAGTGGTTAATTGGTTACTTTCTTTGTTTTGATTTTACTGATATTTGAATTTTAAATGCAACTAAATTGCAACCAACTTTTCATATAATTTATTTGAATTTAAAAAAAGGTTATTTTAAATTTTTATGAATGAAGCATCATTCATTAGCCGCCCTATTTATATTTGTGTTTGAATCTTTATCTGTATATAACTTTATTCAGACTTACAAATCGCAGACTTAACTTAGAAGAAATAGGTCTTGTAGCACTGTTAAGTCTATTCAATTTTGAATAAATTGAAAAAATTATATTAATTTGTTTAATGAAATTCCTGTGCGAGTTTAAACACAGCAACACAGCAATATTTTTGCGGTTAAATTAAAAAAAGCTATGACTATTTCCCTATTAATTGGTTTCATTAAAAAATTCCATCATTCTGTGTGATGACATTCATTCTGTCATGTATAAAGAAATGCATACACTTTGTACCTAAGTGTTACTTATACTTATTTTAAATAAAAATTTTACAACCCAATCAGCTTTGCTATGGGAGTTATAAAAATTAAAATTAATTAAAAATAATAAAAAGTATTCCCTTCGGTTCAGTGTAAAAAAACACTTAAATATAATTATTTTTGTAAGCCCCTTTATATTAATTGTTTTTTTGTTATTGTTATTTACATGTCATTCTATTCTTGATCAGCATTAATAGTCGAGTGGGTCTAGCCTTGTCCGTCTGTCTGTATGAACACCTAGATTTCGGTGTAGACTCGTATTGTCTGCACGGAAAACAAGTTTGTTTCAAATTTGAACACACCGGAAAATTCTTTAAAAATTTCGGAGATATGGCTCTGAACCAATTTTCCATCGGTTCAAAGAAATGTTTATCTCTATATAACTTACATAAATATCAAATATCAAGTTCATTGCTTCCGAAAATTTTGAAGATATGGCTCTAAGTCAGTATCGAACCGCTTCAGCAGTGTCGAAACCGGTACACAGAAAAAAAAATGACGGGATATTTTTAAGCCGAAAAAGCTTGATTTAATCCCGAAGGGAGGATTGAAATTTTAAGCCCGTTTAGGATTGATTATCCGTAATTGATCCCGTTTGGGATTGTTTTTAATCCGATTCGGGCTTAAATGTCGAGTGAGAGAGCGAACAAGCTGAGAGCAACAGCAAATTCGCTCTCTTGGCTTCTCTCTTCTGTCGTCTGGAGCAAACGCTCTTGTATGTCATTGGGTGCCTAGTCTGGCATGCGCGGCGCGGTCGAGTGCGCTGAGACGCAGACGTTCTTCAGTCCCGAGGTCCCGAGTTCGATTCCCAGACAAGGCAAGTTTAAAGTAAGTTCTTATTAATTTATTTATATATGTTTCTTCAAATTAAAGAAGTCTTAAGTGAATCCAAATATACAGTTATTATTTTAATATATATGCAAATTTATAAGAAAAAAAAAATCTCTCTCGGGGTCTCTAAATTTTTTGAACTTTTATCGGGCGACTATCCCGACTAGGGCTCAGTTTAAGCCATTCCGGGATCAACCCATTATTGAGCCCGTTTGGTGTTGAGTTGAGCCCGAATGGCACAGTTTTTTTTTTCTGTGTATTGACTCAGTAAAGTATTTGTCTCCATATAACTAACCTACACACCAATTTTCAAGTTTGTAGATTCAATCATTTCTGAGATATGGCTCTGAACCAATATTAAGCCGCTTTAGCAGGATCGGAAACGGTATTGAACCAGCGAAATATCTGAAAAGCCAATGACTCTTTCCCGATCAACATAAACATACTTTGAAAATTTTATAATGATCTTTTCAGTGGTTTTAGAGATATTAGATATATTCTACCTTGTACATTCAATATTTTGAACTACTATTGAACAGGTTCAGTGGGGTCGGAGCCGGTCTCCCGGACCGTACGATTTGGCCTCATTTATCATGTATCATTTTTGGTGACGTGGCAAGGATGACAGTGTGGTTATCTCACATTAATACTTTGAATAAGTTATTTTCCATCTATGTATAACGCAAAGAGCAAAGGGATAAGCAAGCATTCTTGCTTGACTTCAAGATTGATCTCAAACCACAAATTGTTTGTGTATTTCGCATTGGTTACAAAGATGATTGGGTCGTGTCAGGCGACCCACGAAGTTTAAGCATAGCAACGTCCACTCATCGTTAATCAAATCTCTAGGCCCAAAATGCAGGTGTTTCTAAAATACACTGACGATGAAACTTACTACTTTTCGTTAGGAAATTCGCTAGCTAAAGAAAATGCAGATAAGTGACGGTGAAAAATGGATCGGTTGACCGTTGTCCATGCACCAAGAGGAACAAAGGAAAATATTAAAAAAAATCTACAAAATGGTCGCTTATTAAATTTAGGGGTTAAAGGAGATAAAGAGTTGGAACACAAAAATGTTTTTCTCACAAAGATCCATTTCATGTCTTATTGGTACAATGCGGTTGTAAACGTGGTCTTATTTTAAGAAGATGTCGGCCTAATGCAAACGCCAGAACTCCCACAAGCATATATATAGTTAATGGGGTCGAAAATTAATTTTTCAACATTTTAGGAAGTGCATAAAAACTAATTAAAAAGTCTGAAAAAGGACTATAAAAATTTTTTAAACATATGGAAATTCCTAACCCACTTTTTCTCAGTTAAATTGTTAGCTACAGTTTTCCGAATATAGTACGTCGAGGTATGTTCATAGTATAAAGACATATATCGTTGGTTAAGCTGGTGAGGAAGCTCACGACGAATCGTCAGTGAATGCACCAGTGCGTTCCAAAAACTGGCTAGTGCTCGTTCGTTTACCTCTGCATTAAAGTATAAAAGTGAGGCCCTCTTGAGCTTTATGAAGTCTTAAGTAAGCTTTAAGTATTTGAGAAGCAAATAAGTCTTGAAACTATAGTTTAATTAAAAATGCATTCCCTTGAGTTTCCCAGTCATTTTTACACATTCACAACAATTGGTGCACATTCACAAGTGACGGTAATTTTTTGTATTTATTTATCAAATATAAATATTTATGTATGTATGCATCAATTAAATATGTAACACTCTCGCATATCATTTGCATTACTCATACGCAGCGTAAACCCCCACAAGGAGGCAAGCAATTAAATGTGCATAAGTAACCAGCGAATGCTTTTATTATATATTTTTTGCACACAATTACTTGGCTTTCAATTTCATTGGCGTGCAGTTAATTGTTTTGCGGTTTTTATGCTAAAGTACAAAAGCCGCGACGAGCAATTCCTCACAACATTTCTGATTTACAACCAAAAAACTCTCCGCGTAGGCGGCCTAGTTTCAAAAATGAGACATCTCGGTTAAGCTGAATGTCAGCAGGTTTTGGGCGGTTATAACTGCTGATAACGATAAGGGGAATGCTGCCCTTGGGGATCACATGAGGATTGGCCTTAGCTGAAAAATAAAAACAAAAATGCTCTGTGATTTTGTATGCATTTCAGTTCGCCTTTGTATTTTGGTTATATGTACTTACTTATGGCAAACACGTACTAAAGTCCCGGAATAAACTGCATAACTGTAACTCCCCATTTAAAACATACAAACAAACATAAACAATTGTGTTAACAGAAGGCAGTGGGTTGATCGTGATAATAATGAATTACACACAATTGTCAGTCAAATAAAACAGTTAATTGAGCAGTCGATTAATTTTACAACAACACCAACAACCACTTTTGGTTGCGTAAGACTGGCAGCAGCGTGTTTAGTGAAATGCATTGAGGCATGTAAATAACACCAAGCGTAAGGCTTCACGTGACTAACTGGACAGCTGTCGTATCACTGACACATAATCAATATATTGTGTATTAATATCAATGAATTATGCGACACCCTGAGGCCAGGCGCGAGGAAGATACATATTTTAAGCATTTTACATTATTTCAGATACAAAATAGCGTGTCAGGGCCTACGAGATCGAACCAAGTTCAATGGTACCTAAATATCAACTGCACATGATCGGAATGTAAACAACAGGTTTCGGGGCGCTTAGTTTCCGGCACAATATCATCCTCAGCCAAATCAACACAAAAGCGTTATTCATATCTGGAGACTCGATATATATATTAAAATATTTTTTTTTGCTGGTCTCGTTATGATGATGATCTTTCATGTTGGCGCTTTGTTTATATCACCCACCAAGCTGGCAAAAACCACAAACAAAATGGCAAATAAAACTGAATTAATTTGGTCACATGACTGGACTTCATTCAACAACAACAAAAGAAAAAAAACAACACAAATGTAGATATAAAAAAAACCGCAACTGGAATAAATTTTCACCATTCAAACATTAGGGTTAGTCAGGAGTTCATTATAAAGTACATTTTAGAGACATATATGTACCACATATATAGAAATATACTGTGAAGTACCTTTTAACAATTTATTTAGACTACTTTTTAAATACAACATCAATCAAGTGACATTATTTATGAAGCGGTTATAAGTCAGATTTTAATTCACCAATACCAAAAAGAAATCTGCAGATCCTACGCTAGAAGACTATTTTCGTCTACGATTCTTCCGACTTTTGCACTGCCGAGTAGAAGCCAACTAATATTGAGGAAGTCAATTTTTAAATTATATCAAATTAGTCAATAATTAAAAGAACTAAAAACAGGAAGGCAAGCTAACTTCGTTTGTGCCGAAGTTTTAATAAACTTGCAAAACATGCTTAATATTGATTTATTAAAAATATTTTACAATCTGATTGTTGACTTCTAAATTTTACCACCCTACCATAAAAAATAAAAAAGTAATCTCACTAAGCATATTTTCTGACTAATCGGTTCAATGTCAGCTACATGATATAGTCTCCCGATTTCGACCAATTTATCAGAACTGTTTAAAAGCATAAAGTATTCGAAATTGCTGAGTTCACGAACGCTGTTATGAAATACAAAAAGTTTTATGACTAAAACCAATTTTCCTATCGGTTCTTTAAAATATAGTTACCCAATTTTGACCAAATTTTGCAAAACTGTTTAAAAGCATATGTTAGTCATATTTGCTAAGTACAAGTGCTAATATTGAAAACAAAAAAAATTATGCTTAATAAAATTTATTTTCTGACCGTCCATCCGGGCGGTTCCGACATATTGGTTGCGTGCAGTAAAAAGAAGACTCTGTGCAAAATTTCAGCTCGTAGCTTTAAAACTAAAAGAGAAGTTTGCGTAAAAAAAGACGGACGGACACTGTTTGATCGATTTAGCTCGTCGTCCTGATCAAGAATATATATAGTTTATGGGGTCGAAAATGAATATTTCTATGCGTTTCAAACTACTGCACAAAATTAATACATGGGTTGCTATTTAAGATTCTGGCCTAGGTCACTTCTAGCCATTTTAGGACCAATTGGCCTTTTCCCAAAAAAAGTTTGGACTTTTATCGATAAAAGCTCCATACAACTCTTTCATGAGTGACCACGTTTGATATCGATTAACGACTAATCAAAAACTTACCTCGGCAGAAAAATGGAATTAACTCGTGAAAATTTTCGTGAATTTAAATCTTTCTACACAACTATCGCACTGAAAATTGGTTAAGAATTCAATCCGGACGCTACGAAGAATCGTGAAACGATGAACTTTGTATAGCGAAGTGAAGGTGCGTGAACTGATAATACAAAATCGGGCATTTCTTCCACCAGCATACATTCGATATTGCATGAACACCTAGGCGTAAAAAAAAATTGTTCTCGTTGGATCCCGCTCAATTTGACAATCGCTCAAAAAAAGGCTCGTGTGGATTGGTGCAAAGAAATTTTGAAAAAATATAATCGCGGTGTTTCAAAAGACGTTTATAAGATAGTCACAGGTGACGAATCATGGATCTATGCTTATGAGCCCGAAGCAAAACAGCAATCGACCGTGTGGGTCTTCGGTGACGAGCCAAATCCAACGAAAGTCGTTCGTGGAAAAAGCACTTCGAAGCAAATGGTTGAATGTTTCTTCGGTAAAACTGGTCATTTGGCGAATGTTCCGCTTGAGCAACGTAGGACGGTCAATTCTGAACGGTACACCACAATGACTTCTATTTATTCCCGCACATCAAGGCAAAAATGCGTGGTCAATGATTTTCGTCGCCAGAAGATGCTGTTGAAGAGTTCAAAAACCATGTTATGGATGGTGTCTCAATCGGAGTGGAAAAAGTGCTTCGACAATTGGTTTGAGCGCATGCAAAAGTGTATAAATCTTGCTGGAGAATACTTTGAAAAACAATAAAACCATTTTTGATCATAAATATTCGCGTTTTCATTATTAGCCCAAAAATATATATAGCAATAAATATCACTCTCGAATATTTGAATTTATTGAAGTCAGGGATGCAAACCTGTTGTGAACCATACCGAACCGCTAACTCCCGCTAATCCCACGTCTATAAGCAAATGCTAAACCAAACTAAAACCCCATGAGAAAACGGTTTGGTATATTACATTAACGAGTTTGATGACGTAAAGCGACTAACTTAAGACAAAGTTGTTTTTAATTTATTGGAAAAGCAATTAAGTTTTGAATGATTTATAGAAGTTGGTACAATAAGCATTGAATTGCGTTAGACCATCTGGTCACTATTTGATAAAGCCTTATTAATAACCTCCAAAAATCGGTATATGGCAATTTGTTAAAGCGCAAACAAGATACTTTTTTATAGATCTAACGATGTCAACCTTCGTTTTCACTCAAAGAAAACTCCCGCTGAGAGTTTATAAGTAATTTACTTATATACTAAATAATATACTACGGAAATATCGACTAAGTAAAATTTTGTTGTTGAATTTGCGCCTACGTATCACAACAATATCGAACCTCTTTGCGCGAAATTATCGTATGTTAAAGCATCGAGCAGCATAAACCGTGTGCTAAAGCATGTTATTGTTACAAAAATACACTTTGTTTCGCCAAAATTAAATTCAATTCGGGAATTGAAGTATCTTTATAATGATAACCAATCAAAGAAATTTGAAAAATTTTGTAACACACGATAATTTCGCAATATTCCTGGTATTCAGTAATGAAATATCCCAAACATTTTAAACTAATTTCTGCAGAATAAGAGTTTGCAAGTCAAAGTTATTTATTAGTTTCAGCAAAAAACAATTTTTTAATTTTTTTCCTTTTAGAATTTGGGAGACATCAATTGCACTGGCATACGCAACGTTTGGGCACCCCTGTCCTTTCTGAGTTGTGAGAAATGTATCAGAGCTTTAACAGTGTCAATATTGAATAAAAGATTATTTGAAATATACCTAAGAAAAATTTATTTTTTAACGGTCAGTTAGATTGAAATCTTTTGGTAGCCTTGACTACAAATTTTTGCTGGGAAATAAAATTCAATAGCACAAAAATGCTTGAAATACGATTCACAAATATTTCCGAATACCCCCCGTAAGTTGATTAAAATGTGAAAACTAATTTCATGCCAACACAAAATGATAATTTTGTTGGAAATTATTATTTATTCTGAATGCCAGTCATGGGATGAGTTTGCTTTAGCAATTATTTGCAATTGATATACGCGAATGTACTTGTAGTTTGTGAGGGCTAACTAACTATACCTTTTAACCAAATTAGTTAACCATTTAAGGTTAGCCAAAATTAATTTGAAAATAATTGATTGAAAACCGCTGCTAAGTGATGCTAAACAGTTTTCATTCATTCAATTTATGGCCCCACAAATGGCGTGCTAATGAATTGTTAACAAACATTATGAATTAACAAAATTATTTTTTTAATGATGGAAATTGAAGTGATAAAAACAAAACATTTACCGTTCCGAATGATGGACGGAAATTTTAATTACGAATCAAAGCAAGTTCAATGCTCGGCGACTGTTTGCTGTCGCTGCTGCTTCACGTGACTGCACTACTACGACTTGGACTTGAATCGGGTTTTATGCAGCGTGTTTGGCAGGTGATAAATGACACCCGACTTGCTTATAAATTTGCATTAAAAAACACAACTGAATTGCCGTGTTTCTGTGAATTACATTTCAAATCAATTGTTTTGCCTGTTTGTTAATCAACAGTCTTACGCGTGCCAGTGTTTTCGCTAGGAAGCTGCATTAGCTAGAGCAGAGATTTGGCTACAATTTTTTTTTATTTTTTTTTATCATATTTGATTATTTAAGCTGTGTGAGTGAGTCATAAAAAATTCAACCAGATAATAGAGCACCAAATGTCAGATTGATGAAGGTTCGTCCAGACTGTGTTGAATTGGCTTGTTGTTGACATTTGAGTTTTGCGCAGGGTAAACATAGCGGGAGTTTATCGCACTTGGCCTAGGCTGCGCCACTTGAATGCGTAAATATTTTTTTTAAGTATATACCACATGCCCAAAGGAGTTAAGCTCTCATCTTAAGAATGTGGTAAATTTTACAAGTTAGGCAAATTGTGATTTAAATATAATCTAATCGTTTTAACATCATTGTTTAGATCCTACGACAAAGCTTTTAAATTGATACAACATTCGAAATTACGGCAAGTTGGGTGCCTTGTTTGCTGACAGTTTAAGAAAAACAAATCGTATGGATATCGTTAAAAAAAAACTATGTACCCACTTCAATACTCCAAAAACTGAGAATCATACAATTTTGTGTGTTTATAGAAGAAGAAAATCATGCTTTGAAAAAATCTTGGAAGTTAGTAAAGTGTGGTAGGCGGGCACTAGGAATTTGTTTCACTAGGAATTCTTATAATAAAAAGAAGATTCCAATATTTGTTACACATATCTATAAGAAAATACAAGGTTCTTAGGCATATCAGATTTAGGTATCATCGTAAGCTCGAAAAGAAAATCATCGTTAATGTGTAAAAAATTGGATATATTGTCAAAAGATGGGTGGAAATGAGTTCAATGAGCGAAAGTTTAGTTCCCGAGCTTCATTTTCAAAAACATTTATAAATACGGACAAAAAAATTGTGTAAAATCAACCCCCTAAATCTGAATTTCGGAAAATTATTGCAAATTTGTTTTTTATTCGATTGGATTTAAAGTAATTTTAAGATCAGCTTCAAACTTATTTTTAAACAAAATAAAACCAACATGATTTTCATATTTAAGAAAATCCGGAAAAATTTCCGAAAAATTGGTACAAAAAAAAACATCTTTTATAGTTAATGATTTTCCAAGTTTTTTGTTAGCAGAGCTTTTGAAAATAAGTTTGAAGTTGATCGGATGAATAAAAGTAGCATACAACAATTTTCCGACCATATCCAACTTATCAGGCGGACCCGTTGTTTACATATCAGTTTTCTTACCGGGTTATTATTCAAGGAAAATTATATTTTTTACAAAAAACTTTATTATTGAAGGCCTGAACTCAGATGAGATAAAAATTTAGTTCGGCATAATACTTCATATAAATAAGGAAGTTATTGAAAAGTATTCAACCTTTAAAGCTGCTTCAAAGTGTTTCTATTTAGATGAAGGATATTAAAAAACGAAATTTTTATCTTATCTGAGTATAGGCCTTTACAGAAATTCGATCGAAGCCGCAGGAATAAGCTTGAGCGTTATAAGAACCTCAGCTGGTTTTAGTTGTTCTAGGTTAAAGGAGGGTGAACGTTTATCCAGTAATAGCCTATCGTACTAGAAACCAGTGATGGCATCTTGCATTTGGTAAGAGTATTACAAAGTCTTACTACTGTCTTACTTACTGTGCCAGAACCAACTTATTCCAAGTTATCCAAACATTGCTGCTACATTCTTGGTATTTCTACAGGCATTTGATTATGTAAATATTTTTGCATATTTTTTGCAAAGCTAACTGCAGCCCTCCGGCTTAACTGTTATGTACTTTTTAAGCATATTTATTAATTCTTAGTTAGTTTATCTGACTTACATGAGTCTCATCTTACATCATGACAACAGAATGCAGAAAGTTGCATTTGAATTGAAGATTAATTCTGAACGAGTTGGCATGTGGCATGTGTATCTTATCTCAATTTTTTGCTCATCGTACATCTGTCAGTAGGCAAATTTGCTTATACAAAAGATAATGAAATTTACGAGTGGAAAAGTTAGACGCAGTATTATTTATGAAAAAGATTGGCCAATTAATTAAATGCTCGTACAACACATATTGTTAATTGAATTGCTCTCATAAATTAGAGCAAAGTGGCTCGAACTGACCAGAGACCATGGGACATCGCCGGACGACGAATCGTTTTATGACTGCTCATAAATTGCGATTGATATTTTTATGGTATTTAGAAAAGTTAAATGCAATGGAATTTAAAACACTACAACTTGCAACTTAGACACAAAACCTAATCATTGTTGATATCAGAAGATGTTCAGTTGATATCCAATTCTAGTAAAACCATTTCCTTTATTTTAGGGTGTTGCAAATTTTCAACAGGCGTTAGATAAAACTCAAATACATTGTTCTTTGACAACTTTTATAAATAGTTTTCTTAAGTTAATTTAAAGCAGGCATTAATCCAAAACGAATTTCTGTTTCGGTACGTTCCGTAAAAATGCCATCGAATTATCAAGAATTTACGCGCACAAACTATTTGGCGGTCTGACATGGTTCTTTTTTAATTGAATTTTTAATTTTGCATTTCTGCTTTTGAAATTGTCGAGCGAAAGCAAGAGGAAATTTACACCTATGAAACTATTATGGTTCCAAAACGATGACCAAAAGTTTTCAAAATTACTTAATTTCCAGATTGGACAATTTCAAGGAATTTTCACAGCTGATATGTCTTTTAACCGTCTGCTTAATAACAAGTAAGATTGTCGGTCAAGCCCAACTGCAAACTGTGCAAGTGATGCCCATCACGATTGCGGACAGTGCGGCCCAGCGTAATTATTTGATTTGCTTATAACTCAACTATTGTTCATCTGATCGGAAATTCGGTGTACAGTAGATCGATAAGTAATAATGATTAAAATATATTTCTAGAGGGAGGAACAATCTATTATTAAAATTGTGGGAGATATGAGGTTTTTTCAATTTGTGGGGGTGGCAACTCTACTATTGTTGGAAAAACGATGTATGGGGGCTCGATAAGTAATGATGAGTAGAATTTATGTCTCGAAGCTTCGAATAACTTAACTTCAAAATTGTGGGAGATTTGAAGTGTTTTTCAAATTGTGGAGTGACAACTATACTATCGTTCATCTGATCGAAAATCGATGTAAGGGAGCTCGATAAGTAATGATGAGTAGAATTTATGTCTCGAAGCTTCGAATAACTTAACTTCAAAATTGTGGGAGATTTGAAGTGTTTTTCAAATTGTGGAGTGGCAACTCTACTATCGTTCATCTGATCGAAAATCGATGTATGGGGGCTTGATAAGTATTGATTAATAGAATATATGTTTTAAAGGTTCGAACAACTTATCTCCAAAATTGTGAGAAATTTTATTTTTTTTCAAATTGTGGGGAGAGATGAGACTCTACTATTGTTCGTCTGATGGAAAAACGATGTATTGGGGCTTGATACGTAATGATGAGAAGACTATATGTCTAGATGGTTTGAACAACCTAGCTCCAAAATTATGAAAGATATGACGTTTTTTTTTTAAATTGCGGGGGAGGCAGGGAGGCCGGGGGCGTGGCAAAAATATAAAATAAACTTGATCTGCCTGCAAGTATAAGAAGCTTATGTTCTATACACTTCAAACCTCTAACTCTTACCATCTCTGAGATCTGTTTGTTCATACGGACAGACGGGCATGGGTAAATCGACTCAGCTGTTGATGCTGATAAAGAATATATATACTTTATAGGGTCGGAGATGCTTCCCTCTGGCTGTTACACACAAGTTTAATCGATAATTTCGTGGAAGGTGTTCGATATGATCTAATATGCATGATCTACATATATGTGATGACATATAAAGTAATCCAAGTCTAGTTCCAAACGCAATTGTTTATAAGTTTATAGGACAACAATTTACTCTAAATATAAAATTGAGCCTTAACCAGGGTTCCAACCCAAAACCCATCTGGACCCGAAAAGCTTTGCGGGTTTGAAACCTGAAAGGTGTACTGAGTGCCCCGAGTCTTTTGTATAGTTTAGAATTGAAATTTAATTGACTGGCAAAGTATTTTTAATTGCTTTATTTGTATTATTTTTTTTTTTAGAAGAAACACATCGAGTTGGCTTATTTGTAGATATAAAGTTGGTACTTGTTATCTGTTAACTTTTGAATGAACAAGTGCATAAGAAGTCTTAGCTTATTATTGGTATTCTGTATTGTAAATAATTTCAGCCTAAAAGTATGCAAAAGAGTTTTCCATTTATTTGAGCATAAAGCACGCTAAGCGCACTAGAAATTAATGATGAATTTAAATTAAGGAGAAAAAAACAAAATTATTTATATATTTCTTTTTTTCGACTTCATACAAATAAACTAAACATGTAATGTATAAGTGTTTGTGTGCTTGGGTGTGAGTGAGTGTGTGTAGTTCTCTAATCCTCCAAGGTAACATTGCGGAAAAGGTAGGACATGGACTCCTTGTTGTGTATACGGCGTATGGCCTCAGCAATCAAAATGGAGATATCAATCGTTTTAATCTTATGACACTGCAGCTTTTGTATCTCATGTGGAATGGTATTGGTGACAACAATCTGTCGAAGAAAAAAATGGAAGTGAAATCATTCAATAACGAATGGAAAATTGCCTTACCTCATCGATGGGCGATTCATCCAGAAGTCGTGGGGCATCCGAACTGAGCAGACCATGCGTGGCCAGCACATAAATCTTGCCAGCTCCATTCTCCTTTAGCATCTCAGCGGCAGCCACAAATGCTTGCACATCATCAATGAGGTCATCCTAACGACAAATACTTATGTGTCAAGGAACAATGAAAGGGTGCCGCCTTATACTCACCACCATAATGGCTATGCGTCCGCTAACATCGCCCACTATTGTCAGTGGCGGCTTGACCTTGACCGGATGCTCGGGCACACCCACCGACACGGAGGTGGTGCGTGTACGGCTGCTGCTAGGGGCGTGTTGTGGAGTAGAGTTTCTTGTGATTAGTGTGGCAAGTTCGAGTTGATTTTTAGGTGCATTGTGTGCAGACGTTGATGAGTAGTGTAAAATGCATTGATTTGTATCGTAGTCGTAGGAACCAAAAAAGAAAATGTAAATGGGGGAAGGGAAAAATAGAAAAATAGAAAAACAAAAATGCATTTAATATAAAAATGTACAAACACAAATGCCAATTGATAAATATTAAATACAAACCTAGACGCCGCTGGTAAGCACATTTCAACAGAATTTCCTAATAAATTGCTATACGCACTGAATAATACGAATAAAGAAGAATTTTGGTTTTTTTTTTTGCATATTTGTTTAAACATTTTCTAGATTTCGTTTGGCTGTATCGAGAGTTTTTGGGCCAACAAATTTTGAAAGTGAGCAAAACGTGAAACTTAAACAAAAATATGCGCAAGTCAATCATACTTCTATGTCCAAAAAGTAAAATCCAGTGTTAAAATAAAAAATATTTTATTTTTTATAATCCTTGAAATGGCCACCTTTCAGTATTATTTTCAGAGCCTGGCACGATTTACCTAGAATCTATGCTATTGACCCAAATCAGTGTTCCCAAGGCGTTCTTTTAAGCAAAGACCAATTACATGTTTTCGTAAAACTGATTTTATTAAGCTTAACAATCTTATTCTGCATACCGATTGGTCCCAATTGTACAATTGTACAGATATTGATGTTGCCATTAAACTTTTTTATGATTCCTTAAATTCACTTTTTGATGTTTGTGTTCCACTTGAGCAACCTCGCTGTCCTGACAGGCCTCCGTGGTTCTCGAAGGAATTATCAAACTTGAAGAACATGAAGTCGAGGTATTTTAAAAAATATAAAAAATCGGGAAAGTCGTCGGATTTCTCCCGGTATGTGGTTGCCCGTTCAAATTTCAATGTGCTTAATGCACAATGTTATAATGATTATCTTAGCCGTTGCAGGCTTCAATTCTCTCAAGATCCAAAGCAATTTTATTCCTTTGTTAATTCTAAGCGCAAGTCTTCCACCTTACCCTCTTCTGTGCTCTATGGTAATGAGAATGCAAATACTGATCAGGCCATAGCCGATTTGTTTGCGGAGTTTTTTAAATCTACCTACTCGACTTCTAGGTTCAGTGCGAATCAATCATATCCTTACCAGTTAAATGAATCAAATTGCATTTTTAGCCCCGCTATATCTGAAAGTTCGCTCCTTTGTGATCTTAGCTCAGTCAAACCTGTGTACGCACCTGGTCCAGATGGAGTACCTGGTTGTGTCCTTAGGTACTGTGCTGAATCACTGTGTAAGCCTATCCATAGATTATTTAAATTGTCTGTTGAGTCATCTTCCTTCCCAATGTTATGGAAGGAATCTTTTATCATTCCTCTTCATAAAAAGGGCAATAAGTCCGATGTTGAAAACTATAGGGGTATTTCCAAGTTGTCTGCAATTCCTAAAACTTTTGAGAAAATTATAACATCTCAATTGCAACATTTGTGTAGTTCCATTATTTCACCGTTCCAACATGGATTTGTGAGACGTAGATCTACCACCACTAACCTCTTAGAGTTTACATCCTTAGTGATAAAAGGGTTCTTAAGTAAAATGCAAACTGACGTCATTTATACTGATTTTAGTAAGGCATTTGATTCTGTAAACCACTCCTTGCTGCTTCACAAACTGAGCCTAATTGGATTTCCCACTAATCTTCTCAGTTGGATTTCTCAGTATCTAAATGATAGAACCCAAAAGGTTCTATTTCGAAATTCATACTCTAAGTGTATCCAAGTTACTTCTGGAGTACCCCAGGGTAGTCACTTGGGTCCATTGCTTTTTACTCTATTCATCAATGATCTACCTTCAGTTCTGACTCATTCACGAGTCCTTATGTATGCTGATGATGTTAAGATTTGTTTAACATATAAAGATTTGGTATCTCGATATCATTTGCAAACTGACTTGGATGCATTTCATTCATGGTGTGAATTCAATCTCCTAAACCTTAATAGTTCGAAGTGTAAGGTTATGACATTTTATAGAAGCTTACCACAACTGGTCACATACACGCTTGATAATGTGGCACTAGAGCGTCTAAACGATGGTGCCAATGAAGTAAATGATCTGGGGGTAATTCTTGATCATAATCTTAAATTTGACTCTCATGTAACTGCTACTGTTAGTAAGGCCAGAAGTGTTCTTGGGTTTATTAAGCGTTGGTCTAAGGAATTTGATGATCCTTATACGACCAAAATTCTTTATACTTCTCTTGTCCGTCCAATTCTTGAGTATGGTTCATGTGTGTGGTCTCCACAATATTCGATCCATCAAGATAGAATTGAATCTGTGCAAAAACAATTCCTATTGTTTGCTCTTCGTGGTTTGAATTGGAATCCTGAGGTCCGGTTACCATCGTATTCTAGTAGACTTCTTTTAATAAACCTTCCCTCCTTAATTAACCGAAGAGTTATGCTTGGTGTAATCTTTATACATAGACTAATAAATGGTGAAATCGACTCATCAGAGTTGCTTAGTCAAATTAATCTTAGTGTTCCTGTTAGACAGACACGTAACTTTATCCCCTTATCTCTAAAACGTTGTACTACTAACTATGCTTTGCATGAGCCGTTTCGTGTCCTTTGTGCTGACTACAATAAAATCTTTCGAGTAATTAGTTTAGAAGATTCTATTTTTGCTATAAAAACCTCTATATTAACGTATTTAGCCCGTAGTTTGCATTAATTCCGTATTTTTCTACGCGTTTTCGTGTCACTCGTTTGTGGCAGCGCCCCCCGGTCGGTTGGGCGGGAGGTGGGCTGCTATTTTGCCTGGGGTTCGCGCGTAACAAGCTTCGGCTTGGTGTCGCTTGGGCCACTTGAACGTACTGCGCATTGTACATCAACGTCCAAACAAAAGTCACTCGGTGATAATTTAGGCGAATATGATGGATATGATGGATATGTGTTGAATTTCCGAATGTGCAAAGAACAACCAAAAAACCCTAAAAACTTTTTTAGACATTCAAACGACACTTAACATTTAAATCAGAAAATAATACCGTAACCGAAACAAACCGTTTCTTCCAGTTACGTACAGGTTTTCGAACCGATATTAAAAATATTTTGAGAACCGAAATCCGTTTTGATGGGATCCGAAAAAATCCAGAACCTTACCGAAACGCTAATATTGGAACTGTTTCAGCCAATTCTTTTGTAGCAAAATTAAGAAATTTTTTTCTGCTTGTTAGTCCGTATTTAGACGATGAAGTTTCATGTATGAAATTCTTTATGAAGTTTTTGTTTGTAGGAAAGAGGTGTAGAGGGGCAGCCTTTTCTTTGTTCCGATTAAACTTATGCAAATTTAATTTGTAGGTAATTTGCTTATCGATAACTCGTGTTCGGAGGCGAGATGAAATCGATTTTCACGAAGCAATCGTTGTCATGCAAATGCGCATAGAGTTTTGAAGAAGCTTCAAAACAAACTCGAAAAGAGCTTCATGAAGCAATCAAGACAGAGCTTAAAAGATTTTATCAATGAATGTCCAGACAGGCTTGGGCGAAAGAAAATAATGACTAATTCCGTAATTCTAGGTCCTTTTTATTTGAGTGTAGGAATAACATTGGAAAGTTAGTCAGTACTAGAGATCAGAATTTAAAAAAAACAACTCGATTTTAGACGTCATATTCTAGAACGTAACGTAACGATTAAGAAAGAACACACATTAACAATATTTTTATTGCTTACTTTCCTACATTTTTTGTATTTTTTAAATATAATTCTTGTTTCGGTATGTACCGGTAATACCGAAATAAAAATCCGGGTACCGTATCGGAACCTTTAACCGAAATATATTAAAAACCGAAATAGAACCTTTAACCGAATTTGTACGTACTGGAACCGAAATTCATTTCGAGATTAATCCCTGATTTTAATTGTTTAACACGTTGATATTCTGACTCGACCGAAAAAAATAAGCGATTTGAAAACAGACATTGTAAAAATCGCAGAAGCTACTATTTGCGTCGTACAAAACGAAGCGTAGCTCAAACATTGACCGTGTTTAGCAGGAGAACTTGCTCCCTGATCAATTAAATATTTCTTGGTTATTTACGTAGCCCACTTTTCCTTTTGTGTTAAATATGATACTAACACATGGAGCTTTTCCAAATGTCAATTTAACACGACCCCCTAAAAGTATGCTAAATAATAATTTACGATGCTGGTTCATATAGGTCTAAATATTGCCAATAATAGCAATACGAATATCTAGTATCTTGTTGGGTGTTAAGTAGAAAAAAGTATCCCTAAGAAAAATAGGATTCATTTAAGTCCACTTTAATAAATTAAACATTAAATTAAACATTTGATCTTTTTTTTTGGACATAGTAGTATGTAGAGAGACAAAGGTCCATAACATAAACAGTATGCTGTGAAGTAGGAGACAACAACAACAAGGTCAAAGGGACCAACATTGAGAAAATTTCTATTACATAGCTGAACCTAAAATCAAAAATCTTAAAAAACGAACAACTCTAAACATTGAAAGCTTTAAATCAAAACCTTACTGAGCGGGGCTACTTGGGTGTCTAGTGTAGCTTATAGTATAAGTTGTGGATTTTAAGTACACATTTCAAGATGTTAAGAACCACATTCAAGCTTTGGTCATCATACAAAGCTTAGGGGACAATATAGAGAAAATGATCAAAGAATGAAAAACAATAACTATAAAAGCAAATCAAAGGCAACGACCAGCAATGCTTGGCTTACACAAAACAAAAAAATAGAACCAGATTAGCTTAGCGACTTACCTGGTCGGAGGCGGCGAATATCTGCCATCAACCTCATCGCTCTCGGCCTCCTTCTGTTCACCATGAATGACGGCCAGACCCAGACGTAAGCGTTCCGCATATGAGTTGGCTTTCTTGGCTACACCTGGATTGCGGGCCACAATCACCGAATTTCGGTAGTCGGGTATCTGTCGAATAAAGGAAATAGATATAGGAAATACTTATATACGGATAAGGGGCAACTAATGCAAATCATTTGTCAAACTACAACAATCACAAGATGGAGATGGAGAAAACCCGATTATTGTCGGGTGCTGATCCAGCCTATGGCTATGAGTAGTAAAAATGTCATGAAATGCAAAAGTGACCCATCCACAACAGACACTGAAGATTAAGAAACGAAATCTGGCCATAAATAGCGTATTTTTTGTGAATGTAAAAATGAAAGCACGGCTGTATATTTTCCAATCTTTTAATTTTATTGCAATCGAAATAGAGATGCGTTAATCAAGGCTGCAAACCTCCAAAATTGTAGAGAAGGTTTGGTTCGGAGATTCGAACCCGTGAGGAATCTTTGGGTTCAGTTCGCGGACCGGTTCCGGGATCCTCGGAATCGCAGGTTTTGGTTCGGACCTTGGTTTACTTAAACAAAAGTGGGTAGTTTGCTTTTTTCTGATTTATTTGCAAGTTTCAATTGATAATAATAATTAGCCGACATTAGTCAATTTGTTAGATAAAACTGATGTGGTACCGATATTAAAATTTTAATTTTAAGTACGTTTCTAACTTGATTGTACTTAAATCAAGTACGAATGATTAAAACAGTCCTAAAATTATTGTATTATTTCAAGTGCGGAATCTATTAGAATATCAAATAGTCTTGAATAGAGATTAAAACTAGTTCGGAATTATAATGTCATAGCGAAAGAACGAAAAGTAACTTTATCTTCCTAAAGAAGTTCATCTATACGTGAACTAAGTTAGCGCAATATTTTTTAGGTCTTCGTTTGCAGATATTTCCTTCTTTACAATCAGACGTAGTGACGTAGTTTTTTTTTTCGTTTGAAAAATTACTTATTATTGTGAACCGAACCTTATTTTTTGAAAAAATGATCCGGTTCGGGTTCAGGTTCGAGGGGTCAAAAATGTAAGAGGTTCGTTTCATGGTCCGGTTCGGGGAACCCAAAAACCCCGAACCGAACGGGTTTTTAGGGGTTCGGTTTCGGACTGGTTTGCTGTCCTGTAGTTAATATTTTGAATTTTCAGTTTTCATGGACTTAAACTCGGAATTTGAAATCCGTATACCAAATTCCGAGTCAGTTTCCGTGTAATCGTTTCCATTTTGAATTGAAATGTTATTAATTTATATGAGGGTGGCAGGCATATCAGTGGTTACTAGATCAGGTAGTTCTTTATTTGGAAATTAAATTCACTTGACTCATATCTGATCTACAATAGTAACTGTAAATTTGCTTGTCACCTACCATATAAGGTTATTGTGTTCGAATTTAAAATATAGACGTTCACTTTTTTGTAAAATGTAAACGATTACGCCAAAAACGAGTCGCAATTCGGATCAGGGCCGATAATTTTTCCTTTCGTATTCATTCATCTCACCTCATTAAGTAAGCTTCTTATGTCATATTTTTAATAATTATTTGTAACTATTATTTTGTGGTATTTTTTATTATTTTGTATTATCCTTCTTTATATTTCATTATTTTGTATCACTAAATACTTTTATTTTAATTTTTTCTTAATTTCTCTTACATTCTTCTCCCTTTTCTCCAAAACACCTAGATCATTTCTTTTTTGTTTATTCTTCTTCATTAATATTTTATTTTATACTTCGGATATTTATTTTATCGTCCATTCGTCCACTTTTTTGCCCTTCCCTCTTTCTTTTGTTCGTTTTATATTTCAATTAATCTCTTTCTTTCGTTCATTTAACCATATCTTTTCTTGACTTCCGAATTATCTTTAATTCTTTCCTTTTTCTATTCACTTTTATTTCTGATTTCTTCTTTTTTGTTTCCTTAATCCTTTCTCTTCCTTCCACTTTAATTTCACGTTTTTTCAATTTCTATTTCACTTACATTCTCTTTTTACCTTCATCTTTCTCTATTAAAACTTCTATATCCCTTTCTTCCTTTCACATTTTTTTGTCCTTAAACCTTAAGTTCTTAAAGAACAACGTTATCCATCATTTTTTTTAAACCTTTTTTCCCCTTTATTCTTTCCTTTCTTTCCAGTTAATTCCTATCTTTTGTCTTCTCTCGTGATATTCCATTTACGACTTACTTTATTTACTTAAATATTTTTCGATGAATGCTTTACCTAACGAACAGTTCAATTGGAAGGTCAGCTCTTTGACCAAAAAAACCATTTAGTTAAGTTCAAGTCCTTGAATTCCGAATTGCTTTTTTCTTGAAAAAGTTGACTGGATGATCCAATACTCACGCTTTCCTGAATGTACTGCAATAGAAAGGGTGATGCCCTCAAATTGTCCACGGGTATATCGAAGAAACCTTGAATTTCCTTTTGGTGTAAATCCATGGTGATTATATGAGTTAGACCCGATGTACACATCATCTTGGCCAATAGCTTGGACACAATGCAGCCACGTTTGCGCATCTTGCATTGCTTCGAGTAGGGCAAATATGGTATGACACCAACTATGGAGCGAGCCGAAGAAGTTTTGCAGGCATACGCCATGATAAGCAGTTCCATGATGTTGTTATTGGCATCCCTGAGAAGGAAACAAAACGGGGTTAACAAAAAAAAAAAAAAAAACAAATCCAATTCACACACTCACTTGGTGCCCGTTTGTATAATATAAATATCCTTTCCTCTGACCGAATCGCTGATCTCCACTATGGTCTCCCGATTCGATTTATGGAACACCGAGCAGCCACCATTCTTGACGCCCATGCGTTCGGCCACCATATTGGCCAAATCCGGATGCGAATTGCCATTAATAATGACAATGTCCGAGGTGGAAATATTGTCCATGTCGCTTCTGCAACGTTTCGGTGGGCGTACACTGCCTAATCTGTAAGAAGCAGGAAGATTAGTCGGGTCCAGCGAGCATTAGAGGGGAAACATGAACAAAACCAAATGGAAGCGATGATCTGCGGTGGGTGGTGCTACCTGCGTTTGGACATGCTAGCGAGCGATCCTTATGGAGCAACGAAGTAGTTTAATCACTCTATTTTGCGACTGAAGCTGACATAACCATAACCATTAAAATCACGCATACGACGCGTTGGCTTTGACGTTACCGTTCCCACGTTACACACGACGGAAGTTTCGTTTTATTGATTAGCCCCGGTGAACTACTTTATGGGTGTGCAAAAGCGTAACGCAACCTGCAGGCAATTAGGTCTGTTGCAACTTTCTTGTCGGCCAAATTGTTGCCCAGTTTTTGTTTAAAGACAGCGCGTGTCGTGACTCCTAAGGAAACTGAGACCAAAACCGCATTGCCCAAACTTCGGTTGCGCGTTTCATTATATCGACCAAACAATGGATTCCTACACTCATGCGAGTGGCCCATGCGGTACGTTGGCAACGTCAAAAGTGCCAACATGCGAAACTTGAGGCGACCTCGCCAGTCAGTCACTCAGTTAGTCAGTCAGTCAGTTAGTCGGTAGTCCAAAGATTCGCACGGCCAGATAAGCTGTGGGCGACGAAGACGCACAGTCTTTGCCGATTGGAATCTATAGGTTCTCGCCCAGACTTTAGCACGCGACTTCCTCAAGTACACTCGAAAAGTGCAAAAAGTGAAAGCCTTCTAAGGCATAATAATTGTAAATATGGGCGGCCCTTTAACATTTTTGTGTGTGTTAATTGAATTTCTATTTTTAAAGAGGTCAATGTGCTGGCAGCTGAGCCTGTGAAAGGAAACGAATTGTCAGCTCTAGCAGCAGCAGCAGCAGGAACGAATGGCCGACTCAGGTGAGTGCAGGGGACATAAATGTGTAAGCCAAAAAACGATTAAAACGAAACGCAACATACACTTCTTTTGTATCTTTACAAATTTTGGGATGTAAATTTAAATTTTTATGAGTTTGTGCTTTGCAGTTTCGAGAGAATCAAACATTATTGTCATTTGCCCCAAAGTGAGTGAAGAAATCTTTCATATTTCGTGCTTGTGTATCCATGATCCGTGCGTGATTCGTGCGTGTTAAAGTTAAACATCATGAATATAAATCATGCAATATTGAAAAAATTTGTTTCTATTATACTTGATTAATAATGTTATTTTTTAAACTGACGCTGCTCGCAGCTGGTCAATACCAAAGCCGCAGAGTGGAATTCATGTCTCTCTACGCAAAAATTCTAGCTTGGTTGATCGTGCGTGATCATTCGTGACCCCTTCTCGTGCTTTACGCAAAACACTCATAAATTGTGTGCGTGAATCGTGCATCAAGAGAATTTTATTTCGTGAATCGTGCGTTACGTGTGGGAAATATCGCTCACGCGCGCACCTCTAGTTAATAGCCCGATTCGGGCACTTTGAAAAACACGAACTGAACCGGTTTTAAAATATAAAATAAAATGCATGCTGGTACCCGAACTCAAAACGAAACCCTGGTTCTTAATTTGAAAGGAATCGTTTGTGAAACCGAAACCATAGCGTAAGACGTAATTTTAAACCACAAACCGAAATTGCAGTGGCTTTGCAGCCCTGATTAGCACCTCTAAGTTAGGACAGTTGCTGAAGGAGGGAATCCTTTCAGTCTTTTAATTGGCCCATCCTATTGTCCTATCTATGAGGCTTTATAAAAATTTTTTGGAGGAAGCATTTTAACGATATTATCGAAAGCTTGGAGATATTTGTTAAAAAGTATGAAAGTACCTCTATCCCATAAACATTCAATAACTTATCAACCGATTGAATTCAGTAGACAACATGTTTTTGAAACGAAATTTTAGTCAAATTTTAACCATGAATCGCGTCATACCGAAACAACATCCGAAATACTAACGTGGAAGTTAAACATTGAAAATAGTCGTTTAGTTCTTTTTACTTAACTTGCATACCCTTGATTTTTTTTGAGCAAGGAACACAAGACTTTCTAATCAAATGGTTAAAAAGGTTAGAGAGATCTCCAGATTTGAACCCTCTAGACGTCTCTTTGTGGAATTTTACTTGCTCACACTGCAAAATGCTGGTACAACAAGTAAAATCATTCACGTCCCTTGTTCAAGGACAAGTTTCGTTAAGGTCCTTCCCAGACGGTACTTGTCTCGGAAAACGGAGATGCTGTGCAGGAGCCGAAAGTGGAAGAACGACCGCGAGTTAGAACCATTTTCCGACAGTAATTCCAACAACATGCATTAGATTTCTCGAAAAATCTCTTTTAGATCCCTAAGAAATCATCTGTTTAGTATTTAGCACCCGCCCCCGCAATATGAAAAAACCTCATATCTCCCACAATTTTGAAAATAGATTGTTCTAACCTTCTAGACATATATCTTAATCATCATTACCTATCGATCCGCAATACATCATTTTTCGATCAGATGAACGATAGAAAAGATCCCGACCCGCAATATGAAAAATTCCTCATATCTCCCACAATTTGGGCAACCTTACCCTGAGTAACGGGTATTACGAAGTCGAGCAGGGCCGACTTCAACTTACGCTCTCGTTTTTTGAACAGACGATATCAGGACAAATAAAGATTTCTTGAAAAATCAAGCGGAGGAACAGTACTTTTAGATACAATAATGATCTATCTAACAAAAATTATACCTTGATGTGACAAGACTTTAGTTGCAGCAAAAAACGTGATTTTGTCACTTTTAAGTTAGAATATCTCGAAAACCTGACCTCTGGGGCAATCCTGACCTCAAAACTATTGAAAAGTATAGCCTGGTTTCTGGTAGGAAAATTCAATTTAATTTTGTCGGCCTAAAGAAGGATAATCTTTCACTGTTAGAATGCTAGCTCTTTCATGTAAGCTCACACAAGAGAGTTTTCGAATCGAATTGACTGGTTGTTGTTGTTGGCAAAGTTATGGTCCAAAATAGTCAATGGAAATGTGAAATCGCACCTAATCACATTAAACTTCTTTAACTACTTGAAATGGTCTATAATTTTTCAACATTTTGCGATTTGAATTACTATTTCATTGAGGTAGATTTTAATTCGAAAAATATTTAAAGAAAAATGTAATGAATAATTTATATAGAAAAACATTAAAAATTCAGCAAAAAACAAAAAACGATATACTGTAACTTCTGTTCCCGTTTCCGATTTCGATTAAATTATGCGTAATCGGAATAAGCAAATGTTTCCGTTTTCAGAAACCGATTGTCTTATTCGGCGAATAACTTCAAATTTTCATTTGACTATTTTAATGCCAAAATATATAATCCGAATCGACTAATCGGTTCTTAAACATAAGAATCTCCACTAATTCCGATCGATCGAATTTGGAAACGAGAATAAACCAGATTGAAATACTGCTTTTAATTCAGATTTTTTTTGGTTTGCTTTTGTTTTCCTTTGGAAGCAAATACATTTTTAAAATAATTATTAAATAATTTAAAAATTATTTTTCGGTTGGATTCGAGTTGCTTGCAGAGTAAATGCCGAGAGCATGAGAGTCAGTGCGCGGTTTGCTGGTTACTCGTTAATCAACAAACACGAATGAACACGATTGGCTTGAGCAAAGGTGCTAACGATTATTCCTTGAGTTATACGAGCCCGAGTGTGCCCGTAAACACAGACTAGGGAAATCTAGACTGAACGTTTGCGCTGCTTTAATGTAACGACGCTGACGTTGAATGGTTTGAGTGACAAAATTGCATCGAACTGCGGTTGCGAACAGCTGTTAGGTTAGGTTTTTCAGTACAAATTAGTATCCACCATCGAACATATACCGTTGAAAGGCGAACCTATACTGTTTAACGCTCTCTTTGCTACCAAAAATGCTGGCAGAGAAGAGGGACTGAGCAAACGAGCAGTCTAGTTCATGGTGTAATTATATAATAATTATAATTATAAGGTGAGGTAAGTAAAGCAAGCTGCCTCTTTATGGGGTACCAATGGAATGGTGAAAAGCTGTGTCTGTCAAGGTGGTAGTGGCTATTGGTACCCCGCTGGCATGATGAATTTGTGATGGCTCTACCTGATATTATTATACCATGGTCTGGGTTATACCGTCATATTTTGACCAAGTTGTCTCCCATTCTAAAACAAAATTTGATTAAATCCAATTGACTACAAAATCAAAGTATCCCCGTGCAAGTGTAAAAATTAAGCTATTCTAAGACCTTTTACGGGTGTTTTCCACTCCCCACTGCCAAAGCTCAGCAACGCAACCGCGACTATTCAATTTCACACTTTGACGTTTCGAGTTCGAGGCGTTGGCAGGTTTGCAGCAAACTGCAGCAAAAAACTTACCCACACGCATACGTGCAACGCGAAGGAGAAGGAGTCGAAGTCATGAGTTTAAAGATAGCAAACGGCTTGGAAGGATTAAGAAGGCGTTTAACCTTTTCAATGCAGAAAGTTATGAGGTTATTGGCTGGGAAAGGATTAGGGCCAATTTAGAAGAATATTTGACGTTGCCCGAACTAGACGCAAAAGCGGAAAAATGCTGGGCATAGCCTGTGATCCTTTGGAGCATACGAGCATGTATGAGCGGGGCTCGGATGGTACTGCGCCAAGAACAGATCAGTTGAGATCTTGACTGATAATTTCATTTGTTTGTTCTTTTTCTTCTCTGTTTGCAGATAGCGAAGATAGCGATGGCGAGGGAGGTTTGGGTAATGTCTCCAGGGTCATTATACGCCCACCAGGACAGAGCGGAAAGGCCAAGCGTGGACACTTGTGCTTTGATGCGGCCTTTGAGACCGGCAATCTGGGCAAAGCGGAATTGGTGGGGGAGTTTGAATACGATTTATTTCTCCGTCCGGACACTTGCAATCCACGCTTTCGTTTCTGGTTCAATTTCACGGTGGATAATGTCAAGCAGGATCAGCGTGTACTCTTCAATATAGTGAACATCAGCAAGAGTCGGAATTTGTTCAACTCGGGATTGACGCCGTTAGTGAAATCCTCCAGTCGACCCAAATGGCAACGTTTATCCAAGCGCCAGGTGTTCTTTTATCGCTCGGCCATGCATCAGGGACATTATGTGTTGAGTTTTGCCTTTATATTTGACAAGGAGGATGATGTCTATCAATTCGCCTTGGCCTGGCCATACAGTTACTCCCGATTGCAGTCGTATCTCAATGTTATAGATGCCAGACAAGGAACGGACAAGAGATTTACACGTAGTGTGCTTATCAAATCGCTGGTAAGTGCGAGTGAATCAATTTATTCAGAGGTATATATGGGTCATTCCATGTGAACTCAGCCACCCAAATTTTTTTCTATAAAAAAAATCACTAACAGTGTTTCAAAGTTGTACATATCGAGGACCAATTTTTAGACATCCCCACCACTGACAGTTCGCGAGATAAATGACAAAGAACATAAAACTTAAAAATATTATAGCATCGGAACGGTGTAACCGATTTAAGCGACCCCAATCCGAAAAAAGGTTCAAAAAAGTCTGTTCTTAAGTAGGATTTTAGCGAAATTTAATGGTTAATTGTCTTTTTTTTCAAGAAGGGCCAACCGATTTTTTTATGAACTAATTTTATCTGGTAAAGGACATCCGTATACTTATACTAGAAAAAAACTCAAGATGGGAGAATCAATTAATGCGCGAGGAAAAATATTTTCCCTTCTAAAATTTTATTTTTGATTCCTAATTTTAATAATGTCAACTCAAGGAAGTAATTTTAAAGTAACATTTTAATATCTGCAGTGGTTGACAATATTTTAGACATTTTTTCCAAAAATAATTTTTTTTTCTTCAAAAGAAATTTATTTTAGAAAAATATTTTTCCTCGCGGATTTATTGATTCCATCGTGAGATTCGATCGATAATAAAAATTTTGATACCATAAAAAAAAATAGAAGGCTAACATCGGCTACGCCGATGTTTTAAATACCCTTGCAGTTTTTGAAAGGCGCTACCATAGATAACAAAAAAGTTTTTCTCTTAGAACTAGTTTTTGGGCCGACCGTTTATATGGCAGCTATATGCTATAGTCATCCGATTTTGATAAATTTTTTCAGAATTGTGTGGAAGCTTATAAAACTAATTTATACTACGATTGGTGACGCTACGATGGAAAACAAAAAAGTTTTTCTCACTAGAACTAGTTTTTAGACCGATCGTTCCTATGGCAGCTATATAATATAGTCATCCGATCCGGCCGATTCCGACAAATGTGCAGCGTATTTGTATTTAAAGACATTTTGCAAAGTTTGGTCAAGATAGCTGTAAAACTGAGGGTGGAGATAGCATAGAAACAGACGGACAGACGAAAATGACCTCAGCTCGTCATGCTGATCAAGAATATATATATACTTTATGTGGTCGGAGATGATTCCTTCACTGCATTACAAACATCGTGACAATTTGATCTGCAAGAACTAGTCTCACTAGAACTAGTTTTTTGACCGACCGTTTCTATGGGAGCTATTTAATAAAGTGATCCGATTTTGATCAATTTTTTCCTGTATTATGTGAAAGCATATAAGACTTACATATACCAAGATTAGTGACGCTACGATGAAAAACAAAAAAGTTTTTCCAACTAGAACTAGTTCTAAGATCAATCGTTCCTATGGCAGCTATATGATATAGTCATCCGATCCGGCCGGTACGTTATGGGGTCGGAAATGAATATTCCTATGCGTTACAAACTTCTGGGCAAAATTAATATACACTTTTTTAGTGTATAAAAAACGAAAAACCATTAAAGATAGCCAAAACCCTACTTAAGGACTAATTTTTTTGAACCTCTTATATTTTCTCGGATAGAAGACGTGATGATAGTAACTTCACACTGTTGTAATGCAATAATTTTGTAAAGTTTTATTTTCTTTGTCGTTGATCTCGCGATCTGTTAGTGGTGGGGATCTCAAAAAATAGTGTTATACTATGAGTTTTTGTTAAAACAGAAAAAAAAATTGGGTGGCTGAGCTCACATGGAATGACCCATATATATTCTATTGGATAAATCAGTTGGAGAGAGCTTTTGCAAGTGTATTTTCCAAAAATTCGAATTTTTGATGGGTTAAATTTCTGTCAATGGTTTAAGACCTCTTTAAAGCATTAAACCAAACTAGTTTTAATTCACTGCATAATTGGAATACTTTTTCTTTCTATATATTTGTGTTTCCACTAGCATAAATAACGTTTGGGTACGCCTGATCGAAATGAATTACTATTTAAAGTATTTTCTCATCTTTCCAGCAAAATCGCAACGTAGATCTGCTAACCATCGATCAGGTGACGCAAAAGCAACGCTCTACAAATCGCCTGGAACGTAGTTTTATACGCGTCATTGTGATACTCTGTAGATCGCACTCCTGCGAGGCTCCTGCCTCACATGTCTGTCAAGGACTCATCGAGTTTTTGGTGGGTAATCATCCCATTGCTCATGTATTACGCGAGAATTTTGTCTTCAAAATTGTGCCAATGGTAAATCCGGATGGTGTCTTTTTGGGTAACAATCGTTGTAATCTGATGGGTCAGGATATGAATCGTAATTGGCATTTGGCATCGGAATTCACACAGCCCGAGTTGCATGCCATCAGGAATATGCTAAAAGAGTTGGATAATTCAGATGTAAGTTTAATGGAAAAGGGTTTAAACTTGAATAACTGAACTTACTCTCTCCTGCTGCAGACCTATCAAATAGACTTCGTTATAGATCTGCATGCCAACAATAGTATGCATGGCTGTTTCATCTATGGCAATACGTATGAGGATGTGTATCGGTATGAACGTCATTTGGTCTTTCCACGTTTATTTGCCAGCAATGCACCGGATTATGTGGCGGAGCATACCATGTTCAATGCGGATGAGCGTAAAGCGGGCAGTATTAGACGTTACAGTTGCGAGAGATTGAGTGACACGGTGAATGCGTATACTCTAGAGGTGTCCATGGCGGGGCACTTTCTAAGGGATGGCAAGACGATTGCTCTATACAACGAGGATGGATGTAAGTAGATTTGTTCAGAATTAAACAGCATTTTCCATTTCGATATTCATACAGATTATCGCGTGGGACGCAATCTGGCACGCACCCTACTTCAGTACTATCGTTTCATCAATATTCTACCCCTGCCTTTGGTTCCTGAGATTCGTGGCAAGCGACGTGGTCGACCACGTACGCATCACTCACGATCACGCTCTAAGACGCGCTATGAAGTGAAACCACGACCCAAAACGACGCGTTGTCATGCTCCCATTGCCTATACCAATTTAAGTATTTGCTATGACAGCGGCGGTGGCTCATCCGATGAGGGTGGTTACTCGCCGTCACGTCCCATAGCTCCTGGTAGTAGTACGTTTAGTGGTTATCGAAATTATCGACGTGCAGCTACCGCTAGTTGTGCTGTACATGATCAGTATTCCTTGAGTGCACTCAAAACGGCCAGTGATCATGGCGGTGTGAAGGGTAAGAGATCAGCAGCTGCTGCTGTTACCATAGAAGTGCCATTATCGGTTAATGTACCGCCCAAGCCGTACCTATCCATTATCGATCTGAATCAATTGACCAGAGGCAGCTTAAAGCTCAAGTCCAACAGCTTTGATGCTGCCGATAGACGTTAAGTAAGGTTTTTTACTCCAGTGAATCTTAAAATTAAAGTAGATAATTAGAATAACTTTCTAAATGACACAGCAGCAGTAGCTCAGCAGCATTTAACGCACACATTCAGGGCAAAATAAAAGCTATTTCATTGAACGAAAAGAAGTTTGCGAGATTTTCACGCAAGAGCAGTCGAATGATTCTTATACCTTTCTTCTTCCAAGTCTTATTTTATTTATAATCGCTGATGAGATTTAAATTCTATGCCTGCTAAGAAAAGTTTTACGAAAATCTAGCTTCGTATCATGGACGCTTAAAGAAAAGAGAATGCTGCTCACATACCCTACAAGCATATCGCCAGCAATGCTGCTAAGCTGCTGCTGCCTCGTTAAGGTAGTATTTCAGCAAGGTTTATAATGTTTGATTTGTTTAGATTTCTTAACTATAAACAAAAGTGTTTTTAAGAGCTATTTCAAACTGCGAGAGTCGTTAAATCAGTTCCTGGCTAAAGGCCTCATTCCAAATGGTATAACAATGTACAACGGCATAATACTTCAAATGAATAGAAACACTTTTAAAAGCTCTGAAAGATGAATGCTTTTGAAAAACTGTCTTATTTGTATGAAGCATAGTGCCGAAATAAATTATTATGCCATCTGGAATGTGGCCTTAACCTAGGAAATTGGTATTTCAATTTTGATCCACAACAATTTTTTCATTGGTAGCGTCTTTAAATAGAATGCTGTCTAAGTTCTATCGATTATCGATTTGAATGTCAATTATATTTTCAATAAACCCTTAATATGTTCCTAAATGCTGGGTTTACCGACAGAGAAGCATAAACACAATCGTTTGGTTAAATAATAAAGCATAGATCTACCATCTTCTACCAGAAAGAAAGCTTTAGCGTTTTTAGGGATTTACGCGAAGGCATCTACAAACAATAAATGAAACGAATTATGCACCGACTGAAATAAACAAGTCAAGGAAAAACTTTAAATTAGAGGAATTAGTTTCAAAGTTCCATTTTTCTAAAAGTAGTTCCGAGGATTAGTTCCTAGTTCAACTATTTTCGTAAAATTTAGGATAAACTTCTAAAGTTTTTGTATAATTTTTTTATTTTCTGAACCACTAAATCGATCTTCATAAAATTTGCTCAGTATGATCATGTTGATCTGGAGAGAGTAGAAGGCTATGATCCAAGTCTGTGAACCGGTTCGAAAGAGTTTTAAGCCGGTTAAAAATTAGTTCAGAGCCTTATCTTTGGAACAACTAAACCGATCTTCATGAAACTTGTATAGTAGGTTTATGTCGATCAGGAAAGAGTCATAGGCTATGTCTTTGAACTGGTTCGAAAGCAGTTTAAACCGGTTCAAAAGTGGTTCAGAGCCTTATCTCTGGAACCACGGAACCGATCTTTATGAAATTTCTTACAGTATGTTCATGTCGATCAGGAAAGAGTCATAGGCAATGTGCAAAGTCTTTGAACCGGTTCGAAAGTATTTTAAACCTGTTAAAAAGTGGTTTAGAGCTATAACTCTGGCACCACTGAACTGAAATTCATAAAATTTTCACAGTATGTTCATGTCGATCAGGAATGAGTCATAGGACATTCGAAAGCGGTTTGAACTGTTTCAAAAGTGGTTCAGCGCTATATCTCACAAATTTTTTAAGCTATGATCTTCAAATTTTTTGTGTAATTTAGTTAGGTGGAGATAGGTGTTTCACTAGTTAAAGACCAGTTCCGAATTCGCTGAACCGGTTTAATAGAGGTTCATCCACATATCTCAGAAATTTGTAAAGCTATGATACGGAAACTTTATGTGTAGAAATTAACATTTTAGTGGCTTAAGACCGGTTCTGAACCCGCTATTAGAGATAGACATTTCACTGGTTCAGGACCAGCTCCGAAGTAGGATAATTTCCCAGTTTAAATCTGGTTGCGAACCAGTTTAAACCTTTTAAAAATTTGCTAGGAACTTAACATTTGCTATGTATTTTTTTTACCGTTTCTATGACTTGTAACGTAAGCTATTTGCTTGAAACCTAGGGCTACCTCAGGGGCCGTTTATTGCATGCAAATCCCAACTGGTTTAAATTTGATTATTATCTGTCGAAAGAAAAATATCATCACAATTTTAAAGTACCTTAGCGACGCCTTGTATATAGCAAGTAATACATGAAACAAAAAAATTTAAATAATTCTGAAGTAAATCGCTAATTTTTCGAAAATAGTTGTTTTAGGAACTATCCTCAAATCCATATAGTATACTGAAAGCTTGAGAAAGATTAAAGGTGTGAGCTTTTAAGAACTTCAAATAAAATTAGTTCCAAGAACTATTCCACTAAAATAGTTCCAGGTACTATGCCGCAAAAATAAGCTCAAGAACTATTCCCCAAAAAAAGACCTCGTAAGTTTGTCCTAATAAAAACACTCAGAAACTATTCCCCTCGGTCCTGTTCCGTCCCGATCCCATCGATTTGGACTGCTAAAGCATTTGAAGGGATCAAACATTATAAATCGAACTTATGATTAAAAATTTTGATTCCGCAAAAGCCCCGAGGAATTCGCAGTAAAATATTGGTTCAGTAGGAAATATATTAAAAATGTATAATTCCTAGCTTTTTGGAAAAGATACAAATTTTTTAATATTTATTTAAAAAAACAATTCTTAAAAAAGTATTTTCAAGACGAATAAAATTTTGGACGGTACGAAAATTCTGCGGGATTCGTGATGGTTCTTTCCCGCTCTTCTCTCCAAGTTAATGTTTAAGCCAATAAGTAGAAATTCATTTTGATACTAAACTGTTTAATCTATCATAATATAAAACTGCTTAATTTGCATTGAAAACCGGTAAATGTTTCTCACATTTCGAGTGTAATATTGCTTAACCAATTTTGAAATCGATTTAGAGTAAACATATTTATAAGGGGGGATTATCTATGCTTCTTGCTTGTGACTCTTGAATGTTTTTTAAAATAAATAAACACCTCAAACTTGAATCCAAATCATAGAAAAGGTTAACAATTTGTATACAGCAACAAGTAGCCGCTGTTGAGTGAAATTCTGAGTGAGTTTTATTTTTGGGAACTGGCGGCTTATCTGCTTAAATGTGGCCTAAGGTGGCATACTCTTGATTGTTGTTATGTGGACCGTGGACCATTGTTGCGCATCATTTTATTGGCTTCATGCCAGGCAGTCAGTACGTCCGTCCCGTTCCCAATCGCCAACCCACTCACATTCAATTGGCGTCCATTGTAATGCGAGTAAATTATTTACAAGACTCGGTCAATTGACACTATGGAAACAACAGCTCAGCATGGGGGGCAAAAGGCTGTATCAACATACGGTCGAAGTGTCGCGTAGTTCGGTTGCATCCCACCCCCCGTTGGCACGTGAGTGTGTGGGCGATACTCGTAAATGTGTCTTGTAATTAATCCATCTTATTCAGCGTTTTTATCTTATCGCCTTGCTAACGATATTATAATACATTTGCCACCCATTTTCATTTCATATACCTGCCCAAGTTTTCACTCAAATAACAAAATCAAAAACACGCGCGAAATCCAAATTGTGATGATAAGAGCGCGCGAATGAGTCGACCGACTCGCTGCCCGTTTGTTGACTGATTAACGCTTTCAATTAACAGAATTTGTTCACGGGCCACGAAATCAATAGAAACGGACACAGGGCTCATGTATGTATGTATGTAAATAAAAGTAAATGGTAACACAAAGAATGGAGCACAAAAATGAGTGAAAGCATGAGCGACAAGCGTTGCCAGATTGTCACTCGGAAAATAAGAAATCACTGGCAAAATATAAAATTAAAAAAAAACATTATTGTTCGAGAAGTAAAGCTTTTGAAAGAAAAACAAGTAAGGGCGCTGCAGTCGAGTGCCTAGACTACGATTTACCCTGTAACCGTGATTTTTTGTATACATATACACACTATTTACGCATATGTACACTAGAGCGTACCTGCTTTGTAAATATGAAAAAAAAAATATTTCAGAATTCCAGCTCCAGTATATGTTATATCCAATTTTAGTTTTCTATGAAATTCTTTAAAAAATATTCTGAATATGTTCCAAATCTGAAACAAACTCGATCTGCGCATGGTGTACACCTACATCCACGCAAAAACACGTGGCTCTATCTCTTATAGTATCTGAGATCGACGCGTTCATACGGACAGACGAACACGGCTAAATCAAATCGGCTGTTGATTTTGATCAAGAGTTTATATACTTTATAGGGTCGGAAATGTTTTGTTCTGTCTAATACATACTTTGGCACAACTTCATGATACCATTTTTTTCCCCAATTTTTATGGGTACAGTGTATAAAAAGGTCCTACCTCCTATATTTAAAAAAAATCTAAATATTTTGTTATTTATTTTAGTGTTCTGACAACGATAAAAAATAGTCAATGTTTGCGGAAATTAATTTGTCTGTGTTTAAAACGGGAAAATCATTAAAATTTTGCACAATATCTTTAATTTTTTCAATAATCATATTTTAATAAAGTAAATATCTTCTGAAATATTAGCAAATCTAATCTAAATTTTAGTTCTTTTCTGTTTTTAACACAGAAATAGTTTTCTTAATATTTTAATTTGCGCCCACTTTGACTTTTTTTAATATCGGAGGTAGGACCATGGTTATTCCACCTTGGACTGGAGCTTATGAGCTCAGAGGCGGAGAGAGCCCCTGTTTGACTGGATTCCGCAGAGTTCGAGAATTTATATAAGGTTGACCTGTTAAGACATTTGCTGACCATTAGCGAAGAGGTCTGAATAATCTGAGGGGCTTCTAGCCATTCAAAATCTTCATCAAATTCAAAAATTCTAACTTGTAAGCTTCTTTAAAGCCAAATCTAGCTTCTTTTTTTTTACCAAGCAGTGGCAACACTGATGCTGGTTGTGCTGAGAGAGTGAGAGAGGCAATGAGCATGGAATATGATGAACAAAACAAAGTTCGAAAGATATGAAGTAACAGATTATGACAACAAATGCGGTATTAAAAGCTAAAAATAAACCGCATATAAAAAAATATCTATGTACAAAATGTGCTAAAATTTCCAGTTGGGAGCGCCCGTTTTTTAATGGGCCGGAGATAAAGTAATAACAAATGTACATAAGTTCTTATCTTCACCTGGGTAAAAACTTGAAGGGCACTTAGCGGGAGAGTCAGAACAAACATAAATAAGAGAGGTTATTTAATATATGAAGCAAGAGGCTTTGCAGGGAGGTTCGTGATGAGAGGGAGGAGTACAATACAAATACACACACAGCGTGACACACTAATTAAATTATACATGGAACACGAAAAAATAATAAAAATGTGTTGAAAACCAAAAGCAGCTTTTTTACTTGTTCCTCTGCAGTAGCATCACGTTTTCTCCTTTTCTTAGTGTTATATTCCCTTTGGTTTATTGATCGAACACAGTTTTTGTTTTGCAATTTATCTAACACTTGCGCTTGACACATACACACACAAAGACACAGAGGGAACAGTTCGAGTGCAACCCACAACTGTAAATGACAGTTAAAGTACACAAATCTAAAATTATTATAATAATTATGTTGTTAAGTAAACAAAATACCAAAATAGTCCAGTTCCAAAGTACGGTCTCACTAAAGAATTATTAAAGAACTACCACTTTCAAGTACGGGCGCACTAATAAGCTGCTAGTTCCAAAGTACGGTCCCACTAAGAGGAATGGGCTTATGTGACTGCTACTTGTAACGAGTCACGTTCGTGAAACAGTCAACGAATTTTGTATACAATTTTACATTCTTCTTGTAATATTATTTAATGATCAAAATAGTCAAAATTTCTAGTATATATTAGTGCTGAGAATTAATTTTTGCAACATTTATCGATTGTTTGATTTTCGGCCAATGGTCGTTTAAGTTTATTTGACAATCATTACAGTCTACGATTTCCGAGAAACGAAAAAGAATGGTACAAAAATTTTATGTTTTGTTTGTATAAGTGAGAAACTTATACAACTGAGAGAACATATCAGTGTTTTGATGGTTTTAATTGAGTTTTAAATAGTGGAAGAAAATAATGGTGAGAGGTGCGCGCGTAAGGGATTTTACCTTAACGTAACGCACGATTTAAGAAACAAAAATCTCTTGACGCACGATTGACGCACACAATTTTTAGAACATTTTGCGTCACGCACGATTCAAGCACGAATAAAAGAAGGGTCATGAATAATCAAGCGCGATCAACCAACCCCGAATTTTTGCGTAGAGAGACCATAATTCTATCTTTTGTTTCTTTTTTTTTGCAGCTGCGAGCAGCGGACTCACGAAATCAAAAGCAAATCTGTTTCAGAAATAGTACTATTAATCAAATAAAACTAATAAACATTTAGTGAATGACTTATATTCACAATGATTAACTTTAAGATGCACGGATCACGAATACACACGCACAGTTTTATGATTTATTGCTTAATCGTTTTTTTAATCGTAATATAACGCCATTCCTTATAAATCAATAAGAAATTAAAAAAACAATTATTTTCACTTTTTCACACAATTAATATTTAATGCAGTAACCGTTACAAAACTGGTTCAATACACTGTGCTGGTTCAATCCACCAGTTCAATCCGAATCCAGTTCAGAATTAGTGATGTGATATTTCAAGTTGGTGTGACCTTATTTTTGCCCGCCAGAATCACGCTCACTGGACAGCTGCTCACGCTCAAGGCAATGTGACTCAAAAATGAGCCTCTAGCTAAACTAGTTCTTTCGTTGCGCTACAAATTAATCGATTTTTCATATCGACATTGCGCGGCAAATTTATATTGTAACGGTCACGCAGCGTACATAATTGGTTCATGCTTAAATCAGAGCTTAATATTGGAGTTAACTTTTAAAGTCGGGAATTTAAATTCAAAAGTGATGTACCGTTCAAGAAATGGGCGCAGGAAAGAAATTCGATCCCGGCCGTCCCGATCCCGAACCCAAAGTTTCGAATTTAATACCGTCCCGATCCCGATTCAATTCTATCCCTTCTCGATCTTCATCCCAAGTTTTAGATTCAATCCCTTTCCTATCCCTCAGTTTCTTTGAGGAATAGCAAAAATCCCGTTCGTTAATAGATCAATTTTGCTTATTGCTATGTTTAAGTACGTAGAGAGCAGTTGTGCATAATTGTTAAATTTTTATTCCACCCTCTTATACCAAATCGAATTGAATTGGTCAAGCTGTAGAACAGCAGCGGCTTGTGTTACGACTGACTCATTAGAGATTCGAATTGCTACACGTAATGGACGGACTATTTTATCTGCTTTTACTTGTGGTATCTAGTCAGGCCACTAGAGTAAAGGATATGAAAGATATTCTTCGCTTAGAGCAACAGCTGTTGAAGAATTTTCGTGAGTATTCCGTACAGTTGGAGGAAAAAATCAACATCATCACTGAGTGAGCTAAATATATAGAAAAAAACTGTATACTCTAATGTACCAGCTTATTTTCTATAGAGCTTTGGACGAGTATACGGAGGACATGGACGAGGCTAATGCAAATCCCGAATTGTATTTATCAAATCCATTGAATTCATTTAGGCTGATACGACACATGCATCAGGATTGGGTACATTGGCAGATATATATGGAAAAACAGGTGGGTCCGGACCAAGTGGAGAAACTGCAACGTTTGCTTTTACGCACTCCTCAACGAAGTGTTTATAAGAAAGCGGTACACAAATTGCTGAACATAACCACATTCTATGATTTTGAACCCGGCTATCTGCTCGGTCAAAATGAGTTCAAAAGGTGGGTTACTAGGTGAACATGTTCTGGCTTAATTGCTCTTTTTTGTTCAGTTGTTTAGTTTAGGTCACTCATTTGCTCATTTTTGTTCAGTTGCTCACATAACTGCTCGTTTTTGTTCTGTTTCGAACAGCTGAGCCACAATATTGCCTGAAAATTTCTTTAAAAATTTTATTTAATATATCAAAGCTTAAACTAATGAACTTTTGAACAACTGAACATAAAAGAGCATTTGAGTGGAAAAACAAATATTCAAGCTTACAAAGTGAACAACTGAACAAAGTAACTCACTTGGTTCACCTATATTCAAAAGTGAGCAACTTGTTCACTTGTTCATGAGTAGTTTTACCCAACACTACAGTACTTAGAACCACTTAAAACACTATCTCTCAACCAGTGACCTGTATTTATCCCCCTTGGACTGCTATCAGTTGGGCTTGGAGCTATACCAGGAGCATAAGTACCATGAGGCTGCCAAATGGTTAGCGGCTGCTGCGGATCACTATGAAAATTCGTCGTACAGTGATATATATGGTGCTCTGGGACTAGCTCGTTGGCAAATCTACGAACTGCAGGCAAAGGTTCTTCAAAACTTGAGTAGGTACTAGCCGTACATTATCTTCACACCTTTTGTATCGCATTGATACACTTTTGTAGATCGACGCGATGAGGCCTTTAAAGCTCTGGAGTCCGCTCTGGCTCAGGAGCCCTTCAATGTGCAGCTTTTGCTGCAACAGGGCCAATTGGAGCTTCTTGGACTGCGTGATCCAGAAGAACCTTTACCTGCTCCGGCTAGCACTCGCAGCCGCTTGCAAGAGCAGTGCCAGGGCATGTTTCCTCTAAGCAGTGAACTAGGCTGCGAGTACAATAGCGGGGTGACGCCTTTTCTGGAATTGGCACCAATGCGACTCGAGGAAGTGCTGCTTGATCCCTATGTTTTGGTCTATCGAAATGTTATATACGAACGCGAAATTCGACATGTCAAATTTGCCTTTGATAGATGCCCTGAGAATACGCAATTTTATATGTCCGGCGGTATCAAGGCTTGTTCCATTTCAGATCGCTACAGTCCAGTAACCAAACAGCTTAAGGAACGCATCAAGGATATGACGGGACTTAATAGGGCAATGAAAAATCTATATGTTCTAGAGTATGGCCAAATGGAAGCTTTTAGGCTGTTTGAGCTATTCAAAATGTCTGACAGGGTAAAAAGAGAGTAAAGCTACGGTCAGACGGATCGAGTTTGTCCAAACTGACCGTAGCTTTGGTGTAAACCAGTTAATTTTAGCTATTTGTTTACTTATAGTTTTCCGATTTGGATTGGGAGGATATCGAAGCCACTGTGATTATATTTGTAAGTTTCAAATTGTACTTTCCCCATCCATCCAACTACTCATTCCTTACATTTCCAGTTGAAGGATGCAACGCTAGGTGGAGCCTTTACCATACCCAATCAAAACATGGCCGTATATCCGCGCAAGGGCGATGCTTTGATCACTTTTAATGAGGGCGACTTTGAGCATACCGTGTGTCCCCACATAACGGGCAAGGGTTTGGGTAGGTTCTCTCTCACTAGTTACTGTACTACTTTAATGCTTTCTCCTTTGTTTTCTTTCAGTTATCGTCAAGTTTATGCACATGGAGGAAGGGGTTTAATTTAATTGGTTCAATTTGTTGAGCTTCGTCTAAAAGTCATGCTTTAATTTTGTACTTTCCTTATCTAAAGAATAAATAACAATAACGTCTTTGCCATGAGCCACGACAGACTTACTCCTAAACGACCACGTCAAGATATTCGCGAAGAGCAAACTAAGCGTAAACGTTTTGCTCAAGATCCCCAGACCCGTGATCTAAGCAGCACTGCCTTGGTATGGTACAAACACTACATATTTCAGGGTTATCGCTCCTCAGAGGCACGGCTCAAGTCAATGCGTCATAAGTTTGGTGAAATGCCTTCGCCATGGCTTACAAGTCATACACGAGAGCGTGAGAACTTTACAAGGACTGCCACAGAGAACTCTAGATCTACTTCAACTCGTCAATCGAAACAGTGGAGGATAGAGAATTTACGTCAAATCAATTGGACTGAGAAAAAGGTTAGCAAGGCCAGAATTTTTGGAAACAAGGAAACCCCCAACAGAAACAATCAACAAAATGTAACACTCGAGTTAAGAAAACGGTGGAAGCAGCAAAGGGAAATTAAAGCTGAAAGAAGAGATAAGCCCAGTTTTAGAAAAGGATCTTTCATGGAAAGGCGTAGAGAGTATAAGTAGTGATCCACTAGTAAATTGCTTCTAAATAAAATAAAAATTGGTACTTCCAACAGATCGTGAAATTTCTGAAGTCATTGTAAAGCTGTTCAGGAGTTCTGTCTTTATAGGACATTTTGTATTCTAGTCAAATAACAAGTTATACGTACGAACAGTAATCGGTATAAGAAGAAAAATGAAGATGGTCCACTGTCCGATATTTACTTCAAATTCTAAATTCATTCCTGCAACTGGAGATCCGATGGAATCTGTAATGTTCCAAACTTACCACATGCTTTTTCAAGTGTAAATATATTCTGCAAACGTAAAGTGCTTTAATTCAAAACTGCACTTATATGAACTCTGCGCCGCATTTATATTTAAGGCAAAAATTCTCTAATATTTTACAAAAAAATTGGTAAGTGGATAATCAAGTCTTAGGTTGTAATGGACAGTTACTGGACGAGTAGTTTATTTTGGGGTAAACGTTTTATATTATTATCAAATTTTTTAGAGTTTTGTAGCGGAAGATTATTTTCTTTGTTGAAATTTCTTTAATTGATTGATTTGAATTCGCAACGGTCACTTAGCTGAGAAATGAACTTCACAGATATGATCGTCGATAAACAGCCGCAGTCAAAAATCCCACTCGATTCTCCCCTCTTCAACATACAGCCCATATCTAAAGGCTAGGAAAAGGAGCTATGCTTTGTGTGATCTTTGTATACTAACACCTATACATCCTGGGATATTAAGAAAGTCATAGTTTCCTTATATCCTGTTCTTTGGAGTACATTCACCATTCTTGAGAATTCTTTGAGAGAGATATGCACCATAAGGTATGATAATTCAATAAATATGGACTAAATGGTTTCGCGGTGTGGTTGTACATTAAAAGGTTCGATATAAGAAACAGTTTTTTAGAAGCATTGGATTTAAGGTAAAGGATCGAACCTTTCTGTTATAACTTTCTAGTTCGTCGGTGTATAACTCCAGTGGCTATTTGGCCATTTTCGGATAAATTGTTGTTGTAGGTAATAATTTTGATACTTTTCGAAGCTTTATAGATGTCGATAGATAGTCGAATGGTCTAAAGTAAAATTTCCTTGGCGTAAGTATATACCCCGCGTCGCTTGAGTCCTATAATTGTGTTGGTAAAAATATTTTCTATACCCTAATGATAAAGTTTAAATTGGGCTCAACATCTATGTCCTCCCAAACAACAAATTTAAAGTTGATATATTTAAATATTTGCTAAAAAAAAAGTGGCACTGAATCACTTTTAGTTTGGCACCGGTCTAGAAACAGTGAAATGCCTATTTTCGAACCGAATCTGTGTCTATTTGAACAAGCTAAACCGAACCGCAGAGGTTGATAACGAAGGCACCTTAACTAAGTCAATGATGATTTAAAAAAATAGAAAAATAAACTATTCTAAAAGCCTTGTATCTATTGTAACTATTTAGATTTTTTCCATTTTAACAATTGTCTTTTTTTCGAAATGAAATTGTCATTATTTTACATTCTTTCCTTTGAGTTGCAGTTTAAATATTTTCTACTGCACTATTTAGTGTTTGTAAAGATATTGGAATGTGGTCTTTTCAGTAAAGGAATTGCCGGGCACCTACTTGGCTCGGATATTCCATTTTGCATCTGAGAAAGAATCTGAATCCAATAAATACACACCGTTATAATGGTGACTATGATATCTAATGGGTTCCTGCTCTTCTGAATAATCCTAAATCTTATATGACCGACTTTTTATAATTAATATTTTAAATATTTTTTTAGTAAAGTAAGAAGAATTGGCTGATACGGCTCCAAAAGACCAAGCCGAGCTTCTCTCAAGTGTTACGACTTTAATTTCCACAATAATACCAAAAATGTTAAAAAGACGTTATTGATAGTAGAATGCTTGAAAACTTACCAACGCTTCGGTTTATAACATAGTTGTTAGAGCAAACCAAACCGGTTAACGGCTTGCATTCCCGATTTAAACTGGTTCGGAACCGGTTTTTAAACCAATTAAATAACATACTCTAAACTTCCAACCTACACACCGAACTTCAAATTTCTAGCTCAAGTAATTTTTAAGATTGGGCTCTGAAACACTTTTGAACCAGTTTATCTGGTTCAGAAACGGTCTTAAACCAGTAAAATGCCTATCGCCATATTATCATCCTACCCACCAAATTTAAAGTATATAACTTAAACAATTTTTGAGATATAGCTCTACAGCCTTTCTTCTTCCTTATTACCTAATCTGCTTATACGATACCTAAATGTAACTGTTTCAAAATGATGAAGTTGCTAATAACTAAATAAATAACTAAATAACCGGTTTGAAACCGGTTTTGGACAATTCATTTCATTGATTTACAACAGATATCGTTGTAAAGATGACAGTTAAAAAGCTTATTTGACAGTTTTGCATTTGATTGATTTAGTTTTGTTTGCGTACATGTCTAAAATGAACCCTTGCAAAGAGAAAATGCGCTACCATTAAAAAAATAAACCTCAATGTATGGGTGCCACTCGAGTTAACAGAGAAAAATCTCATAGACCGAATTTCTATCTGTGAATCGCAGCAAAATCGATGCATTTTTGAAGCGGATGATAACTGGTGATGGAAAATGGATCACATACGACAACATCAAGCGAAAACGGTCGTGGTCGCATGGCAATCAGCGGGCTAAAACGGTGTCCATGCCAGGATTGACTGCCAGGAAGGTTTTGCTCTGTGTTTGTTGGGATTGGCAGGGAATCATTTACTACGAGCTACTCCCTTACGGCCAAACTCTTAATTCGGTTGTTTTCTGTCAACAAATAGACCGTCTGAAGAGAGCAATCGCTCAGAAGCGGTTGGCTTTGGCCAATAGAAGAAGAGTTGTCTTTCATCAGAATAACGAAAGGTCACACTCACTTACACTACTCGTCAGAAGCTCCGGGAGTTCAGTTGGGAGCACCAAGTGATTACTACCTGTTCCTGTCCATGGCGAACGAAAGAGAGGCCTACGAAAATTGGTTGCTACAGTTTTTTGATTATAAGGACCAGGGTTTCTATGAAAGGGTATAATGAAATTACCTTCAAAATGGCAAAAAGTTATCGAACAAAACGGAGCATATTTGACTTTGATGGGGTCATTCTATATATACTAAATAAACTCAAAAATTTAATACAAAAATAATGGAGATCTTCAAAAGTTCATTCACAGTGGCCATATGAAGCACAAAGTACGATTAGCACTAGAAAAACGCAGTAACACAATCAATAATGCGTTACATATCGTTTTTTATTGCTTAAAACACTTATATAAATAGTAACCCTCGAAATCTAGTACCCTAAAGTAGGAACATAAGCAAATCGAATTATTTGTCACACTTTAATGACTTGAATAAAGTTAGAAAAGTATTCACAAGTCCAACTGTCAAATCTAGGCCAAAGATGATGTGGTTCAACTCGTTAGTTTTCTTCTTAATGATTTTTAACTTGACTTCAGTTCGAAGTTTCAATAATAGCAAAAACGACCTACATTTGTTAAACCACAAATTGAAGCTTTTGGATATGGATAGGGAACTTATGAACAATCTAAATAAATATGCGGATAAATTGGAGGAGAAAATAACAGTGCTACAAAGGTGAGTACAAAAGTGTAAAGAAAGCATTGATTTTCAATGCCTAGTGACTTCTATCAGACTAGCTGAAGAGATAAGCAAGCCCATAGCTGAAGCCAAGGGTAGAGAAGAGGAGTATTTGTCCAATCCTCTGCACAGTTTTCCTCTAGTACGTCACATGCATTCGGATTGGGAGTATGTGGAACAGTTCATGATTGAGCCAGTGGGTCAAGGTGAGTTATAGCTATTAAATGAATAATTTCATTCCCTTATCAAATTGTAGATGAAATTGATTTCCTCAAGAAAATGCGCCCTGAATTACCTTCTCTAGAAGATGTAAAGGAGGCCACCGAAGAGATGTATCGCTTAACTTATACCTATGGCCTAGAACCAATTGACATAATCAACGGAAGAATAGATGGCGTAAAGTACAAGTAGGTTAATAGGTTAATAGTTTAATAGTGTGCGTAAGGCTACATGATAATAATCGCTCGCCTTCTTTTACTCGAGCTCTCATGTATCAAAGTAAAACAGAAATAAGCGAGACATAAAAAAGTTACAACAACAAAGCACCCAGCTAAAATGCCCAACACTGGAACAGTGTTTTAAATTTTGATCTAATAAGTATCCTTTCCTTTAAAGTACCATGCTGACACCATTGGATTGTTATGCCATGGCTGCACTACACTTTCGCTTGGGAGAATATGTAAAGGCTACCACGTGGTTAGAAGCCGCATTGGATGAGCTACAATCCTCCGATATAATGCTTTATGACAGCTTGGGTTTAGCTCAAAGTGACTTTTATATGCTACTGGCGCGTTGCTATATAGAACTGGGTATGGAAAGCGCTAAAAGCAAAGGTAAAATATAGTAAATACTTTGACTTCTTGTAGGTGATGAACAACAAGCGCATGACGTCCTAATGAATGATCCTGAGCTCCAACAGAAGGTTGATAAACTGCTGAACCTTTACAAGATGAATAGGTTTACTGCGACATGCAAGGAGAACTATCTTAAAAAATTGTTTTGACAAAGGATTGTGGTTGAAAATCGTATTTTTCCATACCCAACAAGTTGCTAAGCGCGTCAACAGCAATCAGCTGTCAAAATAAAACTATACCTCTGATCTAAACCACTACAATAATTACACTAAAATAGGTTAGTAAACCTGTAGCATTAGGATGAATAATAAAGAAAGTCAACGAAGCCCTGTACCTGCTAACGTTTGTATATAACTAATAAATTTCAAGTGTGGGGCCACTTAAGCTGTGTATTTATATTTTTTTAATTTGTACGAAAAGAAAACATTCTAATAACTATAGGGCTTCTTATCATATAACAAAAATTAAATTCTTTGTGTTAATGTGCAGTTCTGCATTCGTTTGCATAGCGAATCTCTTGACAAGGCTTGATTTGCCATACTTCCATTTCCTAGTTTAGTCGCATCTAAACAGTGCTACCATGATGATCAACATTCCCACTTCGAAGTTACTTGCACTAACACTCACCTTCACTTTGGTACTGGGAAATGTATATAAGTCTGCCAAGACAATTTATCGCAAGAATTATGTCACCTCAGAGTTCAATAAGCTGGAGCTGTTGCAGCAGGATGTCGATCTTATCGAACTTCTAAGCAAGTACGCGAAAAAACTAGAGGAAAAGATTCATGTGCTGAGAAAGTAAGATAAGATCGTTTAAGTTAGCTTATTACTTATTTTTTTTTTTTAAGAGTTGCCCAAGAGTTGAGGAAGCCGCTCAAATTAGCCCAGGGTAGAGAGGAGGAGTATCTGTCAAATCCGCTGCATAGTTATCCATTGATACGTCAAATGCATGAAGACTGGGAGCTATTGGAGAAGTATATGAAGCAACCGGTTGGTCAAGGTAAGTTAAAGCTTCCCATTTATCCACATCTCATTTGTCTCTACTTTCGTAGAGGAAATTAAATTACTTAAGCAAAAGCGCGAAAAGTTGCCTCTAGCAGAAGATCTAGAAGAAGCCACAGAGGCCGTTTTTCGTATAGCCCACACATATGCAGTGGAGCCTACGGACTTGGCCAAAGGTTTAATAGAAGGCGTGCAATACGAGTGGGTTATTCAAAGCATACCTAAACTCTTCTTAATTTAAAAGAATTCTCATTCAAGCGGTAAATTCTCAACTCTGGACTGTTTTGAACTGGGAAAGTTTTATTTTCGTCTGGCAGACTTTAATACGTCAGCCAAATGGTTTAACATATCTTTAAAGTTATGGAACTCTGATCCTATTGAATATTACGACATAATTGGCAGCGATATTTCCTTTTTGCTGGCACGCAGCTTAATGGCTTTGGGTAAGTTTTGGTTTGTGAATGGAAGTGAAAGATTGGGCAAATGATTGTCTTGGCTTATTATAGACCTAAAAGATGAGGCGCAAACTGTACTTATGAAAGAGCCAACGCTGATTAATAATACGGAAACGTTGCTATCGTATTTCATAACTCATCGGCCCAGCCAGTTGCTGGAAATGAATACCTGGCGTTTACCTGAAGAATACAATCGACTTTGTCGTTTAACATTTAGGCCACAACATACGCGATTGCATTGCCGTTATAATACAACAACCACGCCCTTTTTACGTCTGGCACCATTTCAAATGGAGGAAATATCCCTAAATCCTTACATCGTTGTCTACCATAATGTTTTGTCCGATTATGAAATTAACACAGTCGAACGAATGGGAAAGAACCGGATGAAAAGAACGTTGGTATATAGTCGAGAAACGAAAAACGATACCTTTTCCAGTTTTCGATCGGCTGAGGGGGTCTGGCTACCGGCATCTGATCACGACGAAAAAGATGTGTCAGTGCTTAGGCGTATTCAACAACGCCTGAAAGATCTCACTGGTCTGATTTTATTAAGTAACAACGAAATGCAATTGTTAAATTATGGATTCGGAGGTCACTACACTCCCCATAACGATTTCTTTATGGATCAGGCAAGGCATACACAACCGTTTGGTAATCGCATAGCCACTGTGATCTTCTATGTAAGTAAATTGAATTAATCACACATCCAAGTATTCCCAGTACTAAATTGAAAAACCAAACCCATGTGAAATAATATAAGTTGGAAAAGAAATCACACAAATCAAAGTGGCGCAAAGTCATCATTCTGGCTTTAAGCCAATCAACTAAAGTTTCTTTAAGGTAATTTTTTTATATGAATGAAAAACTTTGATTCTGCTTTCACTTTTTTAGTTATAGTAATTTCTTTTAAAATTGATCAAAATTGGTTTAAATCATTTAAAAACTAAAAAAAAAACAAGGCCATTCCGGTTCTATTTTTCTTCAACAGATTTGCTATACATTTTTTTATTGTCAGCTTTCTTATATTGGCAGTAACAGAATTCAGTCCCCGTTGTTTTTATAAAATTTTGCTATTATATACCTATTAAAAATTGGTTCTAGAATTTAAAAAATTATGAGGAATCAGAATTTTTGAAATTTTTCGAAATTTAGAATCTTGGACACATAGAGTATAGAGTTAATTATCCATATTTTCGGATTTGAAATATGAGTGAATATATTATGTAAAAATTCATCAAATTTTAAAGAAAGATTGTTCTGACCTTCCAGAGATTAATTTTACTTATCATAATTTATCGATCGCCCATAAATCATTTCTCGATGATATGAACGATGTCAGAGTTGACACAACCCCGAAATTTAAAAATTTTTTTGAATTTGTTAAAGTCTTAAATCATCCTGATATAGGGAGAGAGAGGATGGGTGTAAAGCCCTTAATAACGAAATATTAATAAATATATATAATTATAAATAATAATGATTTGATTCTTTTTTTTTACATTCATTCAAGAACAGTTTTTAAGAATATTTAATTTTTTTCGATCGACATTTGTGGTAAATCTTCTGTTGGGTAAATAGATGTTTGATCCCATGTGTTCCCATAAGATTTATATGGATTTTAAGACGATTCACTTGAGAATAACTAATTTTAAACAAACTCAGTAATGATAACTTTTTGCATAATAAAGCGCTTCTGACATACATATTTTAAAAATGTTTTCCCTGCCTTTATCTTCTTCGTCTTCCGCACTTAATATCGCATTTGTTTCATCATACGTGGGTACTGATTTTCTAAAGTATCTAGCTCTTATGTTTTTCAAAATATCTGCCTTACAAATGTTCTAAGTCTTCTCACTCTTTAACTTTGCATTCATCAAACACATTTCTCAAATACGTCTTAAGAATTATCAGATCACATCTTGCTTTAAAAATCCACTTTATCTTGTCCCATTTGTGCTGTTTTTCATTTTCGAGTAATTAAGGTAATTTTTCTATATTTGGTCTTAAAAAACTTACGAAAATTTAAAACAAAATTTAAAAGTTATTCATTTTTTTCATCGGTCGTAGTAATAAATCAATAAGGCATCAAAGAAGTTATCGTAAATAAAAATCTGTTGATAAATGTCCAAGATATACTCATCTTCGTGAAGGGTTTTATACAAAACTCTGCTACAGTTCTCTGTTAAGCTACTGTTAAAAAAAGGCTACTTTACAGAGCCTGGTTGGTTTTTTTTTAAATTTATCTGAGCTTTTTAAGCCAAAAAAAAATTAAAATAACATTTTTTTTTCAAGTGTTTAGCTAAATAACATGAAACCGACGAACTTTTAGTATTAAGTGTCTGCGACTTATTTGTAGCAGTCAGGGAATAATACTGTAACCGGAACTGGAATCGTTAACCGAAATAAACCGTTTCATGTACCGATATCGAAAACGAAACTGTTATTAAAATTTTTTTGAGAACCGGTAACCATTATAATAGGAACCGAAAAAATTGGAACCATGCCGAATCGGATACCGGTACAGTTTCAGTTTCTTATTATATATTTGATTGATTTATGATTATTTCAAATATATATTTCAACTGATAAAATAACAATATATACACTCAGAAAAAGACTTACATTTTAGAAAATCGCCCTTAAAGAAAAAGCAGAACTAAACTATTTTTTAAAGTTATATAAGATGTAGAAAATAAATTTCTAAAAATGCGGAAAAACGTTTCTTTCGGAAATATAATACCTTTAATTATATGTAAAAAATTTCTTAAGCTGGGTTCTTGTTTTCATTGGGAATAGCTTGTCATTTGACATTCATGTTATAAAAATATTTTTCTCATCCCCTAGAGAGCAGAGTCTGTCACAGAAACTAACAAACATCAGAAATTAAAGTTTATCTGACACATCTTGAAGATAAGAAATCGGCCCTAAGAAGGATTGCAATTTATTCTGTTATTTGTAAGATTAAGTGACAGATAGTTCTATGTGGAAGATGAGAAATCGGCCCTAAGGCGAGCTTTTCTGGGCAACAAAAAATGAACAATATCTTAATAATGTGTCGTTTTTTCTGAGTATTGCAATACCACTGGAAGCACGAATAGAATGTTTGTCCCAAAATAAAAACCCTTAGAAATCGGTATATTTTAAAAAAACGTTGTTTCAGGTGGAATATTCTTAGAATACATTTTTTTAAATTCAATAACATCCATGAATTTTTGGAAATCGTAAAACAACTTTAATTTTTGAATATTACAAAAATTATACTTGTAACGGTACGTACCGGTATACCTGGGTACCGCATCGGAACCGATAACCGAAATTAACTGAAAACCGAAATAGAACCTTTAACCGAAATTCCCATTTTGGTACGTACCCGAACTGGTACCGGAACCAATATTTATTTAGGGATTCATTTCTGGTAGCAGTAATTTCGTAGATGACATTTTTGAATCGTTCTACGATTTTGGAAGTTATGGCGAAATATGTAAAACTACTGACAAAAATGTCTTCAATGAAAAACGTAACATATATCACCACAGATTAAAAATGCCTACACATTTTTTTCTTTTTAGCTAAATGATGTGGAGCATGGTGGAGCCACTGCCTTTCCTAGACTGCAGTTAAGAGTCAATCCGGAACGGGGTAAGGTCCTTTATTGGTATAATCTAGATGGTGAATCCTATGACTTTCTCAATGCGACCTTTCATGGTGCCTGTCCCGTGGTTATGGGCTACAAATTGGGTAAGTTTGTTATGGTTCTGTTTTAATTCAGAAAAAGTTTTATTTAAATTTCATTCTCTTCAAGCTATGACCCGCTGGATAGATGAGTGGGATCAAATGTTTCTCAAGCCACAAAAACATCCCGCCCGTTCACGTGATTTTCAGTACTTTAATGAAACCTATTAGAGGTTTAATAAATTCTTCATTGACCAACTGGTCTTCGTTTTCGATTTACTTTCTCCATTTTTCGCTCATTGCACCATTAAGTGGGCAATTAAATTCAATTAGCCTCATACCACATACTACATATTCCCGCCGTTTGCCAGGAGTTGCAGCTCCGACTGTGATTTCTTAGCCATTTATCACGACTTCGGACTTGCAACGCATGGCTGCTCTCTCTCTCTCCGTCTCTCTCACCCGTTGCTAATAATTTTGCAGATTTATCGTCTTTTGCTGGCAATTTGGCTTTTCTTGAAAACTTTTGGTGTGCTTCAAGCAAAAGTTTTCATTTCGTTTTCAATTTCAATTAAGATTGATTGCTGGCACTTGTGTGTGTATGCAAATGCTGAGTAAACGCCTCAAAGTATGCAATGCATTTGTCTTGATTTCACCTTTTCAAATTGAGCCGCCGCAGACAACATGTTGCTGCTGTTGCCAAAAGGTAACGGCAGCAATTTATCAAAATTTGCACACAGAAATGAGCAGGAGCACGTTGAGTTGAGGAACAATTGGCATGCGTGTGCCTGATTGCATGTCCTTTATGTCTATGAGGGGGAGTGTCTCTGTGCTTGACTTAAATTGCTTTTTTCAATGCCAACGGCGGCTGCTGTTGCTGTTGTTCGGCTGCTCTTGCCTGACTGGCCTGTCACATGCGGAGCCAAATGTCATTTCAGCAAAATCCCTCAAGTCGTTCGTCTCCCGGTTGTCTGAGGACAGTCTGTTTGGGCAAACATATGTATATACCTACATATATACAGACATTCTTATATATGTGTATATTGGGCTACATTTTTCTGTGGCTGCTTAAATTGCATTGGGAAATAAGGTTGGGGAACTGCGGTTGCTATTACAAGACAATGAACAGTTGTGGCTCCTGTTGCAATCATTTGTTTGCGTGTGTGCGTGTGTGTGTGTGAAAGGTGCAGTTGAAAAGTTGACTGAGCTTTTGTTAAACCTATTATGCTCTGCCTGCTTTTACTTTGAGAAATCCCAGAGTAATTCGAGAATATAAGGCATGAATGTCCTTATCAGTAAGTATTACATTTTTAAGCCCTATTCCGACAATTATGCTCACTTTTTGGTAGGTAAATTCCAAATGGCTCGATCATTCATTAGAATTGTTTGTGTTTGTCGCTTTGGAACAAAACACAAGAAATAATGGTAAATGGTCAAAACGATATAGCTATTTGCTCGTACGAGCAATAATAGATCAAGCTCGTTTATCAAGCTCGCTTATATCACAGCGGCGGCAACATAAACGAATGTCTAGCGAGTGATGCACATATCCTCTCGTGCTCTTTTTAGAATCTTGTTGTCTCTCCCAAATTCTTGATCAACTTGGCGAGCCGAGTAGTTATAGCTAAGACTGAACTTTACATTCATTAGTCCACTCGTCTACCTATCCGGATGAAAAATGTTAAAATAGTAAATTGGTTACAAAAAATGAACTATTGGGCTTAGTTCATAAAAAGAGCTATAGTTAAAAAAATTTGCATTAGTTCATAAGAGAGCTCTAGTTCAGAAAAAGAACTATAGCTCATTTTATGAGCTATAGTTTAAAAAATTTCATAAAATTAGCTATAGTTCATAATATATAGTTCATAAAAATTAGCAATAGTTCATAAAAAGAACTATAGCTCATAAGTAAATAGTTAATCAAAAAAACAAGTAAGAAAGTCGGTCCAGCCCGACTGTAATATACTCTGTACCTGTTTGTATGTAACTGATAACTTTAAAGTGTGAGGTTTTTTCAAAATCTTGGGGTGGCAACTCTTTCGACTATCGTTCATCTGATTGGAAAACAATGTTTGGGGGCTCGATAAGTAATGATGACTAGAATTACCCTAGTACATATCTCGTAAAATTATAAAATTTTTATATAATTTCCTATATATTTCTATTCTACCTTTGAACAGCGTTTTATGAGTGTTTTTTTAAAATTTCTGGAAAGAAAACTATAAGAGCTTTTACAATTTGGTTTTTTGTTTTGTGTTATTCTTTAATTAAATTAAAAAATACACAAAAAAAGTTTTGAGTTCGAGGGCTGTTCAAAAAGTTATCGGCCTGCCAATTAAGGTCTCAAAAAAAAAGATGTAGTAGTGGTAGCCATGATTCCGGGACTCCAGGTTATCGAAATTGAAAACGGTAAATTAGGTTATGATCAGAATTGATGTAATTCTGGCCCGTACCTCAATCATAATTTTTAATATTTTTTTGAAAAACTGGCGGCCATTTAAAAGAAAAATTTCGATTTTTCAAGTTTTTTTTTTTTTGGAATTTAGTGTAAAAAAAATAGTAAATGTTTTTCCTCATGATTGAGGTACGGGCCAGAATTACATCAATTCTGCGTCGATTGCAACATGGCTGATCAAAATCGGTCAAAAAACGTGGTTTCGAGAAAAACGCGGTTAAAGTTTTGAGCAACGTTAAAAATACTCACGTTAGCAAGAATATTGCTCCGCTAAAATGGATATATCTGCTAAACTATTTCGATATTTGAAAATAGTTTAAAGGGGAATGTCCAAGTTATAATAATAAGGCAAAATAAAAAAATTACAAAAAAAAATTTTCAAAGGTAGAAGACCCCCTTAACATAATCGTATCTATATTAGTCACGCGGGAATCACGCGTGATTTCTGACCGCAGGCCATCTCAATTGCATTGCTCCTCTCATTCTTAGTCTTTGCCTCTTTCTCGTAAGTTCTACCAATCGCTGCGGTGTTGTTGTTGTCGTTGCTTTGAATTTACTTTTACGTATAGCTCTAATATCGTTCATCTGATCGAAAAACGATGTACAGCGGGTCGATTAATAATGAGTGGTAGAATATATGTCTAGAATGTTCGAACTATCTTTAAATTGTGGGAGTTACTACAATTTTTTTAATTTGCGGGAGAGGCAGGGGGCGATGCAAAGAATTTAAAATAAACATGATCTGCCTGCAAGTATATGAATTATAGGTTTCATACATTTCAAACCTCTAGCTCTTACCATCTCTGAGATCTCTTCGTTCATACGGACAGACAGATGAACAGACGGACATGCCTATATCGACTCGGCTGTTGATGCTGATCAATAATATATATAGTTTATAGGGTCGGAGATGCTTCCTTCAGGCTGTTACATACATTTGCACAAACCCAATATACTCTGTGTACCTTTGGTACAGAGTATAATTAACTAATGAACTAGGTCTTAAAAATGAACTAGAATTTTCAACTCTACTTCGAACCCGTTGTTAATCTTCGTCCGTCTCATATATATTAGAACATAGAAATAAAGTTCCTACAAATTTCTAAAGCAGTTTGCTGTTGCCTGGCCCAATACTATAAGAACTCCAACTAAATTTCCTTGCAGAACACCAAATGTTTTTAAAAATGTTTTCTAAATTTAAAAATTTTTGATTCTGGTCCAAGTCCGATTTCATTCTGAAAAGTTTTGATAAAATAAAACTAGGAGCACGAACAGCGTTGCTCCCAAAGAAATTTTTCGGTAACCTGCGCCACTTTGTCGCACAAGCAAGTTCTTCGTTTGGTATTGAACGTCAAATTAAAAATTAATACAGTACGGGCGCCAGCTTGGAGTACAAGCAGACGGTTGCAAAACCTTAATGCATGCAGTGTGTGGATCTCTGCTCGACTCGAGCCTCGCTGATAAGGGTTGTTTTCGAATTAAGGTTGTAAAACGGTTCAGAGACCTTCGAAAATGACTGCAAATCACTTCTAAAAGATCTTTGAAGATTTCTTAAGCATTTCTATCGGCTTAAAAATACTCTGATTCGGTATTTTATTCCATATGATTTTGACAAAGGCAAAGAAAAGTCAAGTTGAAAATTAGTAGTACGATCTGCGCAGATTAATTTATACCATGGTGTTAAACCGGAACGTGAACCGGAACCGTATACCGAAAAGAACCGATTGAAACTCAGAACCAGAACCGGAACCGTTATTAATTATTTTTTCAGAACCGATATTTCGGAACCTTTATTTTTGGAACCGAAATGACCGAAAAGAACCGAAACATTGTACCGGTACAGTTTCGGTTCTGAGTTTTTTTGTTGTTTCAGTTTTATTGCTTCAATCAGGGATTTCCTCAGGGTAAACGTTAGAAAAAACTTACAAAGTTTTGGTTAAGGGACCATCTTGTATATACTGAAATATTAAATAAAAATAAAAATTTCATCATATTTCTTTCATCTACATATTTTGGTTTAATAATTTTCAAATATTTGTTACCGGAACCGGAACCTAAATTCGAGTCGGTTAGATTCCCTGATTTATATTAAAGGTATACATTTTGAAGAGCACTGACTTTTAGTAGACTTATACAGGCATATAAGCATAATAACAATATGGTTGGTCGAGGAATGACTGTGGACACTCCACTGTTTTTTGATCTACATAAGCTTAGATGTTATGCTTTTCTATATTTTTCTAAAATAGAGAAAAAATGTGTTAACGCTGAGTTATAAACGGAGGCAAGACATAATGCATTGGGTTCGAACATAGCCATCAGCTTCCAGTCGGTTTTTGAATCTCTGATACGAACCTTCTGTAAAATTCAAGAGGTTTTTTAGAAGATAGGCTTAGGAATATATGATTTTCTTAGTAGGATTTCATTTATGATGATGGTGATATGTCAAATCTCCATTAGACACAAAGCGAAAAAAAGCTTAAATACTGCAATTCAGAACTTAATAGTCAACTTGTTTGAAATTACACATACTTAGGTCCGATTTCTCAACTCCCACATAGCCACTATCTGTCACATAAACTTACAAATAGCAGAGTAAATTATAAGTTTATTTAATAAAGTAAAACGAAATACTTACTTGAATCTAGTACTCGAGAAATTTTCAGGTATCTCGAACTAAATAACGGTCGACTCTGGAACTAAGTATCAGACTTTATATCGCAGGGTCTTTAGCTCTTAAAAATCTCTATGTAATCTCATTTTTTAACTTGTTTCTTTTCTCTTTTCAAGTACTTAACAAACCGATTCCTTAATCTACACAAATTTCTTTTAAAATTGTCACAAAAATTGTTCATATTCCATTTCATTTTACTTTACCATTTCCTAGCTTCATTTTACCTTCTGCTTTGGATCTAATAAAATTAAAATTCCCCACCATTTTCACTTAAGTCCTTGTGAAATGCGATATGCCCGGGAATCTGCTAAAAAATTAGCAACAATTTTTCAGCATCGCATCAAAACACGCTGACTGTCAACCGCATCGTAAGCGGGCCCTTACTCCAACTTCAGGCACTTATCAACAAGCTGACTTACTTTGCCGCTGCTTATGCTACACCTTGTTACACTCTCTGCCTCCCCCCCTGAACACCACACCACACGCCACTTTGTCATCTCGATGTGCCCCCGACTGGATGTGAATCTGTGTTGGGTGGGTGTGCGGATCTGGGCTGGGTAATTTGATATGCTGTGGCTTACATTTTTTATTCACCACAAACGATTTACTTCCGCGACGCAATTTGCTTTAAATTTTTATTTAAACAACAATATGCTGAGGCAGAGATTGAGATTTCCGCAGATTTCGTCTAACAAATGGTTTGTTTGCGGAGGGATTGGAGTGGATATTTTTAGGAAGGGGCGGTAAGTGAGTGAAATACTTAAATATTGTCATCTAGGTTTTTAATCATTCGACTTACCTTACAGCTCGCCTTTGGGTCTCAAGGACTTGGCCATGTCCGCGGTTAGCTGCAAAAGACACTCGAGAAATTAATTTGCTGCAGACGTTGGCTCAAGCAGCTGGGTGTGGTTGCTTCTTCAATTCCTTCTACATTTTTTTTTGTGCGTGTGTAGCTGTCCTGCAGTTTAAATTGGTTTCGTGTTCGCTTTCTCTTTGCTGCTCAGTCACGCCCACTTGTGGATGTGATAATCAGGCCTGGATTTGAACTGACAAAGGTTAACTTCTCTTTAACACAGGACTACAAGCCTCCGAAAACTAGGCAGAAGGCTCGATTCAAAAGGCAGTGGTAAGACTTTATGGTTCTCTTATTAGATTGATCAAGCTTGGCCATTTTTTAAAAAATTTAAATTTGTCTTTTTATATAACGTTGGTTGACTAATCATTGGCCTAAAGGTAGGACTACACGGTCAGCACAATGTAATGATGATCCACGCAAATTGTAATGATGCAAGGGCGTAGCCAGCTTTCTGTAAAGGTGAGGGCAAAAATGGCTTTAATATTTAAAAAAATTTATTACGTATACGTAATATTAAATTCGTGGATAAATATTGGAACATTGCTTGCGATCCAAGTAGTTTTTTATTACTTATGTAACTTTCGTGGTGTTTAGCGATTGGAGATTTCTTTTCAATCAGGTAAAAATATTTGGTAAGTAAGCTTTAGCAACGAAATAATAGATGCATGAAGTGCCGTTCCAATGTTATGCAAAAGTGAAGTCATTTTTGAAATTAATAAACATTTTCATTATTTTCAACCATTTTTGCAGTAACATACAAATATTTTTATCCAAAGTTTTAGATTACTAATTTCACCCTATAGATATGTTAAAAAAGTAAGCTTCAATTCAAGCTTTTCATTTTTCCGATAAAGTAACTAACAACTATTTTTGGTTGTTTATGATACCTTTCAAAAGAGTTTTTATATAACACTCACTTAATTCAAAAAGGGCATAACTCAAAAAACACCGATTTTTGGGTTAAGATAGCAGAAATATTCGCCTTATCATATTCTACGTTGTGTCAAATTTTCATTATACTCTTTTTATACACTTGAAAAGTGTATATTAATTTTGCCCAGAAGTTTGTAACGCATAGAAATATTCATTTTCGACCCCATAAACTATATATATTCTTGATCAGGACGACGAGCTGAGTTCATTTCCGCTTCTTGGTCCGTCCGTCTGTATGTCTGTTTCAACTCGAACTAGTCCCTCAGTTTTAAAGCTATCAAGCTGAAATTTTGCACAGAGTCTTCTTTTTACTACACGCAACTAATTTGTCGGAACCGGCCGGATCGGGTGACTATATCTTATAGCTGCCATTGGTCTTTGTGAGAAAAACTTTTTTGATTTCCATCGTAGCGTCTCCAATCGTAGTATATATAAGTTTTATATGCTCTCACATAATTTTGAAAAAATTTATCAAAATCGGATGACTATAGCATATAGCTGCCATAGGACCGATCGGTCGGAAAATGTGATTTACTAAGAAAAGTTTTTTTATGGTATCAAATTTTTATTATCAATGATTTAAAAATTTTAAATATCTGATACCTATATCCTATATATATTTTACCGGTTAAATCAGTTGGATTAAACTTTTTCAAGTGTATTAAGACTTCGGCACAGTCGAAGTTAGCTTTGCCTTCTCGTTTTATATTAAATTTTATTTTTTAATAAAAATCGCAAAAAAAAAATATTTAAGCCAGATGATGCCCCCGGCCCACAAACCGCACCAAACAGTAAATTTTTCAGGGTGCATTGGCAGCTCTGGAACTGCCTCTGACTGTTCTTCAGACCAAATTCGGTAATTTTGTTTGTTCTTGGTACTCATTGAGCCTAAAGTGAGCTTTATCGCTGAAGACAATTTTTCACGAATTGTGATAATAAAATCCAATGATTTGCAAGCGCTGTTCATTTGTTAATCTATTCATGGTGAAATAGAAATAAAATAAAAGAAAATCCACTGAAAACCCAAATAGTATAAAAATCACCCTTTATGTACAAACTGCAACCCATCGTAGGGACAACTATTATCCAAGCATTAGCATTGAAAATCTGTCCCCTGCACTCTCACTATTTTCGCATTTAGTTGACTGTCGCTTCGCGTTGAGTGTTTACTTTTGAATGGCCACATTAATTTGTCAACTTGTTAACTACCCACATCGATGTTACAAAATTTGTAAGTGTACAACACGTTGAAAACTATGAGATCGATTTTTTTAAAATCAATTTTTTTTGAGTTATGCTGTCGTTGAATTAAGTATGCGATATGTTTTCAAGTTAAGGGGTTATATGGGTTTTGAAAACCAAAATAAAATAATACATATGTCTAGAATGTTTCCCAGAGTTTTAAGTCAATCGGGACTACTAAGACATTAAGGACTAGACCGATCGGGTGTTGCTTTGATCGATTTTTTCACAAAACATGGTTTTTGAAGTTTTTGAACACGTTTTCTCAAAAGCAAGTGAACCGGTCTTCCTGGAATATTGTGCAGTTCTCCCAGATGGGATAACCTAGTAATTAAACGAAGCATTCGTTATTATTCGTTTTAATTGAACTATACATTTATACGTCATTCGCTACATTATAAGTTGCTCATAAAGCAACAGTAAAATGTCAAAAATTTTGTTTAAGGGTAACTATATTTAATAAAATAGAATATTAAAAAAAATAAATAAGTGTCAATAAATGACTTTTTTACTTATATTTAAAGGAAAATGTAGGAAAATGTGCTTTTTCAGACCCTTGGTTAATTCGTAATTAAAAAGTTTGTGTAGGCACCGAGCAACTAAACTTAGTGTATTGTATTCTGAATTCGTTATTTTTTTTAACAACATTATTTGTTTTAAGTATATGAACATTTGGACTGGTATTGGAACAAAGGATGGTCGGAGAGGATACAAATGGGCATTTTCACAGAAAGGAAAATAATATATTAGAAATAAATTCAAATTTTATGTTATTAAAGATTTTTCAGCTTAACCTGGTTGACATGAGAGAAAAAACTCCACAGAAAATGGAATTAATGTCTTTCTCGTTTTCGTAAACTTTAAGAATTTGAATGCACTCATTGCACTTAAAACCACAATTACAGAAACAGTTAACGGATATTATTCTTATGCCGAGAAAAAAAGAAAAGTGGTTCGAATAGGGCATTCCTCGTTGGCTTGGGAATATATACTCTGGATATTCTGTTATAAACAATCGATTTTGGTTTTGGTTCGGATCTAACAAAGTTAATCGGCAGTTATTTATAAAGACACTGCCACAGTTCAGTGTCCCTTGATCCGCTCCTGTTTTTAAGTGTTTATTTTTCTAGTGCGGTTTTTAATTTGATTTTTTGCACCTTGGCTAATTGGCAAATGGTTGTCCGCATGTTGTTGACAGTTTCGACTGAAAAATCGTCTCAAAATTTAAGCACTTTAAATTGTTTTGGGGGCGAAAATAAAAAAACAAAACAGAAAATCAACTCCTGGCGTTAATGGCTATTTTATAGCCGCTGGCTGTGGTCCCCTTTTGGTGTGGCAGCTGCTGTGCCATCAGTGCAAAAATCTAATCTATGCAAGCCGCACACACACACACACACACACACTGAGGGAACTATTTTTTGTGCGTTGGTAGCTTAACAGTTAATTGCCCCTTGAAGAATAGCGCTTCAATGTGGCGGTACCTATGGACACAGCAGCATTTTCAGCTGGCCAGGACAATGAAGCTTCTGTGTATGCAGTATGTCCATGTGTGTGTGCGTTTTAATCGGTTTGACTTTGCTGCTGACCTGCGGGGCAGGCCATAACAACAACAAGGACAAACAACGTTGCGAGTGGCCCGCAGCAGATTGAATCCTAATCGAGGTTTTGACTTTGGTTACGTTGCGTAAACACGCAACAACCGACGTGCTTGCACATACACACTGACACACACAAACACGATGTTCACTTTATTGTTGCATACTTACAGGGGCAGCGGTTGTTTGCTTCTCGTTTGGACATTTTGGGGAGGCAATTTGTGCCCCAGCGTCCATAGGTGTAGTAGGCCTCCAAATGGGGCTGGAGCTGCAGCTTGCGGTTTTTTGACCATCTGTCGGCTGGGCTTTAAATGCGCTTTTAATCGTCAACTTTTGCCGGAAGAATGTTGACACAAAAGTTAAATCAATATTGAACTGCTGACGTGACGTGGGGGGACCAGCTGTTGACATGAAGCCAACTACGATTTACTCACGTAGATGGGCAGACAAGATGATGCTCAAGTACATGGGTAGAAAGAGAGCAACTTTTGACAGTTTAAAGTTTGACACCCCGACGACTGCGGTTGTGACACAAAAGGCGCCGGCATTGTCATCCTCGTCATCATACTCTGGCTCTTCCGTATGCAACAATAAGCAGAGCTGACTAGAGTTGTCTTTACTGCTTGTTTCTCTGCCATCCCTGCGACCTTTGGGGCGCACACATGTCTTGCCAGAAAACTTGAACATCACGTAAGCATTTCACTTTGGACAAACCCCCACCCACTCACACTACTCTTGTTCACACATTTGGTACATACATCAATTTTAGTTATTTCTTATTTTTTTTTTTTTTGCTCAAATTTGCTTTTACTTTTCTTCCTGTTGTTGGTGTTGTTGTTATAGAAAAGGTCAGACATTGTCAGTTAAGTGTCCATGTCCTTGTCCAAAAAGTGTTTTCGAGTGCTTTTTACAATTTTTTTTTACTGTTACTCAGCTCCTCAGCCATTTTCATACGCTTGTCTTTGCTTCTTATTGAACGGCTTTCGGTTAGGTGTCAATGTGCAAAGCAGAATTATGGTAAATGGTATTGGAAAACTTTTTTTGTACCATGCAGTAAATGGAAATTACAATTTTACGACGAAGGAGAAGGGTATGGAAATGACATGGACAGAAGAAAAATTGATTGGTATCGCTGCTGGGAGGTGACCAGCTATATATTTGGAAACTAACAATGAGTTTCCTTATTTCAGCTATATACTTCAAAATTTGAAGAAAAAATTTCAAACATTTTGAAGTTTTGTCAAAAAAATATAAAGAGCAATTTTTACTGAAGCAATTTTTAAAACGCGTTGACAAAATATCACTCAATATAAATAAACACTTTTTTCAGAAATTTGTAAAAAGACGTAAATAAATTGTTAAAAATTTCAATCTTTATTGTGAAAAAATGTTTAGACATTTATTGTTCAAATCATTGTCCATCGGTAGTCACTACTTTTTCCCTATCTTTCTGGCAATTTCGGAAACCGTTTCAAAAGAAACGATGCATCTTTTGATGCAATCCACGAATCGATGCATTTTTTGCATTTTTTAAAAGAAGGGATGCTTTCTTCGGGCTACACTCAGAAAAATCGACTGTCACAATTCCTGTACGATCTGGATGGAATTTATACCGTTTTGTACTTGAAATTACAAGTATGTTTTGTTCTTGTATGTATGTACTTAAATTAAGTATGACACATTTTTAAGTCCACAAATTTTATTTAAATAAGAACAAATATTATTGAATCAAAGATTGTTCGTTCTTTCAGTTAACCGAAAAATACTAGAAAAATACTACAAAATTTATTAGATTAAGTACACCCAAAAAATTCGTATCAATATTAATTTGTTAAGCTTTGTCTCAAATTGAAACTACAACCAGCATCTTTTTGTTGTATCAATATAATGAAAGAACGTATCAAATTAATATTAGAGGTGTTAACTTGAACCTATGCCTATTAAATTGTTATGTAAAAGTATCAATTCGAAACTCACACTTTTTCGATGTTATCGAGTACTAGTTCGAAAAATCGAACTGTCATACTCGATTCTCTCTACCAAGCAAATTGCATAAATGCTGACACTTGTAATTCTCAAGTTGTTATTCAGCTCATTGATGATATAAATAGGGCACTTGATTGTGAGCGACAAATGCGCAGCAGCAAGAAGGAGTCTAATGAGAGATATGGCAAACTTGAAACAATCTTGTCTATCTTTCACCAAATGGCTAAATTATCGCAACAAAATTTCAGAAAAATAAAAATGTACGATATTTTTTATTTATTATTGCCAAATTGTTAAAGGCTAGTAACAAAATGATACAAAAAAGTTTCAAATTGATACTTTAAAAATTAATACAAAGAAATGTCATTCTGATGCAAATTAGTATCATTTTGATAACATCGAAACTATTATTTTGATACTATCGAATTATCAACTTAATACTTTGAGTATTAAGCATAATTCGATACTCAATAGTTTCAAATTTATGACTAAATTGTGTCATTTTGATGATTACTTTTTTTTGGGTGTACTAAATAATCTTTAAAAGCCAAGCCAAAAAAGTATACAATGGAAAATGCGAAATATTTCAACACGAATCTGTCCCTAAAATTCCCAACTGGTTCTATCACTTTACTTATGAAAGGATGGTAGATTTCTGGCGTAGGTATTTCTTCGGCTCAAGGCAATAAGATATTTGCAGCCATATATGATTTCATACAAAGACATCGTTTCAAGCACAAATTGGAACCAGCTTAAGAATTTAATGGGCACAATCCAAGAACATTTTGTACTTATTTTACACAGAGAAAAATATGACGTTCTAAAATCATGACCAAATGTTCATGATTTTGTTCTATTTTTCCGTTCATGAAATTTAAACTCAACTCAACCATCGAACAAAAAATATAAGTAGCATCTTAGACATGTCGCAACGGAAGTGTGCGATGGTACAGGGAGCTAAGAGTCCAAGGTAAAGGTCCCGAGTTCGAATCCCAGACTGAGCAACAGCTAACACTCATCGTTTTTTCTTTGTTCTTCAAAAAGAAATAAATAAATAAATCAAAGAGGTGTGGGGCGCGTGACCAGCAGAGAAGAGGAAGGGAGGGAGAACCAGCAGCAGCGCATTTCCAGCGCTTTCTGCCCCCGCCCACCCTTTTATTAGAGGACAGAGGAGAGGGGAGCCCAATAACCGTTGTAAGACTAGTGGGGATGGGGGTAACTGCTTAATATTAACCATCACAACAACACCCCTTTCCCAAAGATTGCTGTGGTTTCTAAATTAAGGAAATTTTTTTTTAAATAAGAACAAAATGTTCACGAAACAAGCCCAAAAAATCCAAAGTGAGAACGTAGTGTTCATGAAAAATCTTACCCCAATGTTCATGATTTGAGAACAAACGTGTATGATAGACTTTCGTCAACGGATGTTCATGAATTTGGTACTTTTAGAACGGATTTTTTTCTCGGTGTATGTACTCTTATTTGGTTTAAAGAATGATCGATCGGAGTTCTATGTCTGGGCTACACTCATAGAAAATTTTATACTTTAATCAAGAGCTTTCGATCACAATAGTACGGTAAGAGTCAAAATTCTTGATCCAAGAGTGAATTCTTGAGAACTATTTTCTTGGAACAAGAATATTCATACTTGAACTAAGAATGAAAAATTCCTAGTAGAAAATACTTGAATCAAGAGCTTGACAGACTCAAAACCAAGATTCTCTCATGCTTGAATCAAGAGCGAATTATTTCGAAATCTTTTGAAATCTATTTTGTAGACTTGTATCTTCTGCACGCAGATCAAGTTTGTTTCAAATTTTTGCCACGCCCCCTCCCGCCCCCGCAATATGAAAAAACCTCATATCTCCCACAATTTTGAAAAAGATTGTTCGAACCTTCTAGACATATATTTTAATCATCATTACCTTTCGATCCGCCATACATCATTTTTCGATCAGATGAACGATAGAAAAGTTCCCGCCCCCGCAATTTGAAAATTCCTCATATCTCCCACAATTTGGGCAAGCTTACCCTGAGTAACGGGTATATCGAAGTCGAGCAGGGCCGACTTCAACTTACGCTCTCGTTTTTTTTATTAATAAAGTAGTTAACAGAATGTTGTAGGGTTTAATATTTTCTTTTAATTCATCTTTCGGCATTCAAATGTGACTCCAGAACATTTTCCAAGTCAGTTGGACACTTTGATAACAGGGACAGAGTGTCGTCTTCTGCAGGAAACTATAAAACTATAAAAACAGTGTAAAAATAATTAAAATTAACAAGGAATCAGAAACTCCATGAGTATAGCTTCTCTCTGAAATGTGTTCTCGGGAGGGTGGTATGGCTTCTTCAACCAGTTAAAGTTAACTCCAGCGTCTAAAAATAAAGAAAATCGGAAAAATGTTTGTTTCATTAGGGGACGAATACTTTCTAGCGCCACTGTGTTGGGTGAATGCGCTGCCTTTGGCGCCATGTATGTTTGTATGAAGGTGCATATGCAAGTGTGTGCATGTGTGTCGTGGGTATAAGGGAATTTATTTTGGTTTGTTAAACAAGGAAACTTCGTCTTCTCTTTACAGCAATTGGACACCATTCAAAATTTAAGTTTAATTAAATAATATTGGCAGGAGTGTCAGATACGCCTTGAATATATGTAAACATAATGCTTTGTTTTGACCAAAAACTGCAAAAGCAATTAAGCACTAACTGGAGGTTAATTGGTAGTCCCCCTTCATTCCCATCTTCTTTCCCATTCATGGCATAGTAGAAGGCTATGTGTTAATGTAATGGAACACAATTTACGTCAACTTAATGCTCATTTGGTGTGGAGGTCTGTTGATTGCGCCTGGTGTTCATTTGCTGCTCCATTTCTCGCTGGGCAGCCACCCCCACCCGCTTCGTAACAAACCAACTGCCTAGGTAAGATTTATGTGAATGGGCAGAAGGTTGGCAGGAGGGGTGGTCAAGTAAGGGCCTCAAGTGTGCAACGCAATTTAGTGAAAATATCAAATTTCTTCACACACACACACAGAAACACTTTCACTTCCATCCATTTTTTTTTTGCTATACTCGACGTAGAAAAGTAAACAGAAGGTTAATGGATTTGACACACGGTTCAGGCATCCTACGGCACTTGTGCGTGAAATGGATATGCTTTCAGGCTACGCACACACACAGAAAGAGAAATTGTTGGCTACTCCGGTTACTCTTCAATTTTGCAAGAATTTCCATTGAGAACTTTAAGTTCATCATCTCCCCCTCCCCCCCAAACAGCCACCCACAAAAAGACTTCTCTGTGTTTATTTAAACTTTCGCTGCACGTTCACCACCAGAAGCTGCAATGGCAACAAAAAAAAAATACAAAAATAAAGTTCCAATCAGTCGTCCTCTGCTCTGTCTGGGCTGACAATTGGCCACGACGCGACTCTGGCCACCCCACGGGCAACAGAGACGTGCTCCAACTGCAACTGTTTACAAATTTTTGCGCAGTTTTTGCACCAAATTTCACTTTCCCAATCTCCGACTGCAATTGGCAAATAAATCATGTGTGAAGGTGTCCTTAGCCACCGCAGGCAATCTGCGCCACTGACAGTTTTAATGCCGAATGAAGTCCTGTTCCTGGCTCCGGCGTGAGCGACCTGCCCTCGCACTTGTGGCATATGTGTGACGTTTCAATATCCTGTTGCGTGATTTTTATTTTCATATTTTTTATGGTGATTTTTTGGCGTGTGTGTGCGTGCAAAAGTTCGGAAGGGAGTCGGGGGCTACGTGCAAAGTCGCAAGTCACAAATCAAAATGCCTGCCATTGTTTGGTTTACTTCTTCCTGTTGTTTTCGGTTGATGTTGCTGTTGTTTTTCCTACGTTTAGGCCTTTGAGCTGTCTACTTAGGCCTGGTGTGGAGGGGGCAGTTGGTCGGGTGCGGGGGAAAGTCACAGCATCAGCCAATAAATCAAAACTTGATTTTTATCCTATTTTTTGTTCGTGCTAGTTGTTGATTTTGTAATTTATGTCACGGTGTATTTTTCGCAAGTGAGAAAAATGAATACAGAGCTTGGAAAATTTAAATGTTCGTTATAATATAGTGATCATATTGTGATTTTTTCGAAAAAAAAAGCTTATAATATGTCTGATCATAAATAAACTTTAAGCCCGCGAAGCGTTGATTGGAACAAAAGGATTTTATATAAATTCGTATGAAGTAATAGATAATATATCTGCAAAGTCAAAGTACTATTTTTAGATAATAGTTTTAACGACTTCTTTTGAACCGTATACCGAAAAAAACGGAATAAAATTTGGAACTAGAGGATCGCGAGTTAGTTTAATTTAAACGCGTTCCACGACCTCACGGCCTGATAGTGAGAAAACGTAGATTTTCGGGCGTTGTTCGTGCAAATTATACATCGTGAATATAAGTCATTCATATAATATTTTTCATTTATATATAATTAAGAGCGGTTAAGTTCTAATTCAGAACCAGTCTTACAGAAGCAGGATCTATGGTACGAAAACCTTAGCAAAATGTGTGTGCCGAACTCCGGAGATTCGTAAATATAATACTCAAAAATCAGTTAAGTTAAGAACCGGTTTCATTGCATTACGCTGCCTTGTTCTTAAATCCAGAATACAAATAACTTTGTTTTCTTTCCAATAAGCAATGGAACGATATTTTGTCAAAGGTAACATAAATGTGTATTAACATAATGATTCAAAAGATCTCACGATTCCATGAGTAGACATAGTAACACACGTTCAGCTGAGTTTTCAGTTTCATCCCATTAGATAAAGAATATAGATGTTATGAAATTCAAAATTAAATTAAGCTTCCTGTAGAAAATATATAAGCAGTTTTACAGAAATACATCGTCCTTTTTATATTTAGGAAAGCTTTCCATGCATGTTCTTAGCATTCCACCAATCTCATCAACAAAGGAGCGAGTTTTTTCGTCTTCTAGCAGATTAATGGAAGAAAGGCGAAAACGGTAATTTGGCAATCATATTTATTCACATGCAAAGTGTATATGGGCATTTCGATTATGTCGAACGGGACCTTCTATAACTTAAAGCTCTTAATTAGCCCTATGATTGCTGCTACGGTTGATTTTACGCAATTTTTACTTTTCAAGGTAATTGCAAAAATCCAAGGCATTCGCACGGGACCAATACTGAAAAGGTTTTTGCGGGCAACAATTGACAAGCCGATTTGAGCGAATCCTGTAGCAATATATCAATGTGTTAAATTTTAGAATGTTGTGGATTGATGTCACTTCAAAATGGTTTTGATTTTACCCAAGAAATCCTTATAACTGATTTTTAAATTCCATTTAAAGCACTTTCGCACGGGACATGTAGCACGGACAATTTTTAACATCATGATAATTATGTTATTTTAGTTACTGTTTCGACGAAGTTAAAATAAACCAGCTTAGTAAAAATGATTTTAATTCAACTGAAGATTTCTAGGTATTTATTTTTACATAATAATATAAAACAATATTTTTTTTTTTCAAAAATTGTTGATCGTCCTTCAACGTTTTTTTCCACCGTTTGCAACTATGTTAATTTTTTTCGGCACCGTTTTTTTTTTTAGATTTAAATAAATAATAAATATGTAATATAAAAAAATTTAATTTATGTAAGAAAAATTTAAAAATTGTACACTAACGATGTCACACGGGACCTACCTTATATAAGTATTAAGATCACAAATTCTCTTATTTTTCAACACTGTTTTTTTTTATTAATTTTATTATTTTATTTGAACTCAATATCGAATAATCATTCTCCATGTACTTTATAAGCACTGATAAGAAATGTTATTTTTCAATGTCGCACGGGACATCGAAATATGCGATAATGCAAATCAAAAAATTATTTTGCAGTCGCATAGTCTCTGATGCATTTTTTTTAAATATTTGTAAGACTTATGAATGAAAAAATATATAAAATAAAAAGAGACATTTAAGAACTTTTAAAAAAAGTGCAATGGAAATATCAAAATAAGAAAAGTTACGCTTGATCGTCTTTGCTGTTGCGAACTAGTCTTTCAGTTTTAAATCTAAAGAGCTGAAATTTTGCACAGAGTCTACTTTTCTTACTGTACGCAACTAATTTGTCGAAACAGCCGGATCGGATGATTATATCTTCTAGCTGTGATTGAGAACAACTTTTTTGTTACCCATGATAACGTTATTTATTTAGACATTATGAATTATATCAAACAAAAAAAATAGCTTTCCTATTGAAGTTGGGTAAAACATGGAACGAACCAAGGTTGAAACCAAAAGCTCAACACAAAAATCTTGAGCCTTAAATTGTCAAACCTAAAACTTTGGTAACTTTTTGGTTCGAACCCGCGGACATGACCTTAAACTGAAGTTTCGGTACGTACCTGAAACAGAACCGGAATCCAATTACGATTGGATAGGATTTCCTTGCTGTATTTATAGCAATTCGAACACATCTTGAGGGTCGTTTGTAAAAAATTCAGCAACAAAAATAATTGGAATTCCCTGAAATGGCATAGCTAAATAAGAATAGGAAAACTGCCCCCGCGGTTATCAGCACCAAATTTAATTGTTTGATTAACATCTATAAGAAACTCACTCTCCCAAAATTTTAGTCTCCTAATCGCTATTGGACGGAAGTAATGAGGCTGGAAAGTTAAACAGAAAAACTGTTTTTTCTCAAGAACCACTCGACCGATTTTGATGGGTTAAATATATATTGTAAGTGTTCAAAATACAATTCTAAAAATATTTTTTGCAGATTTTTATTTATAAAACTTTGGTCCAAAAATTATGATTGAATTTTTCAAATAATTTTTTCGCGTTGATAATCTTTTTCTACACCTCCAGTTTATTTCCTGTATTTTACATTAGGATATCCCTATTAACATATAATTTTTGCATTCAGATCGCAATTGTACCTCATGTTGAAAGTGCAGCCACCTGCTTTTGCCTCAAAGACTTTAACAAGATGTCTAGTACTTGACAAAAATATTTTATTCGATAGATCGGAATCTTTCGATACTCCTCTCGCATGCTACGATTTATAGTTGAGGGATTGTGTCTGAAAATGATTAAGAATAATTGAGAAATTTCTCTTTCTCTGGTTTAAATCAAGTGTCAAACTCAACTGCCAACTTCCCATATAACAAAACTCACGGCAAAAAGAAAGTTAATTAAAACACAAAAATAAAATAAAATAAATTTCAAGAAAAAACCTTAAATGATTTAAGCACCTTATCGGACATCAAGACAACCAAACAAAGAAAACAACAAAAAAGAATGTGGCAAAAAAGACACTGCCCAGAAGCTTAACTGAACGCTTGTAGGTGATTATGCCGCATAATTTATGCAGGCAGCAGCAAAAGCAAAACAATGGCTCCTGGCCAGGACGCAGACTGAAACTGATTTAATTAAGCAGGTGATTAAAGTTGATGCCGGCTATTTGTAGCAACAAGGATCCAACTTCCTGTTGCTTCGGCTCTGACCCCGGAAGTCAGCGTGAAAAAGTGAGCGAAAACTTTGGCGCCAGGGCGAACCATTGGCCGTTGGCAATGCAAATTTGCTGGTTTTAGGACAACAACGTGGCGTATGCGCAACTTTTTGTTCATTGCATACATTTGTGTGTGTGTTTTTTTTTTACTGATAATTGAATGATGCAGCACTTGTTGTTATTGTTGTTCTTTGATAAAGGTCGAAAGTCCAATCAACGGTAATTAAAATTCAATTAGACCAAATCCCATTGGTGAGAAAAATAAAATATGCACAAAAAATTGATAATTAATTTTCAATATTGCTAAAATGTGTGCTTATTAATTCGCAATGACAAGGTGGAGTGGATCTCGCTAGTCTCTCAAACGAGTTTACAACGGGTATAACACTTATTAATAATGCGTTTGATACAGCCTGGACAGCTCATCAACAACCACTTTTTGTGTCAAATGTTGAAAACTTCTTCAACCGTAGCCTATTCCTCGTCGGCACAAGATCTTGTGCCGACCCTCTCAAAGAAACGTATTCTAAAAAATAATTTCTATTCTGCATGTATACTTGAAGATTTTACATATTGGTCCAACTGTGACGTTTTTTTAATGTTTTTAGGCATTCTCTTATCATGGCTGCAAACCAGTCTAGATCGGAACACAAAACTGGTTAGGTTCTGGTTTTTTGGGTCTCTTGAACCGAACTTTATAAATTTATGACCTCCCAAGTCTTAACCCACAAAGGGTACAACTCACTCGGTTCAATAATATCGTTAAATCATTTTCTTCAAGATCGTAAATAAATTTTTTAGTAGTTTCACCGTGCAAATAAATTTTAAAGAATTGAATTGGTGCTTCTTTTAGTATAGCTCATATCAAAAATTAAATTTCAATTCGCCATAATTTGAGACAAGAAGTAAACAAAAAAGTAAAGTTGAAGAGTCCAAGAAATTCTAAAAAAGGTTCGGTCCGCGATTCCCAAATATTTAAACAATAATTGTCTAAATATTTCTTCAAAAATTTATTATTTGAAAATTTCCTTCCGTATACTTAATACCACATTCGTGCGCTTGGAGATTTATTTCAAATTAAGGACTGATCTCAGATGACATAAATTTTATTTTCGGCACTATGCTTAATATAATAAGACATCATCAAAAGCATTCTGATTTCACAGCTCTACAAAAGTGTTTCTATTCATATAAAGCATAGTGACAAAAATTATTTTTATATCTTCTGAGAATAGGCCTTTAGTGAAAACTATTTAGATTAGCACGATTTAGCAACGAAATAATGATTGCTTAAAGTGTCGAACCTTTGTTTTACAAAAGGGAAGTCGTTTTCAAAATCAACAAACATTTTCATTATTTTCAACCACTTTTTCAAATAGAATCGAGGAAGAAGATTATTCAACAATTCTAAAATAATCTTTGTAAGATCCATAGAGTGGTTTTGTTTGTTTGTCCAAAATTTTCCATAACATTTTTACCCACCTTATAGCGCGCAGTTACTTATGGTACGTAAGTTACATTTTAAAAACGTTGTACTAGTTTGGTTCAATAATTCATATTAATAGAATCACTTTTGAATAGTTCATGAGTATAAAAGAAATGCCAAAATGTTTTTAATTGTATAATGCATTGTGGAAAAATTAATTTTTTTGTCGAGTTCAGTATAAGTATAAGGGATATCATAGGTTTTTAAATATAATTATTTATAATATACGTAATTTAATACGTATGTCTAGAATATGTTCCCATAGTTTTAAGTCAATCAAAATAAAATTTGGAGAGATACAGAGGTTTTTTTTTTCAAGCTTTTATTAAAACATGATTTCTGAGGTCCTTGAACACGATTTCCTAAAAACAAGTGAGCCAATCTTCCTCAAGTTCTGAGCAGTTCCTCAACTTAGGATAAGCTTGTGATTGAACGAAGCATTCGTTTTCACAAGCTAATTTGTAGTAGTTTGTATGCCTAAAGTATTAAACGTTTTACTTAAAATTGTTTGTTTGTTTTTAATCTCTTCGTTAAATCACGAGGTGTACTCACCTACACAGAAAAAATCGGGAGTTAAATCCAATTTAAAAAAAACGAGAAGGCAAAGCTAACTTCGACTGTGCCGAAGTTTTAATACACTTGAAAAAGTTTACTCCAACTGATTTAACCGGTAAAATATATATAGGATATAGATATCAGATATTTGAAATTTTTAAATCATTGAAAATAAGAATTTAATACCATAAAAAAAACTTTTCTTATTAAAACACATTTTTCGACCGATCGGTCCTATGGCAGCTATATGCTATAGTCCTCCGATTTTGATCAAATCTTCCAGAATTGTGTTAACGCATATAAAACTAATATATACCAAGATTGGTGACGATACGATGGAAAATAAAAAAGTTTTTCCCACTAGAACTAGTTTTTTGACCGACCGTTTCTATGACAGCTATATAATATAGTGATCCGATTTTGATCAATTTTTCCACAAACATATAAAATCATCTAAAACTAATATATACCAAGATTGGTGATGCTACGATGGAAAATAAAAAAGTTTTTCTCACTAAGACTTATTTTTCGACCGATCGTTCCTATGGCAGCTATAAGATATAGTCATCCGATCCAGCCGGTTCCGACATATTAGTTGCGTGCAGCAAAAAGAAGACTCTGTGCAAAATTTCAGCTCGATAGCTTTAAAACTGAGAGACTAGTTCGCGTAGAAACAGACAGACGGACAGACAGACGGACAGACAGACAGACAGACAGACAGACAGACGGACGGACAGACAAGCGGAAATGAACTCGGCTCGTCATCCTGATCAAGAATATATATAGTTTATGGGGTCGGAAATGAATATTTCTATGCGTTACAAACTTCTGGGCAAAATTAATATACACTTTTCAAGTGTATAAAAATGATTTGATCCCGACCTTCGGTTTGATGTTTTAAGCACGAAAGACTTGAAAAAATCCCAGAATACTTGTTTTAATCCAAAAAGGCACATTTTAAGCTCCGGTTTTACTTTAAAGTTAAATCCAATAATTTCGGGATTGGTTAATTCGTACTTAAGTCAATTCTTTCGTACTTGGTTTTGAGAAAATCAGGGATTGGCCTACTTTCGAAATCGAGTAGGATCGATTTTTCTCTGAGTATCTCGAATGTTATGTTCTGTATACTAAAAGATCATATTTGGGATATTAAATTATGTTGAGTCTATCAACACTTTTCGTGTCCACCGCGAAAAGACTTTTTTAGGTGTCTCCAGAAACCAGCTTCCAATGGCTGAATATTATTTTTATATTTTTCTCTTTGTTAAATTTTAAGAAAATTTTCTCTTTATTACTTACTTTATTACAAGAGATGTCATGATTGCATTCATTGCACTTGAATCTGTCTTACAACAACAATGAACTAAAACATTTAAGGGGCGCAAATAATTTTTTTATAATTTTTTTGTATAGAATTTCCGGTTCGTATTCAGATTTTGGAGATCATTAATTTAAAAGGTTCAAGAGACTCAAAATCCTTGGCAGCCTTGTTCAAAAATCCCGTTTTTAATGGAAAATAGCCATGATGCTGAACGGAGCTAAAGATGAGAGCTAAAAAGAGAAAATTATAATATTAAACTTAGGCTATCGACTATGGAAGTTCTATTTTTGTCGAGTAAATATCTTATTAGTGCACTTTTCAATGTGATTGGCGCTTGTACTATTCCAGATATATGATATTTTTATCTACCCTTTTCAGACCTATGCTTAGGGTCGTTTTCTTATCTTCATGGTTTTATAAATCTAGGTGCTTTTTGAACAAATTTGTGTTGCCTGCTTTTAGGCTGCATTTAAATATCTATGCTTATTGTCGTTTACTTATCTTCATGGATTTTAAATCTAGGTGCTTTTAAAACAAATTTGCGTTGCCTACTTTTAGGCTATATTTAATTATCTATGATTGTGTATACAACGACCCCAATATGATTTAAAGAAGGCCCAAAAGTAGGCAACATATATTTTCTTAAATAGCGCCTAGAATTGGCCCTTTAATTTAACTTTACAATAATTTACCACTTCTTTTTTGTTTGCTGCGCTTGGTCATCACTTTTCCTTTTAGTACAAAATCGATTCGCGCGCCCAGTTGAGAAGGCCGAGGCCGAGGAACACAAAACGCAGTCAACAATAAAACGCAAGAATCAACAATTATGTTAATTCGTTTTATAGGTCAATGTCTCGCATATCCCCGCAAATACATACACACATACATATATAAACAAACACAAGCACAGGCCCACTACCCATGCATATAGATCAACATGTATGTCTACTCGTATTTTATGACTACATCTTGGTCGACTGTCAACACCCTGCTGCTCTAGACAGCTGCATTTTCTAAATAAATTAACATTATTTATGAATTTTTGAGACTATTTGGTAGGAGGTCAACCGAAAGATTCGTTAGCAGAGACCTTAAACTAACAGTGCAATTTCCCCTTGCTGTAAAGCTTAACAGAGCACTGTTAGGAGGAATGTTAGGTGCTAACAGTCTGCTCTATGCTCTCTCTTTTAGATGTCTGTAGTGCGCATGTTTGTGCCTCACACCTCCATTAACTTGGTACACGTGTCTGTGTATATAATGTACCTTACGCATCCACCAATCTACCTGCGCCACTCACCTCCCCCCCACAAAGAAGCGTATGTACTTCGTCTTTCGGTCTGTGTGTGTGTTTGTGTACCTGCTCTAGGTGTTGGGGTCTTCGTCTTCGTGCGATGTCGTTAGCAGCGTCGTTGCTCTATTAGAAGAGAGCAGCATGCTGTGGTAGGTGCCTTTCGCTCAGCAGGCACCTGCCGTGCATCTGGTCCACCCTTCTCCTCTCCCCCCTCCACCTTAAAAGACGCTTTTCGTCAGTCAAACTCAGTTGCTGTCTCCTCGGTTGCTGCTTTTATGTAACGTCTGCTGGTATAGTTTCTACTTTTGCTCCTGGTATCCTCCAAACCACAAGTAACAGTTGTTTTGCGTTTATTTTGCACCCGTTGGTCTTGGGGCTCCTCCACCGTTCATTCGTCGTGCGTTTTTCGTTGGTATTCGTTTGCGCTCTCACCACACACACACAGGCAGCCAGAATCACAGACAGGTTGTTGCTTGCTGGCTCACTCGCTCGCACGCGCCAATATACCGTTCTACCTACGGTTTTTAAGGTGTGCAGAGAAATGTTGGCAGCCAACCAAAGCCAAGCACCTTGTTTCGCTTGCTCACGTTTGCTGGAGCTGGAGCGGGAGCGGAAGCTTCTTTTACCGACGGCACGGAGACAAAGTAGTGGGCGTCTACCCAAAGTGATTTATGATAGTCATAAAAATTTGACTTCTTGAAATGATTAGAAGGACACGGCTCCTGATTTGGGTACTGGGTTTTGCGCAGTTGCTCTCGCTGATTCTAAAACGTGGTTCATCAAACGTCACCGGCAAAGCAACAACATCGTGAGCGCGTCAACGTCTCGTCGTTCCTGGTTCGGCTAACACCTTAATGGTCTCCGGCTCTCATCGTCTCGACTTTTTCGAGCGCAGTTTGAGGTGCGCAGCTTTCGTTTCGCTCGTTAGTTCTTGTATGTACCGTACATACGGTTTTTTACTGCTCCAGCAGCATGTCTTAGGTAAATACAAATGAGATCCGTATGGCAAGAGTGGCTCCACCTCAGAGCAGCAGCAGCCAGCTGCAGAGAGCCGGAGAGTATCAGGTGCGCCTCAAACTAACCCAGCCAGTGGATGGACTGGAAGGTGTGTTCTACTCTCAGTGTTTTCGGTAGGTGCGCATCACGGCAGCATCTACGTGATTTATGCCAACCAATGGTGGCGTCTCTAACGTTCCCCCACCCCCCTGTAGTAGGTAGGTAGGTAGGTAGGTGTGACATTACGTTAGTTGGCTTGGTCTCTCCTCCGGTTAACACGGCTTGCTGCGCATTCCATCTAAAAAATGGCGTTGGCGACCGTGATGGGCGCACCTATGAGCGTGCAGCAGTGGGTACATAAGGAAAGGGGGGCCAACTTTTCTAATTAGCCACTGCCACAAAGGCCACACACACACACACACACACAGACACTCACAGATGGGGCCAAAGAAGCGGTAAAAGTTTTTTGGCCTCCCAGGCCGCCTCTTTATGGATTTTCTTTTTTTTTCTTTCTCCTCCAAGTTGTTGTTGTTGTTGTGTGCGGTGTCAGTGTCCTCGTTAGGACTTGGTAGATTTTCTTGCTTGTGCGCAGCGATTTTCTTTCTTTTGTTGCAGATAAAATCGATAAAATTTTATAGCAATTTAATATGACCTTCGTGGCTTACATATTTCTTACTACTACTGCCACGAGTATACATTCTGTATTTTCACTAGACGTTTTATCTGGGTCTCTATTTTCATCTCTGCCAAGTTGCCTTCGCTGGCCTGTTGTTTTCTCATTCTGCCTATTTTGTAGGCGGCTTTTTTTGTGTATAATTTTGCTTGGCTGCGCTTTTTTCGGGTTGCACTTTCAGACTTTTGGTTGTGGGGCAAAAAGAAACTCGGCGAATTTTCAACAGGTCGTAACAGTTGGCCAGAGTTGCCATTATTATTATTATGTTCTTGTGCAAAAAGGTCAGCCATTTGACATTGAACCTGACCATTGACTGTTCTATTCAACTTTGGTTTTCTGTCTCAATATGTGAGGTGCAATGAACTAGGCGATTGCTTTCTAAACACCAGCAAGAGTTATAGCCAGGCCCGGCGGCTTTGGTTTTAGCACGGTTGGAAAGCTGAATGTTGGTACGACTATATATGCAAATATATGTAGCTTGTTCCATAACATTGTTGAGGAGAGTACAGAAAATAGCGTTTGATAGAATACGATAACCCTAGAATCGTAACAAGCATTTGGAGAAGGCCACATGCTCAGACAGGCACATCTTTATAAAATTCCGTTTGCTATTCAAAGTTGGAAATTATTTCGATACGACAAATAAAATCAAAATTAACTACGTTTATCATCAAAAATCATCATTTTGCCCCTCATGGTATGCAAACTTTATTTCCTATAAGAATTATTTATTTGAACGATATAATTTATAGTCAGTTATGGCAGCATCATACATAATCCACATTGTACATTCACTCAGATTGACGCACCAAACTATACAACAAACTTAGTGTTAAGGCTACTAAAACATAAATATTTTCCTTAATTATTCATATTCATAAACATAGCATACTTATTAGGGCAAAAATCATGATTTTTTTAATTGTGCATAAACGTAGTTATTATGGCTATTTCAAGGGTCCTTGGTTCTATCCACAACAGACTTTGCTAAGGAATTTTACATTATCTCCTTTTTAATGTCAACGCTTAACAGTTTCGGTTACTGCTTTTATCTTTTTAAGCCGCGCTATTGTTAATGACTAACCGTATATAGCATAAGGCTAATCCTTACTGCGAAATCATCCGCCAGGTGCTACGTGTGAGAGTGCAATGTTTCGTATGGTCAATGGCGAGGTGCCCACACGTAACGAATTAATAAATGTAAACAAAATCAATTTTGTGGGAATTTATAACAAATGTACAAAATTAAAACAATTTTTTCTTAAACTAGACAGGAACGAGAGCGTAAGTTAAAATCGGTCGAGCCCGACTTCTATTGTATATACCCGCTACAAACAATCTGGCAAGGGCGTTGCTAAGAAGGAGTAGGATCAACGGGATTCGAGCCAGGAGAAGACTGCATCGCTTACAGGGTGACTTAGTCTGCCAAAATTGATAGATTACACCTTTAAAAATAACATATTAAAATTTCAAATCGATATCTCAAATAGTTTTTGAGTTATAGCCATTTAAAGAGCAGCCGCTCGGCAGTTAGAGAGTTTCATCAGCTCGCGTTAAACCCGTCTTTCTCGAAACAGCATTTTCCGAATTTGCTGCAGTGATTACTCAAAGACAAATGATCCGAATTTTTTCTACATGTTCTTTAAATAGTTCTCCATAAAATAACCTATCGATTTTTTGATCTCATCAAAAACCGAATTTTGGCAGGTCAAAAATAAACAAAATTTTGGGGGAAATTCGAATTTTTAAAACGCTGCCATTTTGGAATTTATGTTTTTTTTTCATTGCAGGTCATTGTACGGACAATATCTTCTAGTTTAACGAGAATTGTTTTTTAGATTTCAAGCACGGAAAAGGCCGGAAGTGAAGGACCTTTTTTTCGCGTCGAAGATCCTGTATAACTTAAAATATATCGAATTATTTATTTTTCAAATATGTATCTGTATTTTTTTTATAAAAAATCCAAAAAGCATCTTTTTATACTATGTACCGAAGGTACACAGAGTATATTGGGTTTGTGCAAATGTATGTAACAGCCAGAAGGAGGCATCTCCGACCCTATAAAGTATATATATATATATATATTCTTGATCAGCATCAACAGCCGAGTCGATATAGCCATGTCCGTCTGTCTGACCGTGTGTCCGTCTGTCCGTATGAACGAAGAGATCTCAGAGATGGTAAGAGATAGAGGTTTGAGGTGTATGGAACATATATTTCTTATACTTGCAGGCAGATCAAGTTTAGTTTTAATTTTGCCACGCCCCCTGCCCCTCCCGCAAATTAAAAAAAACGAAATAACTCCCACAATTTTCAAGATAGATAGTTCGAACATTCTAGACATATATTCTACTACTTATTTTGAATCGACCCGTTTTTCCCGTTTTTTGATCAGATGAAAGATATTAGAGCTATACGTAAAAGAAAATAAAAACCAACGACAACAACAACACCGTAGCGATTGGTAGATCTTACGAGAAAGACAGAGCGAGAAGGCAATAGCTAACTGGTAATTTCCCAATTGGACCTTGCTATGAGAGGAGCGATGTAATTGAGATGGCCTGCGGTCAGAAATCACGCGTGATTCCCGCGTGACTAATATAGATACGTTTATGTTAATAGGAAATTATATACAAATTTTATCATTTTACGAGTTATGTACTAGGGTAATTCTACTCATCATTACTTATCGAGCCCCCATACATCGTTTTTCAACCAGATGAACGATAGTCGAAAGAGTTGCCACCCCCAGATTTTGAAAAAACCTCACACTTTAAAGTTATTAGTTTCGTACAAACAGGTACAGAGTATATTACAGTCGGGCTTGACCGACTTTCTTACTTGTTTTTAGGTCGTTACACTATAGTGCCCCTTAATCCGTTTCGAAAATGGTTTATGGTCATTTTTATGACGCTCTAAAATGGGTCAAAGGCTATGTGCCATGTCTGTGAACCCGTTGAAACCCGGTTTAACCCGGTTAAAAACGGGTTCAGAAATATCTGAAGCTATGAACTTGAAATTTCATGTGTATGTTAAATGGAACATTTAAGTGGCTTACGATCAATTCTGAACATTCTGATCCGGCACAAAAGTGGTTCAGAGCCATATCTAAAAATGTATTAATGCTTTGAACTTAAAATTTAGTTTGTTTGTAATAAGAAAACAGATATCCCACTGGTTCTAGACCGGATTCGAACACGACTGAGAACTATCGACGGTGGGGGAAAACCATTTAAAGGCATTCTCATCTATGGTCTCATCTATAGTCCTTCTATTTGATAACGATTAAAATTTTTTTGGAGACATAAAAAATATTGAATGAGTTGATATGGAATATCCCATATGTAAATTACTATTTTACATGTTTAATTGTTTTTCTTCATGAGGCACAATTGCGATCTGATTGCAAAAATTATATCCTACTGTAAAATACAGGAAATAAACTGGAGGTGTAGAAAAAGATTATCACCGCGAAAAAATTGTTTGGAAAATTCAATCATCATTTTTGGACCAAAGTTTTGGTAATAAAAATCTGCAAAAAATATTTTTAGAATTGTATTTTCAACACTTACAACATATATTTAACACATGAAAATCGGTCAAGCGGTTCTTAAGAAAAAACAGTTTTTCTGTTTAACTTTCCAGCCTCATAACTCCCGTCCAATTGCGATTAGGAGACTACAATTTTGGGAGAGTGAGTTTCTTATAGATGTTAATCAAACTTTTTAATTTGGTGCTGATAACTGCGGGTTCAGTTTTCCTATGCTTATTCTGCTATGCCCTTTTATGAGAAACTCTCTTTTAGCGCTATCAACATTTTTCAGTGGGTGATGGTATAGGTGATGGCTGCGTAAATACTAAATACTTTTTATTCAAGGTTCCAGAAGCGGCAATTGAACCGAGGCTTTTCTCTCAGTCTTCGGATTATTAAGCTAAAGTCGGTCTAAATTGTTACGTGCTTTATTCAGGTAGTTTATTATATCCAAATATATTCGATGCGAGTAGCAACTCTTTAAAAGTGCACTTACTCCCCCTCTGAACTGCCATGTCGCTAGCTTACAACTTCTACAATAACTCACAGCATTAGTCGCTTGAGAAATTGTCTGTTTACCTTGTTTGGGCAGTCGCAGTTGCCGTTTGCCAAATGGCACTCAACACGCTAAAAATATGAAAAATGAGACGCAGGAAGCGAAATTACAAACTCAGTGGCCGAGGCGGAACGTCCTGAAATCCTTGCTGCACCTCCAGACGGCAAAAAACCAAATGAAAAGTTGAAGTAATAATTGTGCTAGCGACGCGGGCGGCGGCGACGCTGCGGGGCAGCTTTACACATTTTCATTTGGTCATGTCCGGTCGACGGGTAATGTTTGTCCAGACGACCCCAAGTATGTCCATCTCCATACTTTTTTTTTGTGTGCTCTCCCTTCGCCTTGCACTCTGTCAACGACAAATGTTGCCAAAGCATGGCTGACCGCTGTCCAGGGACCAGGGACACCTCCGACGTCCTCGACGTCGTCGTCTAAGTGGGCTTCATCAGTTGCGCTTCGCTGGGCGACGGCAGCGTCATAATCGTCTTCGTTGTGTTTGCGGTTGCCGTTTTGGGGTCAAAGTTCAGGCATGTCGTTCCTCCAACTCTCCGCACTTTTTATTTATCTTTAAGATTTTCAACTCACTGCACAGGTTTTCTTTCTTTCTTTTTTTTTTTGTCAGGGCCAGGCTCTCCGCTCGCTGAGTTATGGCCACAACAATGCGTCAGTCTGGCTTCTTGGCTTGGCTTGAGTATAACACTGAGAAAAATAAGTTAGTAATTATTTGAATGCGAATAAATGTGAATATAAAGGAATATTGCCTAGTAATCTGGTAACCTACTCTGCCGGTTTTTCAGGGTAAGCCGACGGCAGCAGCCAGAGAAGTCGGCAGAACTCCATTTACGAAATATACTACGTTTATGCACAAATAAAAAAGAATCATGATTTTTGCCCTTCAAAGTATGCTATGTTAATGAATGTTAAGAATTAAGAAAAATATTTATTTTTTAGTAGCCTTAACACTTATTATTTTTTGTAAACCTTTGACTGGTCAAATAATCTGAGTGAATGTATAATGTGGATGCTGTCAGATGTAAGATACTGTCTTAACAGACTGTAAATTATCTTGTTTCAAAACTTAATAATTGAAGAAAATAAATTTTGCATACTTTGAGGGGCAAAAATAATGATTTTTTTATTAGGATAAACTTAGTAAGCAGAGAAAAGTTGTAAAGCTGACACTGGCAACTTCTCTGCTCCCGTTTCCGAACTTTTTTTAAGGGGTACATTTTCTGTAGCATACATTCGGGAGTCAGCTTTTGATACATATCTAACTTAATGACTATTTTTTCTCAGTGTTCGGCATCATAAAAAATATTATAAATATGTTTTTCCTTACTTTATGCCTATTTTTTCAGTGTAGACCAACTGCGTTTCAGATGTTTCGCCAATTCAAATCTTAAGGCAGTAAAATTTCCTTAGCTTACTTTTTAGAGTCCTTAAAATATAATTCATATATTTTCCCACAATTTCTAACTTAATGCCAAAATTTGTCTAAGTGTTCGCTATTACGATTTTTATGTTTTTCCGATAGATGCCTTACTTGATGCCGAATTTATTTCAGTGTATACCAACTGCGTTTCAGATGTTTCGCCAGTTCAAATCTTTAGAAGGGCAGTAAAATTTGAATAGCATACTTTTTAGAGTCCTTAAAAATATAATTCATATATTTTCTCACAATATCTAACTTAAGGCCAAATTTTTTCTCAGTGTTCGCTGTCACCATTTGCTTTTTTGTCAATGTCCACTCGTAGTTGCCATTTGCAGCGACTCAAAGTGCCTTCTGCCCGCATGTGTGCGTATACATATACTCGTATGTTTTGCGGCTTGACTTTGCCTTTGCCTTAAGTGGAAACTGTAGTTTTTCTTACTTAGAGTCCTGGCACCAACACGCAGACAGATCATAAAGATTTGTGTCTGCGTTTTAATATCATAAGTCAAGTGTTTGGTCGCAGTTCAAGAACTCACGTGGCCCGCAAGCCGCAGCCACTCAGAGTGGGTCAAGCAGGCAACTCTTTTTCACCTAAAATACAACAATAACAACAACAAACAAATGCTTAATTGAACAATTACGGGGAACTGCCTCAAAGAGACTTTTATCATTAATTTAATTTGTCACACTTTACGAGTCCAGACAACTTTACACTTTAGCCACAAAAGTGGAGCAGCTGTCCTGTCCGGTGGCCTGCGGTATATGCCATGCCATTTTCAATTTGGCTATGCCGGAAGTTACCTGCTGGCGCCAACATCTTACACACACACACATAGAGAAAGAGGGAGGGCGAAATACTGCCACAGCCGCAGCCACTGGCACTGAAGTCATTTCCTGTGGCACAGTCTGTTCTCGGACTTCAGTGTCCCATGTGGCCAACAGGGACTAGATTAAATTGGCATCTTTTGTTGTGGAGTGCCCGTAGTGACTTTGTTTTCACAAATGAGAGTGCAAGCAAATTAAAACTTCCCCCAAATGTGTGAGTGTGAGTGTGAGAGATCCTCTGGGGGTGCCCCCAGCTGGCTGCGGACTTTGATAAGCGCACATGTGGACTAGGGCAGCGAGGATAGGTAATGTTTTAGTGAATAGTTTTAATTGTACAAAGTAATCAAATAGCTGAGGAAATAGGGGCAAGCTTACTTCGACATGTTTGTATGAGGGCTGGCCCTTAATTAGTCTGATTCTTAATTTAAAAATAGTATTTTTTTGGAGACAGCTGAGAGCAGAGAAAAAATTATTCAAAAAATTTCAAAATTCTTGATAAAGTTCGAACTTCGATGTAGATCTAGAATCTTCCCTGTTTGGCCGATATGGGAAAGCCCTTTTTCAGTTCGAATTGTGTTAGTATTGGCTTGATTTCAAAGATTTCTCAAATAAGATAAACCGAAATGTTGAATTTGATAGAGTAGATTTTATATTTGTTATTAGGGCAGTCCGCAAGCGGCATCACAACGGGCCAACACAATGGCCTAAGTGTGTTGAAGGGTCTCCCCACCTTCAGCAACCGCCCTAACCTAACCTAACCTATTAGGGCTTAACACCGAATCGGAGTAGCATTGCTCCGTACATCCGAGTATTTTGGAACCTGAAGTGGAGTAAAATACAAAAAATCTGTAATCGGTTTAAAAACTTACCGTTAAGCGTCTTCATTTTAATTAAAGACCACCGAATTCAATATTTATATAAAATAAATAAGATTTATACTCGGTACCACTCGAAACCTCAAAAATCTGTTGATATTTCTCATTCACAAAATTCTAAAATATTTTCAATAACTCTTTAAGAGAATTTAAAATCTAGTTCAAGCCAGCTAATAATCACTTTCTACACTTGAACTGTGTATAACTTATTCAAAAGCGGATAAAATTAAGATATCGAACTTTCTACTTCAAATATACACACCAAATATTAAAATATTAGGTCAGAAATTTTCGAATATATGTCTCTTTACCACCTTGGATCTGGTTAGGAGTGGCTCGGAACCGATTTTAAAGCGGGAATATATCTAACTACTTATTACACTAGGCAACATGGTCCAGTTTGTAGAAGGAGTGTAGGCAATTCTAGATGATTTTTGTGTGATTAACACGATTCTTATTACCAAAATAATCCATCACGTCCGGAGTTTTAACAATTTGAGTCTGTATTTGGTTAAAGTGACTTTTTGAACATTTTATGGTATATTTTGTGGGCAACCCATACGTTTATATTATCGGACTGATATATTCTTTAGCTTTAAAATAAATTATCTCAAGCAAAGCATACTTTAGGCTGCAAAATTAAATCAGAGATTATGCATATTCTAAAAAATGGATTCAAAATGTTATAGCTTCGTTTAAAAAAATCACAAAATTATCACGGATAATTTATTTAAAGCTAATAGTACCTGAATAGTACCTGACGTTAAAATCAAGGATATTCAAAACAGACGTATTGGTTGCCCACAAAACATGGCTTAAAATGATCAAACTTGGCTACTTTTACCAACTAAAGGCTCAAGTTACAAAATCCAGACGTGATGGGGCATTTTGGAAAACTGATTTGTGTTAAGCACTCGAAAATCTTTGAGAATAACCGCCAACCATTCAATAAACTGAAAAAAGTTTTATTTTCTTGCCTTTTGCTACCGGCCTTCACACAAAATTTCAAGATCATAGCTCAAAAACTATCAGTGAAAGGGCTCTGAATCACCTTTAAACCGATTCGATTCGGTTTACAGACTTTGGACAATCTGTGAAAATTTCATGAATAAATTCAAGCTTTTTATTTTAAGATTAAGCCTGGCTTGTGCTTAGAATTTCAAACCTATCACAGTTAGGCTGCGTTCACACTATTCGACGCATGAGACATGATAATCGAGTAGGCCTTCATTTTGCCTTGTTTTTTCAATGTCAAATGACAAGCTTTTCAGAATGAAAACATAAAAACACAAGGGCCTACTAGATTATCATATCTCATGAGTCGAACAGTGTGAACCCAGCCTTAGTTCAAGCCCTTTATATTTGGCCCAAGTTTTTTTTAATCATATCATTCCAAATGTTCTTAGGCTGGGTTCACACTGTTCGACGCATGAGACATGACAATCTAGTTAGCCTTCATGTTGTATTGATTTAATTGTCAAATAACAAATTATTCTCAATGAAAACAAGATAGCATAAGGGCCTACTAGATTATCATGTCTCATGTGTCGAACAGTGTAAACTCAGCATTAATTTAATCCCTTTTTGAGATCACAAATTTATAAAAAAGGGAGCGAAAGCTTTTTTTTTGTTCGGAAGAAGACGATCCACTGCTGCGTTCGCTTTAATCTTTCTTTTTCGTTGTGAGCAAAATGAGTATTTTGAAACCAAAGCCATTTTAAGTTAAACGAGAAGGCAAAGCTAACTTCGACTGTGCCGAAGTTTTAATACACTTGAAAAACTTTTCTCCAACTGATTTAACCGGTAAAATATATATAGGATATAGATATCAGATATTTAAAATTGTTTAATCATTGAAAATAAAAATTTGATACCATAAAAAAACTTTTCTTAGTAAAACACATTTTCCGACCGATCGGTCCTATGGCAGCTATATGCTATAGTCATCCGATTTTGATCAATTTTTTCTGTATTATGTAAAGGCATATAAAACTAATATATACCAAGATTGGTGACGATTCGATGGAAAACAAAAAAGTTTTCCTCACTAGAACTTGTTTTTTGACCGACCGTTTATATGGCAGCTATATGCTATAGTCATCCGATTTTGATAAATTTTTTCAAAATTATATGAAAGCATATAAAACTAATATATACCAAGATTGGGGACGCTACGATAGAAGACAAAAAAGTTTTTCTCACTAGAAGTAGTTTTTTGACCAACCGTTTATATGGCAGCTATATGCTATAGTCATCCGATTTTGATAAATTTTTTCAGAGTTGTGCGGAAACATATGAAACTAATATATATTACGATTGGTGACGCTACGATGGAAATCAAAAAAGTTTTTCTCACAAAGACTTATTTTTCGACCGATCGTTCCTATGACAGCTATATGATATAGTCATCCGATCCGGCCGGTTCCGACATATTAGTTGCGTGCAGTAAAAAAGAAGATTCTGTGCAAAATTTCAGATCGATAGCTTTTAAACTGAGGGACACAGAAACAGACAGACAGACAGACGGACAGACGGACAGACAGACAGACAGACAGACGGACAGACGGACGGACGGACAAGCGGAAATGAACTCAGCTCGTCGTCCTGATCAAGAATATATATAGTTTATGGGGTCGGAAATGAATATTTCTATGCGTTACAAACTTCTGGGCAAAATTAATATACACTTTTCAAGTGTATAAAAAGGGCTTGAAATGGGCACAATGCAACTCAACTCAACCTCAGATAAGAAAATTTAAAGTATCATCTTAGACGTGTAGCAACAAGCGTGTGCGATGAATATGTGTGTGGATAAAATGCCATTTGTGTTTAGTTTAAGCTCTTAGGTTCGATTGAAAGAATTAAGGCTCCCAGTTGAGTTATTTTTTGGAATAATTAGATCCCGAATATTGATCTAGAATCAATCTATGAAAAACTTTAAAAAATCTATTCTTGGATTAAATCACTATCAGTTAGTATCAAGCTCAAATTAATCTCGAACTTGCCTTAAAATATCCTGCTTTGGAATTAGAACAAGTTCGAATATAAGGCTTCAGTCAATTTTTATGAGACTACCGTAGGATTAAGGGGCCTGAATGATTTTTTTGTCTAATCGAATCAAAATTTAGAAATTTGTAGATTTTACTGTCAAAAATTTATTTCAGCACCCCCCGAAATACAAAATCTAGCTACGGGCCTGCACAATGACCGTACTTAGACCCTTCCCGAGGCGTAATTTACACTAGGCTGCTTGGTTAAGTTTATAGGATATAGTTTGAACAGCATCAACAGCCACTTTTACATGTAAATAGGTGTATACCATACGCGGATCAAATTTGTTTCAAAATTGGAAAATGTGCAGCGCTCTTACTTGTATTAAATGCTCTGTTCCAAGTTCAACGAAATTCGAACGACAATTGCTTAATTTTACCGATGTAATAGAAAATTATTTTAAAAATCGTGAGAGTTCTAAGATATACTAAAAAGATTTTCCAAAATGTAATCGGATATTGGTAAGGTCTGAAATTGATACTCCCAAATTGTGTTTAATTGAAAGTTACTTTCATAATTGAAGAGAAAAGCATCTTGTCTAATAAAGAGGTAGCGCGTATCAAATATTACCCAAAGGAGTGAGGTACGCAAAGACTTGCTTTGATTAAACCCAGCAATAGTATGCTTACTGAGATTGGCGCTATTAACTGTTTGCTGTACACTTTACACAAATCTTAAGGCAAATGCTCGGTTCTCCGCTTTTAGCATTTTGCAGCAGCTTCTATGAATGTTGGGCCATCCATCAACAGCTTTTTATTGATAGCCTTTAATGTCAAGGAGCCCTTCATCTTCAAGTGCCTTGCACAAATCGTCGATTAATTAAATATTTACAAGCTCAATTGGGCGGGCAATGAATGCTAATTAATTTGTTGCTTTAAGTTGCCGGCCGAATGCTTTTCTTATCTTTACGCTTGAAGGGAATTGAGCGGCATTTTTGTTGGAAATTCAAATTGATTTCATAAAATTGGGAATGAAAATGAAACCAACCCTTTTGTTGAGCACTTCCGTCATCGCCTTGGTCTTCGTCTTGGTATGTCTAATTGAAAACTTTGTTGCTAAAATGTTTGAACGACAAGTAGAAAGTAAAACTAAGAACAGATAGAAACACACCCACACACTCACACACACACACCCACAAACAAATAGTTATCAAACACATGAAACAATTCAATAAATGTAACCAGATATATTTCTGAGGCTACAAAGGATAGTGGATTAGATACTTTCTGTTGCTGCATTCGAAATGCGGTTAATTTTAGGCAAAAGTTTTGCGCTCTTCAAAAGTTTCCACTTTGCTCTGGTTAATGCAATTGGACAAGTGGTTCCTTCCATCTGATCAACACAAAATGGTCACACAATACACAATTTGTTGGCCACGTTTCGCATATGAATTGTGTTCCCCCAGAAAATGCTCAGTCCCCGGCAAAAACAAGTTAATTAAACGTTTCCGCAGCCAAAAAGTTTTTTTGCATGTTATCACAGTTCTGGCATCGCTCCGAATCAACCCCGTCAGAAGCCAATCTCAAGGCTTTTAATTACGGAGATTTGTATGCCGTTACGGACTTTCACTTTTGCACAATAGCCACTTGACTTGTATTACATGTTTCTCAGTTGGGTTTTTATATGTAAATTTATTATTTATTAACATTAATTATGGTGTGGTCAGTGTGTGTGTATGTGTGTGTGTGTGTGTGATATGCTGTAATTGAAGAACATATAGAAATGAGGTTTGAGTTGGGATTGTCATCAAATTTCTTGTGCGTTTTACTACTTGCTGATGTCAGCGGCCTAATTAACAGGCTATTTGTTTGTGACAAAAACCACTTTGAACTGATACGAGGGTTACTTTATATATTGAGAGTTGACTTTTCCATCGGACCATAACATTATTGTCTGTCAATTAAGGAGAGGTTTCTCAGTAAATAAAAACCCCAATCAATTTTACTTTTGAAGCTAAATTTTGTATATATAACATTAAATATTAATATTAACATTAAATGTAAATATTAACATAATGATGGCTGAAAAAGCTTTCACAGTATTGGTGTGCGAGTATAATGCGACACAAAGCGGCTCTGACCTACTTCATTGAACGCTAGCCAGCGACTGATTGGCTCTTCTGATTTGTTTACACTCTTGGCGAAGGGCTCGGCATGCGTTCGGCTTACGGTTGCCATTACTTTGCTTTGCCATTTATAAAACAAATGTGCAGCCCATGTGTGTTTAAAGACTTTTTGCAAAGTTTGGTCAAGATAGCTTTAAAACTGAGGGAGGAGATAGCATAGAAACGCGAACAGACGGACGAACGAACAGACGGAAATGAACTGAGCTCGTCTTGCTGATCAAGAATATATATACTTTATGGGGTCGGAAATGCTTTCTTCTATGCGTTACAAACATCGTGACAATTGTAATATACCCTCTACAAGGGAATAAAAAATGTAATTAAAGAGAATTCAGTCAATTGATCAAACTTGATATTTCAAAGGCATATTAAAGTTGAAGGAAGTTGTTGTAAAGTTGTATTAAGAGCATTGTTCTGAAAGATGATTAGGTAAAAATTTAAAATTATTTCTATTTCAAAATTTTGCATTGACCTGAAATAAAGGGTGATTTTTTTAAGCGTAGTTTTTTTTTTTAAATCGAGTAAACACACAATTTGCATCATTTATTTAAAATTTTGATTGAATTCGATAAATTGGCCTTTGCCATTTACGTTTTAAAAGATAACTTCATAAAAATGTGGTCAGCGGCTCCGTTTCAAATGGTTCATTCGGAAGGTATAATTTTGGTGAACAAAATTTTTTATAAAACAGCGGATTTTTTATCGAGTTGTTATAAGGCCCATTCACCAAAAATAAGACGTTGTGGTAAGTCATTCAGCTTCAATTCTTGCAGAAGTTGTATTTTATAGGCTTTCAAGCCCAAATCAACACGTAAAATATTCCTTGTGGATGAGTAACACATGCCCAATTGCTGAGAACGGCGACGAATTGACATTTCACTTTTCATAGAGCACGAATATTGATAATAAATTTTAACAATTTCTAATCGTTGCTCGTTTGTAAGTCTTTTCATGATGAGATGGCAGAGTATACTGAAAACTTTTACCTTTGACAGATGACGTTTGGACGCCATTACCAATTAGTGCTGCCCACCTGTAAAAATTAACTCTTAAAAAATCCCCCCTTTTATAACGTGTAAGTTTTCAATTACTTTAATCAAGTCCTCTCCTTGTCCTAAAAAGTAGGCAACGATTTGGCTGGCTTAAACATTAAACAGTTTTACATGCATATACACTTAAAGCTCCCCACAGGGTGTGTGTGTGTGTGTGCTTACTTTGCACTTGTTTGTCGTTGTCGTACGTGTTAATAAAACTAATTTTATTAGCTAACTAGTGTAAGTAGCGGTTTCCACATGTTTGTTGTTTGTCTACGGCAGCCACTCTATGTTTTCTGGTGATACCTAAAACAACAACAGCAACAACAACAACAGCAACACATTGAACACGAACAACACACGTTTGGCATTAATTTAATCCTTCCGCAAAATAAAGTGATATCGCTCTCAAAAGGCAGCCACTAACAAGGCAAACACATTAAATATTTATGCATACATCAGCGCCCCGCTAAAGCACTCACACAGGCACACATATAAAATTAGTCCTTTTTTGAAGGGAGCTTTGCATATGTGTGTGTGTGTGTTTGTGAGGATTTTAATTGCTGTCGTCAAAAGCTGAGGTAAGAATAATTGCAAGATTGGGAATAATGTGTCAAGCTGGCTGTGGCTGAGGAGACACTGTCGAGCTGATTACATCAAAGACATAAAAGGCGCACACACACACACATACATACATATACAAAGGAGAGACATTCGCACTTTGAAGTGTCAACCGGCAAACGAAGGATCTGAAGGAGACAACAACAACGTTATCCATCAAGCCATCTTTCACTTTTGTCAGCGATATAACAATGGCTCTTAATTACACATGTGTGTGTGTGTGTGAGTGTTTGCCTGACACTTTTGCCCAACGCGCCACTTGTTGGCAAGTTTTTCGTCAAGTTTTTTTTATTCGTTTTTGCCTTTGACTCTTTGGCTCAGCATAATTAGTATATACTCAGTCACCCATACATATACAGTCCTTTAGGCCATATAAGGTCCAACAGGATGTTAATTTCAATTTAAATGCTCAACATCTTTTGCAGTTGCCACTTCTTCATCATCTTCTTTGCAACTCAATTGTCACACACGACGTCCTTAGCTGCAAGCGTTTCTCCTCTTTGTGTTGTCATCCTTCTTGAGAATCAAGACTCGAGACGATAATGTGGACACATGGTCCGAAATTGGAATTGTTCAAGTAAACTCAGTGAACTGACTTCCAAGGACTGACTTCCTTAGTTCACTTTTGGCTACCACTTTGACCTTTGCAGTTGAATTTTTGCCGCCTGTGGCATTGACTTTAATTAGATTCTTTTGTAAAAGTTTATTATATACTCGTATATTTGAATGTAAGTGTATGTGGAGAGCAATAACTGTAGGCCACTTGAGCAATTTAATAAGTTTATAAATGAATTCATTTTATTGCTTGTGTGTGTGTAAAAGTTAGGAAAGTAAGTATACAAAAGAATTAAAAAATATAAAGGCTCTAAGTTCGTTAAAAAGGGACAGAATGTCCAGGTGAATTCTATAAATTTCTGAGCTGTACCCACAGGTAGCTTTCCCACTAATCTATATGACAAGAATATAATTTCTAAAAAACAACAAGTACCGCAAGATAAAGATTGAGAAGAAACCTGTCATTTCCGGGTGCTGTGTCTCTGTGTACCAGAGACCTGACCCAAAATGCGATACGAGCAAGCTAATCGATCAACAGCTTCAAGATCATATCGAAAAACCATTCCTCTGTGAGCGCATTATTAAAATTGCGAGCATCTGCAATCGACGATGTGCTCGTTTTGCTTGTCGCTCATTGAGCACGAGTCGCAGCGAGCGATTGCGAAATACTCAATCGGCTTGCCGCGACCAAAAACATCCAGTGTTGTCATTTCCGCTTTTTTCCCTTCAAATTCAGCTTTTTTTGAAGTGTGATTGCGGGAAAAATTTTAAAACAGCGGGCAGCGGAATTCCAGCTTTTTTTAAATTTAAGCAGACTTTTTATACACTTGAAAAGTGTATATTAATTTTGCCCAGAAGTTTGTAACGCATAGAAATATTCATTTCCGACCCCATAAACTGTATATGTTCTTGATCAGGACGACGAGCTGAGTTCAATTCCGTCTGTCCGTCTGTCTGTATCTACGCGAACTAGTCCCTTAGATTTAAAGCTATCGAGCTGAAATTTTGCACAGAGCTCTTTTTACCGCACGCAACTAATATGTCGGATCCGGCCGGATCGTATGACTATATCTTATAGCTGCCATAGAAACGATCGGTCAAAAAATAAGTCTTCGTAAGAAAAACTTTTTTATTTTCTTTTTTATTAGTTTTAAATGATTTTACATATTTGTGGGGAAATTTATCAAAATCGGATGAATATAGCGTATAGCTGCCATATAAACAGTCGGTCAAAAAAAATAGTTCTATTGGGAAAAACTTTTTGTTTTCTTTTGTAGCGTCACTAATCTTAAAAATAGCTGCCTTAGGACCGATCGGTCGGAAAATGTTTTTCTAAGAAAATTTTTTTAATGGTATCAAATTTTTGTTATCAATGATTTAAAATTTTAAATATCTGATATCTATATCCTATATGATATTTGATATGCACATATCAAAACCAACTACACCAATTCTAGACCAATTATTAACAAATACCAGCTAGCAGCAAAAAAACTAACTAAGCTAAAGTCTAGCATTAAATTCTTGTTAAAATGCCGTAAAACGAAACTAATCCCTAAATTTATTAGCAATACAACGAAATGTAAGAACATATTTACAGACAGCCACGACTTGCCTACTGACATCAAACAAATACTTATTAGACATAAACATTTATTTCATACAAAAAATATTGGGCTTGCTCATCAAACATAAACACTACATACTTAAAAACAAATCGAAGAGATGAGAATAACAACAACAAAGCTGGAACAGCTGCTCAGCGCAGATGACTCTAAGGCATTCTTTGAGAGTGAGAGAAACATCAACAGCAACATAACAACAACACTGAAGAAACGACAGGAACTGAAACATGAGAGTCTGCGCAAAGAACGGAACTGAAATCTTTGCTCACAACAACAAACAAAAGGAATGGTTCGTAAACAAAACGAATGCAGAGTTCCCGCCAGACATACAAGCGTTACTTGCAAAAGGTCCAAAGTTTGCCTTGCCAGTGGACAACAAGAGTTTCCCTCTCTTTAAATCAGCCTTAGTCACAAAGAGCGAGGCAAAAAAGTGAGAGTGTATTGGTGTGCGAATATAATGCGACGCAAAGCGGCTCGAACCTACCTTGTTGAAGGCTAGCACTGATTGGCTTTGCTTGATTTTTACTCTCTTTGCGAAGGGCTCGGCATGTGTTCGGCTCGTGTCTGTGTGAATTTGCCGAATGTGTTCGGCCGTGTACGTCTTGGGTGACAACGTCTGCTTTAAATACATAGCAGACGGAGAGGAACTGGTACAAACTTTAGATGACAAAGAGCAACAAGAATCAGCACGGACAAGCTTCTCTTTATTAGTCAAAGACGCTAAATGCAAACAGAGGGAGAGTACAAGGGATCGTGCAATACTGGACACAGTGGATCAAACACGGAAATTATTAAGGATAAATGACAATGTTCTGATTTTAACTTCAGACAAAGGAAATAAGACGGTAGCAATGGAGAAGGAGGACTACAGGAACAAAATGATGGACATATTAGGAGACATGTGCACATACAGAAGATTAAGACAGGACCCAACAACAAGATTGCAGACAAAAAATAACAGTTTAGTGGACCAACTGTTCAAGCTGGAGCTTATTTCAAAGGCCGAAAGGAATAAGCTACTGACCAGCACAGCGCTACCACCCAGGATTTATGGACTCCCAAAAATTCACAAGGAAGGAACCCCTTTACGGCCAATTTGCTCTTCATTAGGATCGCCATCATATGGACTATGCAGATACATAATTAAAATATTGGAAAACATCACTGCGGACTCAACATACAACGTTAAAAACGCAATGGAATTCAAACAACGTACGAATAACACCGACATTTCTGACGAGGAAAAATTAATATCGTTTGACGTTGTATCCTTATTCCCAAGTATTCCCATAGAACTAGCACTGGACACAATAAGACAAAAGTGGACAATAATACAAGAATACACCAGAATACCCAAACAACTTTTTATGGAGATACTTAAGTTCTGCATTATGGATAACAGATATTTTAGGTTTGAAGATCATATCTACACACAATTAAAAGGCATGCCGATGGGATCTCCAGCATCCCCGGTAATAGCAGACATCGTCATGGAGGAACTATTGGACAAAACCATGAAAAAAACTCAAGTCCCCACCAAGATTGCTCACCAAATACGTGGATGATATATTTGCGATAATTAGAGAAAACGAAGTACAACACACTCTGGACTCACTCAACTCATTCCATAGAAATTTAAAATTTACCATTGAGCTAGAATCTGATGGGAAACTTCCCTATTTAGACACCACAATAAACAGACATGGAAACAAAATCAAAATCAAATGGTACAAAAAGCCCACAGCGTCAGGCAGATTAATTAATTATTTTTCTAAACACCCGAAAAATATAATCATCAATACAGCATTTGGCTGTATCCAACGCATGATGGATATCAGTGATGAGATATACCACGATGACATAATCTCAGAAATAAAACAAATACTAACAAACAACGATTTTCCAATGAGGATTATAAAAACACTAATCGAGAAGTACGGCACAACAAAAACAAAATCAAAAGATGAGATACAACCAAAAACATACAGATCACTGACATATGTTCCAAATTTGTCGGAACGTTTTACAAAATCGGACTGTTTCAATAAACAAAAAATACAAATAGCCCACAAACCCACGAACACGATGAAGAACTTTTTTAACAATACAAAGGCCAAAATTGCAACGGTGGACAAAAGCAATGTTATCTATAAAATACCATGTAACGGAGAATCAGGAAATTCGTGCAAGAAATTTTACATTGGGACAACGAAGTCAAAATTAAAAACAAGAATATCGCAACACAAATCGGACTTCAAACTACGACATCAAACAACCATACAAAAAACAGCTCTTGCGACCCACTGTATGGAGAGCGGCCACTCACCGAACTTTGAAGCAACATCAATATTACAACAAGAAAACCACTACAGTAAACGCTTCACTCTCGAGATGCTACACATAATAAACACGCCAACCAACAAGAGACTAAACTTTAAGACTGACACTGAAAACGTAGCTCATATTTACCGACATCTCTTAAATAACAACGTTTAGTAGCAAACTCCACGTCAAGCGGTACAGGCGTGTAAAACCATGTATGTAAATATGTTTCGATGTTGTTGTACAAAATTTAATGTAAAGAAATGTTAATGTTAAAATTTGGTTAATTTGTCAATTGTTCTTGTAGTGTCCCTGAAGACGGTTGCCGAAGTTGCATCCGAAATATATTGGAACAAAAAACAACAAAAAACAATTTTGTTTTTCTTGACCTCGAGCCGGCTAAAAACAACATATATCCTATATATATTTTTCCGGTTAAATCAGTTGGAGTAAAGTTTTTCAAGTGTATTAAAACTTCGCCACAGTCGAAGTTAGCTTTGCCTTCTCGTTTTCGTTTTTGTTTCTTTTATTTAATATAATGTGTTTGAAATATTAAAAAACAAACAAAAATTTATTTAAAAAAAAACAGCTTTTTTTCTTAGCTTTTCCTCCTGGAATTCCGCTTTTTTAGCTGTTGTTTTTTGTAAATCCAGCTTTTTTTGCTCAGAAAAAAATGACATCACTGAAAACATCACCAAGAGCTTATAACAAACAAGAATTAAAATGTGCGAGCAAAAGAGCCTTTAATTTTACTCCCTCTTGATTTTTGTTGTGGAGAGCGTGAAGATTACCAGCGCCGCTCGCTCGCCGCTCGTTCTAATCAATTATCATTTATATAAATTTCTAAATTTTGATAAAAATCCATTTTTAAATAAAAATTAGTTATTGATAAAAGTCCACGATTTTTTTTTTTTTGTTAAGCCTTAAAGCCCTTTAAACTCTTCTAGTGTCAAATTTTCCCTTCACTCACTAAATACCAGTTGACTGCCTCTCACCTCGAACTCAACACCAACTCCAAACCTCTTTATAAACCAAAAATTAAGTTACAAATAGTTTGCCTAATCTTATGTTTTTTCACTTGGTTAATCACATAAAACTTGCCATAAGCAGGCAAAAATCCAAAGCAAATCATTTCGCGCTTCGTGTGAGTGGATGAGTTTATTAAATGAAGTGCACATGAAGAAATGGGCATTAGAATTTCATGACTAGAATAAACATAATCAAAGTAATAACTTGAGCAGTCATACACCCCACTCCCCCATAGAGAAGCATGTGAAATTAATCTTGTTTATGTTTGTGAATACGAAGAACTCTAAGAACTCGTGTCGAAAGTTTTCTGCAACTTTGGGCTGGCTGCCTTTTTGTTGTAGTATTAGTATAAGTTTCGGGTGAAAAGTTTTGAGTGAAAATAAATAAAATCGAATTACATATTTCACTTTTCGGTTAGGTACATAAATAGTTTTTGCCATTGAAGTGGAAATGTGCAATTTAATTAAAATATTTGAAGCGTTTAAAAAACGTAGGCAAGTCGCAGGGCAAACGATATGCTAGGTTTCGACGGGGTAAATGGGAAGATGAGACACTAAAAAAATTGCTTTTCAGTTTTGCACTCCAATCAATTGCGAAGTAAGTGCTACGGTAAGTACAAAATTCTCATTTCTAGTACGATTTTTTCAATTTCGAAATACTTGTTGCCAAACTTTTTCGGAGTATATTAAGAATATTTTGAACTAATTCAAAATCTCTTATTTTAATATGTCGAACAAATTTTTTAAATTTGTCGTTATATATAAAAATAAACAGTTAATGCATTACTACAAGCAGTATTAAATCTGCCACCAAGGTCATGAATATTTAGACCAGCGGTGGGCACAAAAATATAACAGAAGGGCTTAGCAACAACAGATCTGATAGGGCGCAACGGGCCCCTATGTGCCCAACGCTGATTAAGACTATATTGCATGTCCACATCATCTCCAGCAATGCGAATTTCAATGGAAAAATGTGTTAAAATATGTGTGATGACCGCCCAGGCCGGCTAAGAATAATCACCTCCACCACCTTATAATGCGCGAAATTACTGACACTGTAGGGGAGCGAGTAGAAATTATTTTAAACAATTATTTGGATATAAAAGACAGTAGATAAAAACAAATTTAGCTACGGGCCAGCTTAATGTGTTTTGTACTTTCGTTTTGTATGCGATCCATGGACCACAATCTTTATTTATTGCAAATTGAATATGCAAATATAACGTAGTGCAAATCTTCTCAAGTTTCTGTGCAATCAGACTTAGTTTAAAATATGATTTTGCATAAAATCCGTGTTCTAACTTATTAGATGCTTGAAACTAAAATTGAATACACAAAATAAGTAAAAAAATGTTCTTGGTCTAATACCCCAATTTCACTACAGCAAATATATACATGTTACCTTTTCCTATTAGAAACAGATAAGTTGAAGTGGCCACATTTAACGAATTGTAAAAAATAAAAAGATAAAAATTTTGGAAGAAAATTTTTAAAATAAAAAAAATATATAATTAAAAAATATGTTTAAAAATAAATTAATATATATAAATTTTTATTTAATGAGATTTGGATTTTGAGGGGGGGGAGAAATTTAAAATTAAAAAAAAATTAATTAAAAAAAATTATAAAATTTATAAAATAATGTAAGTAAAAAAAAAAAAAAAAAAAAAAGAGAAAAAAAAAAAAAAGAAGAAGAAGAAAAATAAAAAAAAATAAAATTTTATATAAAAAAAAAATATGTATAATGTACACAACTAAAATAAGTGTTAATTCGTCCCGAGTTATTTCTGTGTTGAAAAACAAAATACTTTAAAAATACTTGAGTTGCTATCGATATCTCATAAAATTCAGATAATCACAATTTTTTAAATTATATATTCAATATTAATAAAATAGTTTTTATGTGATTCCAAAACTCAAATCCATATGTAAAGCCTCAAGAATCTATTAGAGGAGATCTTTGAGCATGGGCATATTGCTAGCATGGCGGCAAAATTAAAAAAGAAGCGAGCTTTGCCAACTTGTTATACACATGTTGACGAAACTAAATATGAATCGATCTTTAAATTTTCGTATAAATGATCGCACTTCGAACCAAAATTGTTTCACTTTATACGAAAAATGGCACAAGTATGCTCTGTTACTGGATTAGATGACGAAAGTAAGGCGATTAGAAACCGACTGCTCAAAGCCAAGTAGATTTAATTAGTACCATGTCATTTCACATATAAAGTCATTTAAGTTTGGTTCGAAATGCAGTAGTTTATATAAAAATCTCTAGAGATTTACAGGACACCAGAACCGAATGATCCATACCGTCGGTCAAAATGGTACGTCAGAAATCCAACATTAATTTATAAGCAAGTCGAAATTTATTTTTTAGCGTTTGTTTCTTTAAGTGTGACCAGGTCCGATAGATAACTTTCATTTGCAAGTTTGACTTTTTTGAACAATCTTATCTTTTTTGTGTTTTTAGGTACTCACTATAGCCGTAAAAATTGTGCGATTATATGCACACTCACTTTTCACGAAAATGAAAATCGCCTCGGCAAAAATTAGCACAATATTATTCAGAACTTTTTCTTGAATGGTCACTCTGTTTATTGTTTTTTTGATCAATCAGCAGTTGATGCCTCTATAAAAAGGTTTTTGAAGTCATTGGCTGTGTTCAACAGAAGAACTTGCTTCCTGATTAATGATTTATTTCTTGGTAATTTACATAGCCTACTTTTTCTATTAGGTTTAATATGATTTTCCAAATCTCAATTTATTAAGATGCTAAATAATACGAATAGTTTTTATTAAACTGATCAAGTGATTGATCAAGTGTCTCTGCTGAACGCGCCCATTAAATAATTTTTGTAGTGCTGGAAAAAAATAAAAAAAATAGTGGTAGCTTTTGGATACATTATGGTTTAAAACATAATTTAAGTAAGCCCAAGAACAAAACAAACTTGATATTTAAAATTCCCCCACCAGAACGCTGACAATCGTTTTTTTTCCTAAGTGTAGCAGTGTTTTATTTGTATGCTTGTGGGCGGAAATACTTACATAGGTGTTCCATAGACAACCCTTGATGGCTTATCCTTCGCCTTGTCGTTGGCATAATCTGCTTATTTCGCAGCATAAGTGAAAAGTTCTGTCAACAAAATCAAAATCACGAAAAATTTGTTTGCCGTTTAAATTCGATTTTGATCCTATTTATCCAGCAAATTGCAGCAATTGAAAGGATTTGCTAGGCGAGAAGCAGCAGATGGAGAAGTCTTGCCGGCTTCAACATTGTTTGCTTTCTGTTTTGGTGGAGGAGTGTTTGATTTTTAAATTACCTTTTATTGGTTGGCAAAGTGAGTGATGATGGTGATGTGTGTGTGTGTGCTGGGGTTAGGTGTAAACATTTGTTAAAGCATCAACATTATTGAGGCTTTAAGCTAGCTCAAGAAACCCCCAGACAAGATATTGAATTTCAATAGCTGCAGCTGCAAAAAATCACTTCCTGGCAAATTGTAGACGGCGACAACGAGCAGGAGGAGGAGCAGCACAATGACGACAAAGTAACAAAACACAAATGGAAATCAGCATTCGACGACAAAGAAATCCCCAAGTGCGGGTCAAAGAAAATAAAACTTTATGCAAATGCGCCACTTTGGCCGTAAAATGAAATAGTCTCCGGCCAAATTATACCTTGATGCCTGATGAGCTGCCTGGGCTCAAGGCAATTGCCGTGAATTGAAACAAAAGGGACTTCCCCCCCGCCATGCTAACGATTGGTAGTTTGGGAACCAAAGCAGGTGACTTTAACTTGCAAAACTTTTACATTTTACCTATTTATTTATATTTTTTTTGGGTAGAGCGAAAAGTTTTCACTCGGATGGTTGGAGGGCGCATAAAATGTCTACTTCATTACGGATGTTGTTACGGACACGTTTTTGTCGTAGCGGAAGTGCAGCCTTTCAAATTTTATACCGTTGGCGACCGTGCACATTTTTGACCGGAAACGGATGCTGTTATTAATTTGCAAATCCGCCGGAGTCAGGTATTAACACATTCCCAGCAGCAGAAGCAGCCGCAGCAGCATTCTTTTGCCATTCCTAATTAAATTTGCCACTTTATTTGCTCTGCCTTTCACGTTGCCATCTTCATTCCTTATGCTCTTTCAGTGTTGTCTTAATTGTGTTTGTGCTACTCTATTTCACCCAGGCACTGAGCCATTTTTCCTTTCCTCGAGTCTTGAAATAATACCAACTCATTTATGCCTCAGACTCAGCACAGAGAGCCACAGCCACAGCGTCTTAGGTGCCTGTTTGCGCTAAAATAATTGAATTAATAATTGCTGCGTGTGGTTTTCATGCTTTTCCAGCTAAGAAAAACCCAAGTGCTTAAGCCTGAGCAGAGGCGAGCAGAGACAGAGTGTGCAACTTTTATCTCATCCACCGTTCCCTCACTGGGAAAGTTGCTGGCATGCCTTTACTTACACACTGATTTAATAAATTAACGTTAATTAGCTGTTGTGGTCGATGGGCGGGGACGGGGACGGGCCTTAGCCTTGTCTTAGCTTAAAAGACAATAAAGCTAAAATCCAGCACGCAACGTGGCAACTTTTGCCCTGGTACGTGATTTCCGTGGCTCCTGCAAGATTTAACCCAACAACATTCGATATATGAATTATGAGCTGTCGGAGCAGCAAACGGATAAAGCCAGCATGACGGTGTTGTATTTTTTATTTTGAACCGATAATTCATTAATGGAATTGGAATTTTCCCTTCCCGCTGTTTGTTTATGCCATTTTAATTAGCCAAATGAGTAGACAAGAAGTGAGAAGTGGCAAGATCGAAATCGAAAAACAAACAAGTATTTGAATGCTATTCGTACAAATTTTATTTTTACGAAGAAAACGAAAGTGTACGTTTAAGTCAGCTCTGCTCGATAATGATTTAAATATATGTCAAGAAGGTTCGAACAATCCATCTTCAAAATTGTGGGAGATATGAAGTTTTTTCCAAATTGCGAGGGGTGGCAACCCTACTATCGTGTTCATCTGATCGTAAAACGGTGTATGGTATAACTATAAGTAACGATGATAAAAATATATTTGTAGAAGGCTCGAACAATCGACTGGACTATTAGTAAGCATTCACTTCAATATATACTCGTGGTATTCCAAACGACTCTGACTAACACTGGTCACACTACAAATTGGCTTTTCCGAAATATAAAAAGCATCGCTCATTATTAATGGTTAAAGAAAAAGTTTCTTATACTTTGATTTTTTAAAAACTAAAATCCCTTTGGTCTATAAATTAAAGAAACTCTCTTAAATTAAGTCTTTATTTTGGCCAACTTTCTTCTAATGCGTTTCACAAATTGGCATAATCACGGAATGGAAAATAACAGCATTCACATATCAGCCAATTTCTTGTAAAACTTGGCTCCGCTCCAAAAATCAGCAAATAGCTAGCTGGCTAGCTGGGTCGACTCTTTAAGTGCTTTTAATTATGTCCACTTAAAACTCAATATCGCAAGTTTTCGAAATGCACAAATCACTGAGTAAAAAGCCACACGCATCGGTCTCGTCATGGTCTCTCCCTTCCACCTCGAAGTTGGGTGCAATTAACGGGATATCGCACTGCGCTCTAAATAAAGCATAACAATTTATGAAATTTTAATTTTCTACACTTAATAACACGCCAAGTTATGGGCGCGACAAGTGAAACGGACCCAAGCCAGATGACGCACTGTGACGCGATTTAGCCAAAAATCAAGATATTTGTGAAATTTGTGGAGGCTTGTCGTCTTGATAAAGGTAGAAACTTTAAAATTGTTATAAAATAGGTCTATACGGAGATTACGAATTGAATTTTCCGGCACCATGAATTGGTCTAAGCAACACTTGTAAGGAGAGACCACTGAAACTCTGGAGATGGCAGCAAAACCTCGCTGATGAGGAAATCTGGTTATTTCCGAAACAGCTGTACGAGGAACCATGCTCATATAGGATATAGATATCAGATAATTTAAATTTTTAAATCATTAATAATAAAAATTTGATTTCATAAAAAAACTTTTCTTAGTACAACACATTTTTCGTCTGATCGGTCCTATGGCAGCTATATGCTATATTGATTCGATTCTGATAAACTTTTTCTGTATTATGTGAAAGCATTCTCACTACGAACTAGTTTTTTGATCGACTGTTTCTATGGCAGCTATAAGATATAGTCATCCGATCCGGCCGGTTACGACATATTAGTTGCGTGCAGTAAAAATAAGACTCTGTGCAAAATTTTAGCCCGATAGATTTAAAACTAAGGGACTAGTTTGAGTAGAAACAGACAGACGGACGGACGGACAGGCGGAATTGAACTCAGCTCGTCGTCCTGATCAAGAATATATAGTTTATGTGGTCGGAAATGAATATTTCTATGCGTTACAAACTACTGGGCAAAATTAATATACACTTTTCAAGTGTATAAAAATGTTGGAAAATACTGCTCCTGTACCAGTCCCAGCTCCCTGAACCCAAATAACTGATCCCAGATACCTGATCCCAGATCCCTCATCCCAGATGTCTGATCCCAAATCACAGATCCCTGATACTAAATCCCTGATCCTAAATCCCTGACCCAGATCCCTGATCCCAGATCACATCCCAGATTCCTGATTCCAAATCCCAAATGCGAGATCATCCCAGATCACATCCCAGATCCGAGATCCAAGATCCGAGATCCTAGATTCGAGATCCCAGATCCGAGATCCCAGACAAGATCCCAGATCCAAGATCCCAGATCCGAGATCCTAGATACCTCATCCCAGATCACAGCCCAAATCAGAAATCCCTGATCCTAGATCCCTGACCCGGATCCCTGATCCCAGATTATTATTATTTTATATAAAATAGTGTTGGAAAATACTGCTCCTGTACCAGTCCCAGCTCCCTGAACCCAAATAACTGATCCCAGATACCTGATCCCAGATCCCTCATCCCAGATGTCTGATCCCAAATCACAGATCCCTGATACTAAATCCCTGATCCTAAATCCCTGACCCAGATCCCTGATCCCAGATCACATCCCAGATTCCTGATTCCAAATCCCAAATGCGAGATCCGAGATCCCAGATCCAAGATCCGTCATCCCAGATCTCTGATACCAAATCACAGATTCCTGATCCTAAATCCCTGATCCCAGATCACATCCCAGATCCGAGATCCTAGATTCGAGAGCCCAGATCCGAGATCACAGATCCAAGATCCCAGATCCGAGATCCTAGATACCTCATCCCAGATCACATCCCAAATCAGAAATCCCTGATCCTAGATCCCTGACCCGGATCCCTGATCCCAGATTATTATAATTTTATATAAAATAGTGTTGGAAAATAGTGTTCCTGTACCAGTCCCAGAACCCTGATGCCAGATCCCTCATTCCAGATCTCTGATCCAAGATCCCTCATCCCTGATCCCAGATACCTGATCCCAGATACCTGATCTCAGATAGTTGAGCGCAGATCCCTCATCCCAGATCCCTGATTTCAAATCACAGATCCCTGATCCTAGATCACTGACCCAGATCCTAGATCTCTGACCCAGATCCCTGATCCCAGATCACAACCCAAATCCCTAATTCTAGATCCCTGATTCCAGATCTCTTATCCAAGATCCCAGATCCCTCATCCCTGATCCCAGATACCTGATCCCAGATACTTAAGCTCAGATCCCTCATCCCAGATCCCTGATTCCAAATCACAGATCCCTGATCCTAGATTCCTGACTCAGATCCCTGATCCCAAATCACATCCCAGATACCTGATCCCAGATCCCTGATCCCAGATCCCAGATCCCTGATCCCTGATCTCAGATCCGAGACCCATCTCAGAGCCCTGATCCCAGATTAATCCCAAATCCCAGATCCCTGGTCTCTGATCCCAGATCCCTGCTTGCTTATGCTTATATAATGCAAACGAAAATCAGCACAAATAAAAACAAATCATTGAAACAAAGAAAATCTGACGCAAAAAAGCTGTCGCAAAGAAATCAATGTCAACATTTTTCTCGTTTTATTCCCCCAGCCAAACGTCCGCTAAAGAGCTTCGCTCTAAAAAACCGTTCTAGTATCGAAAACAGAGCCTTTATAATTGGGATCGAAAAAACCAGATTCATTCCCAACCACAAATACCGGTACTCTTTCGATTTTTTCTTAAATTTCTCCTACTTATTTTAGAATATTATAAAAATATATTTAAACTGGCAATATAGATAGGTAATAGATTTATTTACAGACGCATTCAATACAGTGATACACTCAAAAAAAAGTTTGTCATAAAAAACAGCATTTTTTTTTTAAAAAGATAATTAGAGAAAGATTAATTTAGAGAAAGATAATTAAAGTAATAATTTAAACGGGTCAACGTCGATTTTAGGGCCTAATATCTTAGATCATTTGTAATATATTACGGCCACACTTAGTGCTACATTCGAATGTTATTTTTAAGTACGAACTCTAATACTCGATCATACTAAATTCTTAAGTCAGATTTTATTTAATTTATTGTATAAGAGCGTTTTAAGGGCTGCAATTCCATTTTGAGGAACTCAAAAAATATTTTACGGCCATCGCATATTGGGACATATTCCTAATGCATGTGTTTCCATCCAGCTTATTTTATAATAATAATTAATATAATACACTGAATACTTATAAGCTTCTGCGATCTAATCATAAATTAGCAATTATAAACGTTTATTATCTTAAAATAAAATATTTATACTTATGCAACCAGTTTTTAGCTAAATCGCACCACTGTGCGCCGCATAGAGACATCAATGTGAGAGACGACTCTGGGGCAGGTGGAGGAAGAGATGACAACTGTGGCAAAAAAATAAGGCAGAAGTAGACGCTGCCACGTTGGCATAATTAGAGTTGGTGGCTATATTTGGCAACTGTGTGAGGATTTGTAGAGATTAGGTTAAAAGTATTTGTGGCAGGTACAGATTCACTTTGGTTCCACATCTCCCTCCTCCTGGGCAGGCAAATCGACATCACTCAGTAGTTGGTCCATCAAAATCTGCAGTTGTGCCTTGAATTCAGCTTGAAGACGCTTCTGTTCATTTGTCTGTTGAGTGACCAATTGCTGGAAACGTTGCCGGTGCTGTTGTTGCATTTCATCCAGTAGCTTACGCTTCAGACGATCTGCTTGATTGGGAACCGGCTGCGGAGGCTTCAAATGTGAGGGGTGGGCTTACTGGTGATAGGTTTAGGAGTAAACTTTTGTGTAGGGGGATTTTATTAAACGGGGGCTGTCTTCTATATTTTTACCCAACTTCTTCAATTGAGCATTACGCTTTAGGGAGGCACGAGGATCATAGTTAAGCCGCCTTTGGGCACTGTTAATTGGTGTCCCACTATTCTCTGAGCATGAGAAGAGGCATGAGCTGCATAGCTCACCTGGCTGGGAGGACCTGTAATTTTATGAGGAGTCTTAGCCAAGGTAAGCTTCTGCTTGAACTTGTTCTTGGCTGGCTCCTCGGGCAACATACACTGCTTCACCGTTATCTTAGGATGCTCCAGGTTATCCTGCTCCTGCTCCTGTACATTCACTTCTGGTCTAACAGATGAGCTACAGGAAAGGAGGAGGCTTGAAGATTGGGTGAAATGGGAGCATAATTCTGATGTTGCTGCCAGAGTTGATGAGGCAGTTTCTCCGTGCGATCGCCGGATTGATGACGTGGTAAATTCTTGCGTAAGGCAGGCATCAGCTGAGTTTTCAAAACTGGACTGGTAATAGCTCGCTGTATACGCTCATTCTTGAGTAAATTCGTTTGCAGTAGCTGGGCATCATTTATCAGTTGCAACATCCTCTTGTGTTCCTCTACCTCTGCTTCAATTTCGAGTTCAGCTTTAGTACGAGGCTTTTGTTTAGGAAGCACCCTGGGACTTTTGAGGAAGCTGCTTATTACCTTGGGTGGCGTTAGACGTGATAACCAGGTTATCTTCAAGGTGGCAAACTTAGGCGATTGATAATGACAGACAGCATGCTGAACCATTGTCAAAGGTGGCTCTTCTAAAAGCAGGCCTTGAATAACCATTTTTGGACTAGGTTGGCGTATGGCCTTAACTGGTCTGATAATCGCATTGCAGGTATTATCATAGATCAATGTTTCCGAACGCTGTAAATGCTGCCGAAAGCGACCCATTACCAACAGCGAGGGAAGATCTGTATTAGTGCTAGCCTCCACATAGCGATTACAAGCATTTCCACCCCTAAGACGCAAGTCCACTTTTGGCCTAGTATTTGTTTCAATTCCGGTACATTTCGCTTTAGATAACAACTGAGATTTGCCCAATAGATAATCCTCAATGGCCAAGGCGGTCAGGCGATGTTGTTGCATCTCTATACGTCGCTGATTGGTCATCTGTAAAAAGAAAACAAAAAGGAAACGAGTAATAAATTTGGAAATCCTGATCTCACATGAAATTTTAGGCATTTTATGCAGTTTGATAAGTCGGTGACTTTTTAAATTTTCCGCGAAATAATTTTAAATTAAAGATCGGCATTGGGAACTAAGAAGTTGCCAGTGGCGACTGAGAAAATATTTGGTTACATTAACAGAATACGGGCAGAGAGCTTTCAAAAGCTCTTATTTAGCCTTTAATTTTCTACTCGGCCTGGCGAAATCATAACTGGTGCGGCGGTGAGGGTGGAAATTTGTCAATTTGGAGCGGAATTTAGGGGAAAGGGTTTAACAATTAAACTTTGTGTATTTGAGTCGTATGCGCATAGACTGCTATGTGTCAGTTGCACACTGAAGTTATGTCAAGTAGACAGCTTAAAGCGGGGCCTCTAGAGATTTCCCTATGGGCGCAGACTGAGAATGAAAAGATTATAAAGCTTGTTGGTTGGAAGTGCTCTACACACTGGCAACCTTGGTCTGCTGGCTTAAAAAACAATTGCAGCGAATCTAATGCTACCGACTTAAAGGGGCACACCTAGTGTGAAATTAAAAAAAATAATAATTTTTTCATATTTCGATAGATTACACCTTAAAAAATAACATATTAAAAATGAAATATCGATATTTCAAATAGTTTTGAGTAATAGCCACTTAAAGAGAAGCCGAAGTTATAGCCACTAAAAAGAAGAAGTCATGGTACGGACAATATCTTCGAGTTTACAGAGTTTTTCATTTTTTTGAATTTCATCCACGGAGACGGCCGGAATTACTGCAGCAGTGCCTCCACTGCCTCCCACGCCTCCACTCCACACCTTTTTTTCAGGCCGTCGGAGATCGTGTATAACTTAACAAATATTAATATTTTTTTTTCAAAAATTTCGCTGTATATTCTTAAAACGTATAAATATACATACAATTAATAAAGTAGTTTTTTTTTTATAAAAATTCCCAAAAATCAATTAGGTCGAATTAAGAGGTCAATGAGGTTTTCAATGATTTTTCTCTTTCTTACCTTACCCTGTTGCGTATAATGTTACAACCTGGAAATCAAACTGAAACCGAAAAGGAAACCGTATATCGCAAATAACTGTTTAGGACTCAGAATCAGAACCGTAATCGGAATCAATGTTTTGCATACTTGGAGATCCGGTATTCGACAGAACAGAACTGAATCCTCATACCAGTACTATTTCGGTTCAAAGTATTTGTTTATGTTTAAGTTTCATTGCTTTAATATCTGGGATTCTACCACCCGTCTTCCGATCCATGCCTTCTCTTATGAACCGCCGAACTTGCAAAGGATTTTTAAATTATACCAGTCCCTATCGGTGTTTCGAAATAAAAACCAAGGTACCAATAAGGAATTGAACGTGACAGGTCACGACGTGATCGTGAGGAAAGTCCGACTTTCGTGCGTGTATATCCGTGATCTGTAAGTGGTTCGTGCGTGTTAGAGTTAAACATCGTGAATATAAGTCAAGGAGTATTCACGAAATGGGTTTTCTGTTATATTTGATTAATAATATTATTCCTAAAGCTGATTTGCTTTTGAATTCAAGAATCCGCTGCTTGCAGCTGCTCCATACAAAAGGCGTAGTGTGGCCATAAACCATAATAAAGTCTCTCCATGCAAAAATTCGTAGGTGGATGGTGCGTGATCATTCGTGGCCCCTCCTTTAATCGTGCATTAATCCAACGTGACGCAAACCGCTCAAAAAATTTTGTGCGTGAATCGAGAGTCTGGATATTTTTATTTCGTGAATCATGCGTTACGTGAAGAACCTCTAAAACCGAATTCAGAAACAAACTATAACCTAATCTAAACCTTTTACCGAAACTTAAGTTTCAGTACGCCGCGGCGTTTTTGAAGGTACAACGATCTCTCCAAGATAACGTCTGCAGAACTGAGATATGTCGCTCTTGTGAAGTTAACATTTTTGAAGAAAGGAATAACTCAATAACAAATAGCATCGCAGGTGGAGAATATAAGATCATAAAAGACTAATGTTTCTGCATAATAAACTCCAAACTTGCTTATTGAGTTATGATAGTCTTGAAGTGAGTGATTTGCACAAACGGAGATGCATTATCATCGTGGACATAAACAAATACAATATGTTAACAGGTATGGCTTCTAAAAATATTTCGACTGTGACAAGTGTAAACGAAACTAAAGAAAACCAACTTTCACTCTGAGTGCTATTTCAGGAAGTCACCTTCAATAAAATTAAACTAGACTTAGTAGATGCCATTCGTAGAAATATATCTATCTAAGCGTGTTTTCTCCATCTCTTTCCTGTAGTTGTTGTTCGACAAATTAATTTCTTCTAACAAAATGGTGGCTGGCAAAAACAGTTTCTGGGGATTAATTTAAATTCATTTCATACTTACCAAGGTGGAAGTAGGCTAGCACTTTGGGCTAAACATGGACAATAGTTGTTACGACCAGCTTGCTCTTCTTAGTCAACTGTAAATTGGCTTCTTCCACTAATTGGAGTAAGATTTCCAATTATAAAAATTTATGTTTCCACCTAAAATATTCTAAATAGATTTTCCATATTTGGATAATTATTTGCTATTTTTCTATATTGTAATTCAAGTTGACATTGGATGAAATGAGTTTAAAGTGTGAAAAATTTTACCTTATTGTTTTGTATGCTCCCCCCCACAAACAGACACACTAGAGCACACATCAGGACTAAGGCTGACAAATGTCCTGTACCCAGCCAAGCATTATAATTTAAAAATACAGTCCACTCTACCGGCAAGCCTTGACATCGTCCCATCAGACGGAGGACAACTTGTGTGTACTTCCAAGAACAGAAAAAAAAAAAAATGCTTAAATTTCTTGCTGGTATCGGGGGTGCTGTAGGTGTGTGATTTGTTTTTAAACTTTCCAAAACTAATGTGCTTACGTTCATTGCCCAATTTGTCACATTGTCCACCCACACATGATTTGGCATGGATGTCACGTAGCATTTTCACTTGCATATTGCCCAATGAAATGCGACAATTTTCCACTAAATTTGGCTTGTCAAACATATTTTTGGGTTGCCCTCATAAAATTCAAATTAATACATTAACAACTTGTGATAAGCGGAGCGGGGGTGAGATGTTCAGGTAATAAACCCAGACAACACGGCCCATTGTCGTTAAATCTGACGAGACTCCAAAAGTTGTGCTGTCTGTAATTTGCTTCAAGTGGCAATTCGGGAGCGGCCAAGTGGCTTGGTAAACGGTAACTGAACTTGGGATTACAGGAAACAGGCATTAAAGTCAGTCAGTCAGCCAGTCAGTCAGGGGGTAGTTAAAATGCACCACAAAGGTATTTATCTTTCATCTTGTTGCTGCGTAGATTAAGTGTTACTCGCAAATTAGGTGAGTGTCGTCGCGTGACACGAGACGATAATAATGATAATGAAGAAGGTTTGGCCAAGCTAAGAGGGAGAACAAATCTGCGAGGGGAGGCGCCAACTACATCAGATTTTAATAAAATAAATCTTAGAGATTGTTTTTAAATTGCTTTAAGATTTTGAGTAGTTTTGAGAGATTTACTAATTTTAAATGTAGAAACGAAGAATGAAATAAAATGTTCAGGAATAAAAAAAAAAATTTCAAAATTATCAAAAAGATTTAAATTAAAGAACACTTAAATTTGGGAAAAAAATTGAAAGAAGTAAAATTACAGAATTTATTTAATATATTTAAATTATGAAAAACCACACACAAAAAGACACAGAATACAAAAATTGGGAAAACAGCTCTGAAGAAAAAACAGTAGACATTAAGTTTTCTATCAACTAATCCATGACTAGAGGTTGACAACTATCGATAGTCACACCATCGAAAGTCAACGATAGTTTTGTAGTGATAGTTTTCGATAGTAAGTTAATTTAAACGCTTATAAAAATTTTAAATTAAAAAACGATCTGAATAATTGTCTACGACACATTTGGTTTCAACGCAGCATTAATATAGTTTGTGGGTTTCAATTTATACAGATATATACCATATGTTTTTAAGAAATCTGACTTTGAACCAAGGGTCTAGAATTGCGACTGTTTTTTGCTGGTGTTATGTTTTTAATCTGTTTTCGTTTTTTTTAGAGCTGAAATACCGAGTATTTTGGCAATATATTATGAGCCTACTGATACCGTAGTCTTATAGTATGGGTCAAACCTATCCGAATCGCTAAAGATTTAATTTTTGACAGAGCTCGCAACGATTTTAGAGCGCGGTTATTTCAATATATTATTGAAATTTTTTTATATCTGTCAGCTGGAACAAAGCAAAATATTAATTAAAAACCCCCGAACCCCCACCCCCCGATATAGAACACCCCTTCCCCCCAAACCCCCCAGTTATTCTCATTTCGGTACGTCCCGGAACCGGTACCGGAACCGATATTCATTTTCTGGTTATCCCTGATTTGTAGATAAGGTGGCGAACAACATTTTTATATAACACGTGAGAGCTGTATTCCGATTTTCGGATGGCATTGCCTTGTACTCTGATTTTGTGAGTAGTTATTGGAATATACATCTATGAACACTACACATGCAGACTGACACCGCAGTCGCGACTCTGTACAAGCGATTAATAATTGTTCTGTTGCAGACTGATATAAACGATCATTGTTCAATGTCAAACTTAACTTTTAAAGAAAAATTGTGTCGAATGATTGGATCCCGTTTCAGTGTTTATTTCTGGAGAGTAAAATGGCAAGCACTTTTGGATGGTTAAGACCAACAAATTGGTAGAATGAAATCCAACTATACATTCTAATTTTCTAACTTTGTTTCCAAATTTAGCTTCAATCAGATGGCATTAGAATTTTTACAATTGCTGTCTAAAATTAAGACAGCTTTTATAAGCGTTCAGCTCAGAGCTTTCATAAGTGTTTCTATTCAAATGAAGTATTTTGCTCAAAATAAATTTTTATGTCATCTGGCAAGTACTGATCTCATGACATTAATATTTTTCACCACAATACTTCATAAAGTAGATAAAGCAGCATAAATTTCCAAGCACACTAAGTGTTTCTATTCATATGACATCATTGTGCCGAAAATGTGATCTGAGAATAGGCCCTAGATCAAATGTGTTTCACTTCGTGGAAATGGAGCTATCAGCTGTTCTTAAATCCACTAAGGGGCCACTTTCTCATGTTCATGATTTTCAAATTTTGTTGGATATACAGAAAATTTATATTGCCTGCTTTTAGGCCACTTCCAAAATCCCTCTGGTATTGTCTGTAAGCAAAATGTTGGCCAATATTCTACGTTCCATTTCGAGCCTCTAGATCTTACCATATTAGAGATCTGTTTCTCCGCTGACTAAATGGACTCAGGTGTTCGATACTTTCTTCTGGTGGTTACATTCATGTGACGAATCAGGTATAAAAAGTACTGAAATATGAAGATACGTTGCTTATTAGGTAGGTGTAATTCGCTACCAGCTACTTTTTTTCTTGCTTAGACATTGACGTACGTTCAAGCGGCTAAGCGACACCAAGCCGAAGCTTGTTACACGCGAACCCTAGGCAAAAATAGCGGGAGCGCTGCCACAAACGTGCGACACGAAGACGCGTAGAAAAAAAATTAAAGCAAACTATGGGCTAAATACTTTAAAATAGAGGTTTTTATAGCAGAAATAATAGCTTCTAGACTAATAACTCGAAAATTCTTGTTTCTGAAATATGCAAACCGGTGTAGTGCGTTCAGTTAAAACAGCAAAGTCTCTACATTCCCTATTGAAAGCTTGATCACTTTTCAGTATTTTTATATTTTCTGTTATCTTGATTTGCTTTTCCCAATTCTCCTGATTTCTTTATTTTAATGTTGAAGCTTGAATTTTTTACAATTTGCATTTTCCTAATTTAGATATATCTTATTTTTATAACTGAATATTTGTGCTTATTATGGAATATCTAATTTTAGATTCCTACTTGCATTTTTAGTTTGTATATTTTTTGTAAATTCTTCTCTATTTGTTCTATTTTGTTTAGGCCTTTGCAATATTGTTCACCACATTCACTTACCTCTGACTGCGTCCACAGTATTTCTGCATTTTGTTGTCAGTAATTGTCTTCTTAACCCTTGTCTACCCAGACAGACACTTTAATTGGCCTTTCCTGCCATGTGCCAAAAGAAACGGGAAACATCTACCATTCTCCGCCCACTACTGTTGGACGCCCACAAAGCTAGAGCAGGACAAGTTTACAGTTAAACAAACTTGAAAGCTGAAACTCAATTTTTGCACAACAATGCGCTCATAATTACTCCAGTCAGTAGGGAGGAGGAGGCCAACATCAAACAAATCACAAAGTTTAAATCTTAAGGCTAAGCCCTGGCACGGGGACGGGGACGGGGACAGCAGCTGCAACTAAGAACACACTCCCACTGACCTCCACATTGTACACGGGCTCATTCAATCGTCAGTTCCAGCAATTACACGCATTTTTCCGCAATTTAAACCAAATGCTAACGACAGCCAACAAGCAGTCAGCAAACCGACGACCGACAAACGACAACCTTTACCGCACCTTCAAACAATGTTCGAGAGGAAGGAGATGGAGGAGGACGGCGGCAGGGCAGGGACCAGCCAGGCGTTTGGTGAACAAAAGTAGCATACTGTAAATCAAAAAGTAACTTGCTTGCCATACGGATGTCATTCGTTGCAGATCGTTCGAGCGCAAAATTTAACAATGACACAAACACAAACTTTAGCCAAAAGCTGCGTAGGACATTGGACATGATGACGCACAATAACGGGCGCAAGATAATACCTTACACACACCTAAAAACCTACAACAGAGTTTTGGGATTGGGCTAGCTTTTTAGCAAACATGTTTTGAGCATAGGGGCAGCAAAAGTTACTCATGCAGAAGCTGTCCTGTCCAGCACTCAGAAAATGTTGGAATGCTGGCCCGAAGAAAGGGTGTGCGGGCGGACTGGGTGTATGCGGCGGCAACACTTAAAAGTCACACGGGCGTGGCAAGTTAAATGAAGTGCACAATTGATGTGGCCATTGTGTGTGTCGTCTCCAGCTCAATGTAGGTGATGTGGATGACCCTTATATTATGCTGCTGCTGCTGCTGCAAGTGACAGAATGTGCGTGTTGCCAGTGGATGACGGTAAGGTAAGAGTGCAAGTTAAGAAGAGAAACACAAATGGCACCAGCTGTTGCCTTAGCTCCACCCCACCTTTAGCCAAAAGAAACCGCAAAAAATTCAATCAATAACCGTAACGATAACATTGTCAGCAATGGAGAAATACAAAAAGTGTGAAGAATTTGAAATATGCAGAAACACATACTTGTTATACCTTTCATGGATGCGATTTGTACGGAAGTTTAGCCACCGCTTAAATCAAATACATGAAATAAGGTAGGATCTTAAAATCCGATTTATACAAGGGTGATTTTTAAGCAGCTATAGGAAAGTTTTTCTCATGGGGGTGGAAAAAAAATAAAAAAAAAAAAAAAAAAAAAAAACACATGAAACTCAGAAAATGCATGCAATCTTTATTTGATAGGTAGAACGGTTTATATAATATATTGTTTAAAGATTATTGCAAATATTTACCGCGACTGCGCCTCAAATGGTCCATCCGCTTAATTTTGGCATACTCTTTTAACATTTCGGCCCGGTATCTCACGAAGAAATGCTTCAATGTTGTCTTCCAACGCGTCAATTGAAGCAGGCTTAGCCTGTACGGACATGAGCTTTAAAATAACCCCACAAAAATTAGTCTAAAGGCGTTAAATTTTCACGATCTAGAGCGGTCAATTGATTGGTCCCGAACGTAGAAATAAAATGTTTACCGAACTAACCTCTTAATAAGTCCATTGTTGCGCGTGCTGATGTGGCACCACTTTAATTTAGGCACACGTGTCATGCAAGTCAAGCTCTTGCATTTTGGGCAAAAAAATTGGATATCATCTCACGGCGGTAGCGCTCACCATTCACAGTTGCGTTACGATTCGCATCATCTTTGAAGAAGTAAGGTCCAATGATGCCACCAGCCCATAAACCCATCAGTTCGCACTCTACGCCTGGTGTTGGTGGTTTAATGTCCAACAATTAATTGGGGTCGGTTAAACTGACCATAAAATGGAAAAGCGCGCGGGATGAACTTTTTTTTAACAGAGCGCGCATTTTGATAACGAAATTTAATAATTTTAAAGCATTGTTCGTTTTTGTAAGACGATTCATGGTTAAATTATAGACCAAACTGAAGTATGTTTGACGGTCAAACAAAACCCGAAACGTGAGTTTAAACCAGTGTTGCCGACAAGATAATGGCTAAAAAATCACCCTTTATTTAAAATAAACTCCGAAATTATTCAGGTGCCCATATCCAGCCTACTGTAGTAAATTCCTGGATACAAGACGAAGAAAAAAATTTGTCTTATTTTATAGAGTAAGAAATTGAGAGTTTGGGATCCAATAAAATTTTACATTTCCCAAATTTTTTACCAAATATTGATAAAATTTTCTTAAAATTGAAATGTCAAATTTTGAAAAATCAAAACTGACCACTTTTCAACAAAGATTGCAAAAAATTATTTCAACCTCAAAACAAGTCGAAGTGAAAAATTTTTATGAAATCATCCAAGACTTTTGCTGCCGCCGTAAATAAAAACTAAGTAGGCTTATGGAAATGAAAAAACTTGACTGCCAAAAATTAAGGTAAAGCAATTCGGTCGTAAACATCCAGTCGGAGAGGAGACACTTAATTTTAATTTATAAATTCTTTTTATAAACATTTTTAAACATATTTTTTTTATTTTTTTTTTTTTCGGTTTTGTTCCCCTCTGCCCCCCCCCCGCTGTTTCTGCAGTTGCTGTATATTGAAGAGCGACAAGAGATTGATCTGTATTACTGGCTTTATGATCACACGCTTGAGAGTCGGCGGCCCTTAACTTGTTAATGAAAGCCGAAGAAGTCTGGACCAAATCCAGTTAATTTTGTCAATTACCCAGGGATATCACTTTTAGCAGTCTACTTCTTAAGCAAGACGTTATTAAAAAGATTCAGCTGGGGTTGCCCCAAGCAGCACGTCTAGCCCCCACATATACTCAATGTTAATGTGACTGAGGTACACTTTAAAAATACCGCGCATAGATGCTAAAAAAATCTTGAGAGCTTACCGCCACAGAACAAATTTCAAATAAATTGTGCTCAAGTTTTTCTCCTCCGAGAAATGCACAACTTTATTTACAATTTATTTTTTTGTTTATTTAAAAATATTCAACACATATACAAGTTGTAATCGATTGGAATGCCGCATTTAAGGCCTTAGGCTAAGCTTTATTGATAATATTTTCCTTCCTCGGATATGATCCGAGCCACCCAATGACCAGTAAAATATATGAATTCTCTCACTCGGTTTTCTTTTTTTTTTTTTTAATTTTTAAAAATTGAAACTTTCTTGTGTTAATTTATTGCGGCCTTCATGTCCCGCCAGATACGTACAATCTGCCATGTTCCCAATTCTGTGTCTGATTTCTGTACAAATGTTTCTATTTTGAATTTTAATTTGATTTTTATTTGACCTAGAAAACTTAGACATTGGCACATAGTCAATTCACACTAGGCAACTTCTTTCGCTTACCCGCACCGTCAATGAGGTTCCTCTATTTCCAGTTGTCACTTGATTTAGATCATGATTTACCACAACGCTCGTAAGCATACTTGCTGAATTCGGAAAAATTGTGTGCTGGTATATAAAAATATTGTAATAATCTTACGACTCGTCTAGGCCATTCGCGACTCCAGAATGCGTCAGCTTTATCATATAGTCTCCAAGTTGATGCTGTTCCTCCACTAAGGCCCATCATTTCTTACTCTTTTCTGAAATAAATTATTTATGTACATAAGAAAAGATTTATTTTGAACGTGTTTTGTAACTTACTTATATTTTTGCGTTAAATTCTCAATTTTCGTTCGCATATCTGTCAGGAGACCGAAAGATACACTTCACCATCAATTGCATAGCCATTTCTGTGGTATGTGGGAATTTTCCTTTGTGCCCTCTTAGGGTCGTCTATATTTTCGCCCCAAATATTTACCGGTAGTTCTCTCCTTTTCTGGAGTCACACCCGTGCGCATTGTTTTTCTTTCTTTCTTAGAATTTTTTTTTAAATAAATTTTAATTTTTACTGTAATAATTATTCTCATCATTGACAGTAGACGGTAATAGCCTAATCACACTGAGTACATTTAGAGGAACGCGTGGAATTAATGTTAAATGTGAAACTGCGTTTCACACTGGCAACATCTAACATCTGTCGATCCTTGTTTTCTAAAAATGTGTTATATCAAAAATTATACAAACATTTATTTAAAAATAATATTAAATTGCCAACAATTGAATTATGTGTGGCGATTAAAAGGCAGCTATGCTGGGGTGCCATCTCCCGCAGGACGATTCTTTGGGCTTTTATGTATCTCTCATACTTAACTTACCAGCACATGCTTGGTTTATCAGTTCTTGATCGTGTTGTCACTAGTATTTTTCATGCAACTAAAAATATCGGCTTTACAGTCCCAGAAATGGGAAAACTTTCTCAATCTTGGTTCGTGTGTCTTTAAACCCAACCCCCCCCGAGCTAAAAGTTTTACGCCAAGCCGAACGGAAAAAGTTGTTTGAGCGAGCTTTTTTCTTGGCTACATACTTAACAGCTGGATACAATAGATGTAAAAGGTTACCTTATGTGTAAAGAATTTCAGGTAAAAAAAATATTGAGCCACCGAAGACAGATCGATTTCGAATCGAATCATTGAAACAGCTGTTCTTAGCATCCCAAACGTAAACAAACCGGGTGTATTAAGAAGAAGAGAACAAATGTAATTTATTGAAGTGAACAATTATGGGCGATAATATGTTAAATATGGCTCGCGGTGTATTTAAAAGCAACCCAGCAGCCCCCCCCCACTGCGTTTTTTAACTAAAACGGAAATAGAGCTTGCTTTTGCGGATCATTTATTTTTTTCATTTCGCGGTCCAATTATGTTATTTTTATTTATCGAAATTCGATGGCAGAATCCAGCTGCTCGCTATCGACGCTGTGAAACATTACTCGATACTCTCCTCAATATACGGTCACTCCCTTTTCCGCATCATTGCCGCATCATTAAACATGCGGCTCTTCTTCTATCCCCTTCCACAGGTTTCTTATGAAGCTCCGTTACCTCCGATTTTAACGGAAAATTTCAATGATGCGACCGGTCTAAAAACAGCGATAATAGCCTGGAATCAATGGCCTTGTTAAAGCACAAATCGATGACAAGAAATAGATGGATTTAGTGTTATTTAATTTGCTTTAACAAATGTGATGTAGAATCATATAATGGATGAAACTCCATCATAAAAACCATTATGTTGGATTTTTCTGCTTATAAGATAAATCTCTCTTAACACTAAGTAGGCAGAAGAAGGCTCATTGGTCCTGGCCGCACGAAAAAGAAAGCTTATATTAGAGAATCTGAATTTAATTTTCATTTTAGTCGTTGTCGATTAAATAGTGCAACCACAGCGGCTCCTATTTTTATACACTTGAAGAATTGTATCTTAATTTTACCCAGAAGTTTGTAACGCATAGAAATATTCATTCATATATTCTTGATCAGGACGACGAGCTGAGTTCAATTTCACTGTCCGTCCGTCCGTCTCTGTCTGTTTTTGCGAACAATTCCCTCAGTTTATAAAGCTATCAGTGCTTTGAAATTCCCAGCAGCCCAAATGGGAAAAAGACATGTCTTCACAGAACACGTACTCCGGTTCATTCAGTAAGTACAACTGATCATGATGTACGAAGTTCGTACTAGAGGTGGAGAACTATCGAGTAGCACTATCGATGGTTGGGCGCTATCAGTCGCCATCAAATGGCGCCCTACACTATCGATAGTTTTAGATCGGTTTTGACTTTACCAAACGGACTAAAAAGGTTGGTTCTTTAACTGTCAGCGAAATAAAAATATTAAAGAACATTCATAAAATATTGACTTAACTCCAAAAAAATGAAAATAGTTTACTGTTTCCTTACAATACCATTTTAATTACAGCCTATACAATAAGGTGGAGCAGCTATCACTGAATTTAAATATTCGCAAAATAAAAATTTGCTCTTATGTCGCGGGTCAATAAACCAGTTTCCATCTTTGAGCATAAAACAATCTCAAGAATGCTTTTATTGGATCCTGAGATGGAAAAATACGATTTTAGAATAATTTGAATGCTTGGTTTGGTCATAAATATCTAATCTGAACTCACAACCCAATATTATTGCTAAAGTTGGAAACCAAAAGTGACGAGCTTGTTTTATGTATGTTTTTTAATTTAAAATTAAAATATTTATTTATTTTTAACATTATCTGAACTTAAATTAACGTACTATCGAATACTATCGTTGACTATCGATGGTTTTCAAAAAAACTATCGTTGACTATCGATGGTGCCGACTATCGATAGTTCTCTCCCCCTCGGTTCGTACTACGAACTGCGTGCGTAAAAAAACGAATGCTGCCGCTTTAAAAGCACCCAGCCATGCGCACCAAAAACGAACGCTTGTTTGGTGAAAACATGAACGATAGGATCGATAGTCGTGTTGGCACTAATGCTGACTTGGGGCGAGTTATAACCTATGCTGACATGAGAGAAGGCAGTTGGCTTGCAATAGTTGGGGCAACGACCTGCTGGAAAGAGGAGTTCCTTAAAACTGCTGTATAGACCCAACCAAGCCTTCCTTCAGTTGTTGAGAGTTTTCTCTGATTTTAAATTAATTATCAAAAAGCACAACTGATATAAACAGTTTTGATCAATTAAAACATTAAAAATTTATATCAATAAGTAAAGCTAAGGTCCCGCATGCAAATAATTTACTATAAATTTTAATAAAAAGTTTTGGTTATATAGGCCAAAACAGGGGAAATTTGCATATTTTTTTCAGCAAATCACTTGACCTTCTGAACCCATAGCTTTAGTTTTTAAGTCGTTATCCAATCTAAAAGATTGCCTATTGGACAAATTCATCAAAAATTTGGGATAATAATTTGCCAGTGCGTGACCTTAACTTTAAGAATTTTTCAAGCAAAATGTGCCCCCCTAAATGTTGGAGGACACATAGTCCGATGAGATAAAAATCTAGTAGCACATTACTTCATTATAATGGAAAAACTTTTAAGCGACTTTGAAAGCTGAACCCCTTTAAAAGCTTCCTTATTTATATGAACAATTGTGCCTTTCTTTCAGATCCACTGAACGTGAAAGTTTCTTGTGCCGTTTGGGCAATCTAAAACGGTCAGCACTTTGGGAGTGCCACGACGGCCATTATTTTGAATATTTTAAAATACTTTAATATATGGTAAAGATGCCGGTTTAATTTAATTGTGTACGAGTCATATTTTGTTCGGGAAAAAATCAGGAAAATCGGCCTATTTTTATATATATTGAAAGGTACAAAAGTATGTTGGGTTTGTGCAAATGTATGTAACAGCCATAAGGAAGCCTATAAAATTAATAAATTCTTGATCAGCATCAACAGCCGAGTCGATATAGACATGTTCGTCTGTCATATGAACATGAGATCTCCCAGAGATGTAGTAGAAGATAGAGATTTGAGGTGTATGGAACATATATTTCTTATACTTGCAGGCAGATCAAGTTTAATTTTATAATTTGCCACGCCCCCTACCTCCCCCGCAAATTGATAGGAAGCTTTAATATCTTTACAATTTTGGAGTTAGAGGTAGGTTATATTAGATACCTGTTCTAATCATCATTGCCTATCAGCCCCTATATCGTTTTCAGATCAGCGATGAACGATGATGATAGACACCACCCCACCAATTTCAAAAACACCTTAAATATCCCGCAATTTGGAGTTAGGTTGTTTGAACCTTCTGAACATATATTCTAATCGCTCGTACCTATCAGACGCTACATCGTTTTCATTCAAGATGAACGATAGTAGGATTGCCACCCATAATTTTAAAAACACTTTAAATATCCCGCAAATTTTGGAGTTAGTTGTTTGACCTTCAAGACTTATTTTACTCATCGGCTACTTATCGAGCCCCCATATATTGCTAACGAATCAGATCAACGATAGTAGAGTTGGCTACAATTTGAAAACACCTCAAATATCCCTCAAATTAAAGTTATTAGTTATATGCTTTTTTGGTACAGAGTATATTACATTGGTTTGAACGACGTTCTTACTTGTTTTTAATTTAAAATTTTAAAAATAATATTTAAAACACATTTGATTATATTTGATTAGCACCATTATTTTGAAGGAAAACATTTGTAAATATACATTTTTTCACAGTTTTTAGGCCAGAAACTTAAAACTTACTATGTGTCCTTTGAATGTTTGATGATAAGAACAGTGTGTTTGCTTTTACAGAAAAATTGATTTTTCTTATAAAAAATATTTTCTAAATTAATTTTTTCCGTTTCCATTATAAAATGTTGGATTGTATTACGAATTAACTACATATATAAAGATATTCAGTAAAACAAGTAAACGGCCATATAGCAGGCTCGACTCGTCTGTCTGCCCAAGTCTCGATCAACAAACTCTTGCATGTATATTGTTTTGCTGCAATGCTACTGTGATCAAGGTTAAAATTGAATGCTTTTGGTTTTGTTATTCTTTTTGAAACGACAGTCGATTATATGCCCTATAATACAACCTCACTTGAACCAGAATTCCCAACCATGATAATTTTTGGATCCAAAAAATCAAAACAAGGATTTTAGCCTAGTCCCTAAAAATGCAAAAAACACCCATTAAATTATCAATTAATCAAAGTCCCTAAACATCTGCCAACTGAAGTTACAACATCGGCTTTCAAATCTCTTAATCTTAACGACCTTGGGACACGGCGATAAAATCCTCTCCTCTCAAATCAGTATACTCTACCTTGCCGTGTCGTCTGTATACATGTTATAATGAGGCCAGAGGCATGGAGGGGCTTACTTGAGTTGCTCGGTAGCTCAGTTCATTTGTGCGATGCTTTTGGTTCCTTTGTAGCGTCGACGGACTGAAAGTTCCCATAACCATTTTGGCGTTACCTGCAACACATTCACACTTCTCTCCTGGGCAGTGTCCCCGGCGGCGGCGCTATGAAAATCGCGTATTATTGCCTACCCTACTAACAAAATAAAAATAAGAAAGTGAAGAAAGCACGGTGCAGGCGGGTTGCAGTTCCAGGCCCGCGGTGACCCCGACGACCACTTGCTCTGCCCCGGGTCCCTGTTGTGTCTTCTTTAAACACACTTCCATCGCCACCATGCATTACCACACCTTCAAACGTACATCCACGCGCATTGAATTCTGTATATTTTCACGGCTGGGCAAAAAAATGCTGCTAATAAAAATTTATGCCACACCGTTTGGTTTTACCTGCTTTATCCTTGGTGAGTTTTATTTAACGCGGTGATATTGCGCTTCATTCTTTATTTTTCTTCATTTTCTGTAACATTTTTTTTAATGACGCTTTGATTGCCAGGATGTTGTTGGTGGTTGTTATGCCTTTACTCAAAAGCTTCCGCTTTCACTAATTGCCCTATCAATCAGTTTAGCAATTGTCTCGAGCAAACACACACTGAACAGACAGACACACGCACACACATAACGTTGAATCAAATTTAATGAACTCGAGCACCGAAAGTTTATTTTAAAGTTGGCGCTACCACTTTTTAGCTGCTTAGGTCGCGCTGCTTGCGTCGTCGCTGCCGAAGGAAGAAAAAATTAGAAGAAATACCGTCTAGCAACTTTGCCGGCCAAAGTATTTTTGAATTGTGTTTCATGCCTCTGTGCGATGTTTGTGTGCCCTATTGACTTGTCACTCTGAGTCGACGCCGAATTTTCTTGAGCATGACTTTTTGGCTTTAACTCGTTCCTCAGCCATCTGATATTCGTGTCGTAATGCGCATTGAATTACACGTTATTGTTTGTTGTATTTCTTGTTGTGTGTTGTGTTGTTGTGCCTGGTTTGTGCAAGTGACTGATTAGCGGGGCTAATGCTGCCGTGCGACTCTATTGGACTCCAAGTCCTTACCTTTTTCGTCCGTCGTCATCGTCCGCCCTAATTGTGCCCTGTATAAAACCACAAAGCCAACTAAACCTCAACCCACACAGTGAACGCTATCGTCAGTAGAAGGGCTTTCGTTAGGCTCTCCTGCTGTTGGACCCTTTTTGTTTTTGTTTCATACTCATTGCACTATTACCTCAGCTCAATTCTTCGATGAGTTGCAGGTTGATATGGAGGGGGTGGCAGTCAGGTTGAGGAAAAGTTAAAGGAACCGCAGAGTTGTACCATTGCTAAGTGGACACAAAGGCACAGTGGTTAAAGATAGTTAACTTATACATTCTGCTTAAGGCGACAGCAATTGGGGGTTTTTAATTTAAACACCAGGTCATAACGAATCTTTTAATTGTATTCTCTTGTGAGTACTATCATGCAGATGTTTGTTGTCAACATCTTGTCAATCAAAGTTGAACATTGTTCAAAAAGTATATAGATTTGTTTTATCCCTTTGAAAGATATTCAAATTTCGAAGCCATCTCGTGGATTTAACGTAGGTCATTGAATAAGACGCCATTAAGTTGATGATCCTTCTGAGCAAAACCAAACCTTTGTTTTCGAAACGCTAGTCCGAAACCAAAAACCCTCTATAAAAACGATCAAAAATGGTTTTATGGTTATTCAAAGTATGTAGCAAGATTGCCTACCTTTTGCATGCGCTCAAACCAATTGTCAAACACTTTTTTCCTTCGATTGAGACACCTCAAAACATGGTTTGACTCCAACAGCATCTTCTGGCGACGAAATCGTTATATTACGCATTTCCCTTGATGTGAGGCTAAAGAGAGAGTCTGACTGGGTGCCCAAGCCAGAGCAGTATTCAATTCGACGTTTGGGCTGTCAAAAAGGCGCTGGTGGTGATCTGATGCGTGAGGCTGCGTTGTCATGGTGCTGTGATCATCTCTTCTTTGTTCGTTTTTCGAATTTCTCCGAGACTTCAGGTATGCTCAATTGTGGTGTAACACTCAAGTTGACCGTCCACGTTGCTCAAGCGGACCATTAACGCCACATGACCACACTGAAAAAACATGCGACCATTTGTGAAGGTCGCTGCTTCGAACGACTTTCGTTGGATTTGGCTCGTATAGCCGCTAGGTTATTGCTGTTTTCGTTTAGGCTCCTCCATAAGCATATATCCACGATTCGTCACCTGTGAGCGATCTTATGACGTCTTCTGAAAACCGCGATTATATTTTCATTTCTTAGCACCACCGAGCCTTTTTTGAGCAGTTGTCAAATTGTGCAGGATCCAAACGACTTTTTTGCCCAGGTGTTCATGCAATATCAGATGTATGCTGGTGGAAGAAATGCCCAAGGTTGCTCTATCTCGCGGTATGTCACATGACGATCTTGCGTATCAGTTCATGCGGCATCAATGTTTACCGGCACAACGACTGTTTTTGGACGACCTGTCTTCAAAGGCGTCGTGCGATTGAATTCATTAAACCAATTTTTCACAGGTATAGGTGGTGCTTCATCGCCATACAAATGGTTTATCGTTCACTCGTGTCTTGATAATCCACGTCAAAAGATTAAAAATGATTGCACGAAAATTTCGCGAGTTAATTCCATCTTATGTCGAGGTAAGTTTTTGGTTAATCGTTATTGATATCAAACGTGGTCTAAGCCTTGAAGAGTTGTGTGAAGCTTTTTATCGATAAAAAGTCCATTTCTTGGGAAAAGGCTGATTGAATTATAAGTAGTAAAAACTTAAATAGGAACCCTCGTACAAATCTACATCTTGCACTCTTAACAAACTGATTCTTGTGTTTGAGCAGCTACAGCCATGGAGAGAATGGATCGCGCGTATGCCACCAGAAACTCCTGACTTTGACATTATTTTCTTTTGACTATACTTGAACCGTAAGCGTAACAAATGACACGTTCTTGTGAACAAGGATACAAACCTCCAAATTTTGGGAAGAAGTTTGGTGCTGGAGATTCGAACCCCGTGAGGAATCTTTGGGTTTGGTTCGCGGGCCGGTTTCTGTATCCTCTGAACCCCAATTCGATTTATTTATTCTCGAGAAAAAATTGATTTGAAATTACGGGTATTCCATTTTTCATATCAAGTTTGACTCGAAAAGAGATTTTAGAATTTTAAAATAAAAACTCCAAAAATACGGATTATTTATGGTTCATAAAAGAAGTAAATAAATAAATAAGAGTTATTAAAGGATTTTTAAATATAACACATAAAATAACTAATATTTTTTTGGCATTAAAAAATAAAAACAGAAATAAGGGTTATTTAAAAGATTTTACAGAATTAAGCTTTGAGTAAAATTAAAATCTAGTTAAGAGCTTTTAAATGATTTTAAATAAATTTACACTTAGGAGTTCAGTAAAATGCATAAAAATTATTGCATATAATAACATCAATGTAAAAAATAATTATTTTCAGACATAAAAATAAAAAATTCGACATATGCAAAATTATTTTTGTATGTTACTAACACAGAATTTTTTGACCCGATTGTTATTTGCAGGCAAGTCAATAATTGAGCTGCCTTCTTGGCATATATCAAAAGGCGGCCGTGTCAAAATGCTCGTTTTGGTTACACTGAAAAACAACATTTCAGCGAACAAATTTTCACAATGTGTTTTTATTATAATAAAGTATTACAATTTTAACTAACCTACCTCACGTTAAGTAAATTAGCACTGTCTTCATTTTTCTTGTTTTAAATTTATAGAGTGACTTTACTTAACCTTTCATGCACTTGTTTGTGTTATTCGAGAACTATGGTGGTGCATGAAAGGGTTAAATACACTCATCCCTATTATTGAAAATTATTTTTATTTTGAGAAAAATAAAAATCATTTCATAACTTTTATTTTTTAGATACCATTGTTTAATCAAAAAATAATTAAATCATAAGCTTTTTATTTCAAAATCATTTAAATAACTCTTATATTAGATTTTCATATTTTTACTCACAAGAATTAATCGGATTTTGAAAGCCTAATTTTAAAAATTTCTAAATAACTCTTATTTGTGATTTTATTTTTTTATCTTTAAAAATAATAGTTTATTTCTTAAGTTTTTTTTAAATATTTTTTAAAAAAATTAATCGACCCAAAAAAAAAAAAAATTTTTTTATTTTTATTTTTCTCAATAAATAAGAAAAACATCGAAGATTTTATTAAATCATAAAGCAATCCAAACCCAAATTAACATATGGACAGATAAACCACCTGGTATTGGATTGGTGTATTTTATAACTCTCATATAGATGCTATTGTAGGCGAAATGATTGCGGGTGAAAAAATTAAATAATCATTTACGGTCCACGAGCTTATAACTTAAGTACGAGAAGGTTGAGCAGTCTCAAATTCTTGCCAACAATCCAGATAGTCATATCAAAATCAATGGTTTTGCCATGTTCAAATATTTCGAATTACTGCCACAGCGAAAGGCATAAAAGTATTTCAGTTATTATTTTAAATTTTCAAACATTTAATAACAACTAAATCGTCAGAAAGTGTGTGAAAAAATTTTGCATCGTCTTCCTCAGAATATTGAATTTTAAATTATAAGCTTTACAACCACATGCAATGGGCAGCTACATACCATCTTTCTTTAGCTATATAAAAAAATTCCACAAGGGGAGTTAAGGAAATAGTTTTTGCTTATCATGTTTATCGTCTCGTTTCGTTGTGTGTTTTATCAAGTCGACATCGTCAATAACTTAATTGTCATTCTGTATCTGGCAGCACCATGAAGCTCAGGAAGAATATGTATCTTCTATCATTTTATAACTGGTTGTGGACAGGCCAATTTGAACATATGTGTGTGTATGTACTGAAATTGCACTGAAAATTTTCTGGCGTCATGAAAGCAAGCAACAGTCCATTACCCCAGTCGCATTTACCTTTCATTGGTGTTGTGATTTAACAGCACTTTAATTTTATTGTTAGTAAATTGATGTGTTGTGGAAATTGTTTTTATTACAATGCTATTATATGGGTTTGTATTAGGCCCGGCTCCAGTTATCATTTTCCCCTTGCAGGTTTTAAGTCTCAATCACATTTTTACATATATCTTTCTCCCTTCTTTTTTTTGTGGGCGACGCTGCCGTTTGATAGGTCAATGCTATTATTTGAAAGCATATCCGGTCAAGTGCGTGATTTGTAGATTTGCATTCATAAATGTATTCCACCGCCAGACGGGGCTCAATTAGAACATTAACAAAGTGTGAGTTTTTCCAAATACAAATAAATTTGAAAAAAATTAAACATACTTTTTGGGGCTTTTGGTCAAAGATTTAAAATTTGCTGGAACAAGTTTATCTTTTGGGTCAGCAGGATAGATGAATATAAACAAGTACACAACTTTCTGATGTTCTAGTTATCCTTATGGCTTCTGCCTGCCAAGATCTGTATCACAGCCCCAATGCATCATCGTCAACTCCATCGTGTGACTGATACGCAACTAAAAATTAATTGCCCACATGCAACAGGAACAGTTTACCATACCCCGCTGGATGTGGAGAGCGGGAGGCATAAGAAAACTTAAACAATCACATTCGCATCCTCGAGCTGAACAGTTTGAAGCTTTTGCACCAACCAGCAGTCGAGGACGATGCCAGCAACGACTACGACAATCCGGTCTCATTCATTTAGGGGACATCAGTTTCTTTATACGAATGCGTTGGCATGTCATGCCCATCTGTATCCTATGTCGTTGTGGAGTGTGTGTACCTTTGGCCAAGCTGTTGGCCTGCTTGCGGTCGTTTTTACTTCCGGCATGCATTGCACATACAGCCAGACCACACATACATATCTATATAACCATCCGGCGTTTCTGCAATATTCATTTTATTTGGCTGGCGGCTGCCTGGTCAGAGCCCAAACTCTGATATATGTGCGTCATCTCTTTGAAAATTAGTGTAGATTGCTTGTGGTTTACTAGCAAATGCAACAGCCTACAAAGCCGGGTTCGACGCTGCGAGTTGGAAAATCTAACGACGCTGTTGGAATCTTCATACATAGTAAGTTGGAGCCGGACCCGAGCAGACCACCTTTGTCCTGACTGTCGCATTATTAATGTCTGCCGCTAGGCGGCGCCTTAAAGTTTCTTACTTTTACAGTGAAAATTCTTTCCTGGCGCATCGTGGCGAGAACTACTATATACTCTAATGTGTGCTTTTGGCTTGACAATTAACCCAATAAACAACAGATTTTATCAAATATTGTACCAGGTTTCTCTGGTTGGTTTTCTGTTGTAATATGTAAGCAACTTAGGAATTCTGAAACTTAGCCGCATTGGCATTGTGAAAAATTGCACTAACTAAAAATGGTAAAGTAAACCGATAAGCCCAAACACAACTCCGGCATATTTGAAGGCGATCGGTTTCTTGTAAACTCTGAGCGAACATATATAAGCGATTCTTTTCATCTATCATATGACATCTACTGACGCGTCGTTCTCGATGGTGCTTGCGTTAAGATGCTGAAGTTCGTTCGAATAGGTAACGATTCAACACGCAATCGGACTAATTTGCTGGTCTGCAGTTTACCCATTATAAGCTTCATTTTGCCGCGTATCATAGCTGCGGGCAGCCGGAACGGCAACGGGTGTCACCAAATCAACTGTCACAGGAATAAGTTCTTTCCATGTGAGCAAAACTACTACTTTAGGTGTACATATTTGGTGACGAGTGATTTAATATTAACAATTTTTGACCTTCGAAAGTTGTTCAAAAATTTAGGTTCATTTAGATACATTCCCATCAACAATCTGTCTATTGTGTGACAATCATTTCATTAGAAGTTTTGTGAAAGACTTGCAAGTGCTTCTCTGTTGTGAGATCAGTGGCAGTGCATTTACCTACTTACAAGGTTTGAGATATAAAGGTATAATATCAGAGATGTAAAGTTCAGTTTTGATTTTATTGGTTGATTATATAAAAATAATCATTTATATACAAATAGATCATTTTTTTTGAGCCTCAAGTATACTCAGCATACACTCTTCTTCATTCATTTGCGGAGCAAAATAATCAATATAATTGTTATTGAGTTTTAGAGAGAGAATCCTCAGTTAATATTAAGTTTGAGAAGTGTGACTTAATATTCAAACAAGACCTTCTCTGCATTTAATTACCACTCTGTTAACATCATTTATCTTTTGTTGTTCTTTATACTAGAAGTAATAGTGGAATTATTACACATTCAGGTTTAACTTAAATATTGCCGTAATTTATACTTTCCAGAAGTTAAGCCTAGCCCCAGCTCTAGCAAATGGAGTCAAAGGGACACACAATAAAGACAATATAAAGGCTTGCTGGTCATTTCAGTTTTTGTTTTTTCTCATTTTTATACACTCTAGCATTTGTTTTGAGTGTTAGTTCCTGTAATGGATGCAACGCTGAGAACGACCCCATAAAGTATATATATTCTTGATCAGCATCAACAGCCGAGTCGATATAGCCATGTCCGTCTGTCCGTCTGTCTGTCCGTCTGTCCGTGTGAACGAAGAGATTCTCAGAGATGGTAGAGATAGAGGTTTGAAGTGTATGGAACATATATTTTTATACTTGCAGGCAGATCAAGTTTAGTTTTGATTTTGCCACGCCCCCTGCCTCGCAAATTTAAAAAAACGAAATAACTCCCACAATTTTCAGATAGGAAGTTCGATCATTCTAGACATATCTCTACTACTTATTTTGAATCGACCCGCCATACGTATTTTCGACCAGATGAACGATATTGAGCTATATGCGAAAAGAAAAAAAAACCAACGCCAACAACAGCAACGTTGCCATTGGTGGAACTTACAGAAAGAGAGCGAGAAGGCAATAGCTAACTGGTAATTTCAATTGGACCTTGCTATGAGTGGAGCGATATAATTGAGATGCCTTGCGGCAATCACGCGTGATTCCCGCGTAACTAATATAGATACGTTTTGTCAATAGGAAATTATATACAATTTTATAATTTACGGGTTTGTAATTGATGGGTACTAGCCCCCATACATCGTTTTTCAACCAGATGAACGATGGTTGAAAGAGTTACCACCCTCAGATTTCGAAAAAACCTCACACTTTTAATTATTAGTTTCGGCCCAAACAGGTATATTACAGTCGGGCTTGACCGACTTTCTTACTGTTTTTTTGTAAAACATTTTGTTTGCCAATTCTCGAATTTTGATCAATTCTTTTTTCCAATTGAGATCACTCTGATAACCTTTTGTTGACACCCCGGCCTTCGAAGTGGTTTAAGCTGGTTCATCCGTTTTAGACCAAGATCTTCACTGCTTTGACTCTTACTAAATAACCCAGTTTTCGTCGACGAGCAATGCTTTTCTGAAATGGATCACTTCTTAGACGTTTGATAAGCAAATCCCTGATCGATTAATGCGACGAAGCAAATTTCGTTCTGTAAGGAGAACATGGGGTACGCATATGACAACCACCAAGTTAATCACAGATGTTTTATGTGCTTCTGAACGTCGCGTTAGACAAATCTAATCGCACAGCGATCTATCGAGAGTTGTTGTGATGATTTGCATCAACCAACGTTTTGCATGCTCTCCACTTCGGCTTCAAGATGCCTTCCAGGGATGGTGCATCCTCAGATCGCAGAAATTGCCGGAACGAAATTTTACCAAACCAATTTTGGCGTTGGCGTTTGGTCAACACATCTTCTCCGCATCACAAAATTTTCCCTTGCTTGTACTGCATTTTTACCTTTTGATATTAAAAGCCGTAAAGTATGCAAAAAATTCTGTTTTGATCTTCCATCTTCGATAGGGCACCTAACAATAACTATTCCAAAAAAATTTAGCACACCGAACTTTTTACAAAAAAGCCACCACTACTATCAATGATCTGATATAAAACCGTAAGCAGTTAGAGTGAAGTTAACAGAAAATATTCAATAAGATCAGATGTTGCTCTTCAAACAGAATTATCTTGGTGAACGACCCGTAGTTTACTTTTGATTCTGGTTTGCTTTAATTTCCTAAATCCGCTCTTCGCGATTAATATTGCAAAAACGCATTGCAGCTTATTTGTGATAGACCTCCACTAGTTGTAGCCACCTGATAGAAGCTTATATCATCACAGAAAGTTGGTGCACATAGAGCTATATGGTTTTATCGATAAACTGGGTACGGGCACGCATAAAAATGAAGCAAAGACAACTTATACTAATAAAAAATTGAAAAATTTCGTGGGAAATCTTTTACAATTGAAATTATTGTACGACCAAAAAAATTTAGCGTGATGCATTTTATGCAAAAAAAGTTGTCTTGCCGTAAATTCTGACTAACAAATTCCAAAAGCTCACCATAAAACGAATGCCAGGACGATGGAAATTGCTCAAGTAGCTGAATTTATTGTCTTGATCAGCGAGGCGTTGTGTTGTGCTTACAGAAGATACGTAAATAACGTTGTATTTTACATTAAATATATTTTATGGGCGTCAGTTTGAATGTTTTGATCATTCTGTTTCATAAATCGTGCATCAATGTTAAAGTCGTGCGTGATGCGAAACGTTTAAAGACCTCAGTGAAATTGGTTTGTTGGCACGCAATATGAAAATATTCACGCACTCCATCCACGTAAATTGCTTAATCATCTGTTGTTAAAATGCGGCTGAAAGTAGTGTTTAAATATGAAAGACTTTATTTTATAAATTGTCAGTAGTATATACTGTTTACCTGTATCGCAAAAGCATTCTAGCCAAATAGATCTCCCAGTGATTTGATCATTTTTCTGGGTTAGTAAACTCTGTTGTAAGTGACGAAATTTATATTTTTTTATTTTATTTTTAGCAAATTAATTTTGAGTGGGGTAGAAAAATTTATTTGTCCAAAAACAACATCCACAAATTTTTTGAGTTTTTGTTTGAATATTTTCTAAAATCTTTAAGACTTTCTAGTACTAAATATTTGCTCACTGGGATTATCATCGATTGAAACGTGGTCCACCTTTGCAAATAATGTGTTTTACTGCGGCTACTTTTGTCTCTGTGTGTGTATTGTGTGCATTGTCCTCGCCTGTGTTGTTTAATGGTTGCATTAAAAATACTAATTGATGGTCTGTTATTCGTCCTTCGTTGTCGCTGGTTGTCAACTTCTGACCGCGCCCTTTTCGACAATATTTTCACAGCATTTTCTTTCTCCATCTTTTAAGTCTCTATTTTCTTGCAATTTGTTTTTGCAGTACAAAGTGCAGCTCAGCATTAGTTCATTTTACTGAATTTTTGAAGGTAGCTTTTGGTGCACTTTTGTTGACTTGAGTTCGCTCATAATTTTGCTGCACAGTCAGTATGTACATTAGCTGCCACATACAGGTGTTATCTGCTCTTGTGTGTGTGTGCACAGTGGGCATCTTTCTTTTCTTTATAACCACGATTTGCTCTGTGCCAGGCACACAAACTGAATGACCAACGAGGTGCAAATCTGCCTTAAATATACTAATGTGCATTGAAGAGCTTATTACGTGCCGTTCTAAGTATGTAATGCACTCAGTATGTACAGGTTTGTGCCCAGATTGTGGGCAGATGGAGGTTCCAGGGCAGGCGAACTGAAAGCAGCTTATTTGAGTTGTTAACTGTTGTGGGTGTACTTTGTTGTTTGTGTGGGCAGAAATTAGATAGTACAACTGGCAGAGGTGAAGCTGATCGAAAGCCAAGCAAGCTGCAAAAGTTTCCTCTTTACTGGAAAGAAAAAAAAAAAATTCCCATGGAATTGGTGGCGTTGCGTTTGGCTATTTGGACGAGGAAATAATCCAGAGTTTGCTAACGAGTCGTTTACTTACAATTTAACTTAGATTCAATTTGCCGGAGCGAGTGTTTTTGTTAAGCATTTGGGTGATTTCATCCTTGAACAAAGTGGCAGCAAATACAAATTTGAATTTTTCAAAAATCAATTTAAAAAAATGAGAAGGCTTTATGAAGGCTATAGAAGGCTTTTGGCCACTATACAGTTTTTGAAAGACGCTACCATTGATAAAAAAGTTTTTCTCACTAGAATTAGTTTTTGTCCGAAACGTTTATATGGCAGCTATACTGCAGTCATCGATTTTACGTCTAATTTTTCAGAATTATGTGAAAGCATATAAAACTAATATACCAAGATTGAGGACGCTACGATGGAAAACAAAAGTTTCTCACTAGAACAAGTTTTTAACCAGTAATTCCATATGGCAGCTATATGCTATAGTCATCCGATTTCGATCAATTTTGCCAGAATTGTGTGGAAAAATATGAAACTAATACCTACCACGATTGATGACGCTACGATGGAAAACAAAAAAGTTTTCTCACTAAAACTAGTTTTTGAACCGACCGTTTATATAACCTTCTGTTGCTTTTTAGTCATCCGATTTTGATAAATTTTTTTTTTTAATGTGTGGAATCATATAAAATAAATATATACCACGTTTGGTGACGCTGCAATGGAAAACAAAAAAGTTTTTCCCACTAGAACTAGTTTTGAACCGACCGTTTATACCAAGCGGCTATATGCTATAGTCATCCGATTTTGGATAAATTTTATCACAATTGTATGGAAGCATATAAAACTAATATATACCACGATTGGTGACGCCTGATGGAAAGCCCAAAAGTTTTTCTCACTGGGAGCTTGTTTTTGGACCGGTCGTTCTAGCAAACTATAATGCCAAGTCATCCGATCCGGCCAATTCCGACAAATGTGCAGCCTATGTGTATTTAAAGACTTTTTGCAAAGTTTGGTCGAATAGCTTTAAAACTGAGGAGAGATAACATACAAACAGACGGACGGACAGACGGACATGGCTATATAGACTCAATTCAATCATGCTAGTCCCAAGAATATATATAGTTTATGGGGTCGGAGATGCTTCCTTCTATACGTTACAAACATCGACCTTAATTTTAATATACCCTCTATAAAAATAGCACAAGAACCTATGGAACTGAAGGCCAATACTCTGTAAATCACAGCTAGCTTGTAATTTTATCATTGTTAATACTGGCTCTATAATCCTGGATTTACTTTATAATTTTTAAGGGATGCAATTCGAATCGTACCAAACTAGCTCCGGAGTCTAAGTCTCAAACTTTGCATGCTCGAACGAACCTGAATAGGAGAGGAAAAAAAATAACCAGGGTTCTTCTCAAAATATTTTAATTTTTAAAAATTAATATCAAGCATCCCGTTTATACTACTGAATACACTTTCATCCAAAGTCATTTTTTTTTAACACTTTTAAGCTTTTTGCACTCAAAAAATTAAAAAAATGTTTTTTACAATTGGCAAACGAAATTACGAAATAGATACGTTTATAGTTATTTTACTATGGGCCAGTTTCCGTTTTCATTCGATAAAGTCAAGCGGAATTGGTAAATGTTTTCGTTTCTAAAAACCGATTGTGTTATTGGGCAAATAACTTCATATATCCATTTATCTTTATTCAACTGTCTTATGGCAGATTAACAAACCAAATTCTGCAACCGTTTCTTGAAAATAGGATCCTTTACCAATTCCGATTGATCGAATTAGAAAGGAGAGCAGGCCTGTATTTTTAGGATATGTTATAACGCCCATGGGCTTTATGTCACTTTTGAGGGCTTATAAACAAGAATCCGTTTTTAAAAGGAAAACACGTATTCAAACTTACATTAGCATATCTAAGCGCGATAAATAATTTTGTTGAATTTAATTTACTAAAATCAGTCGCGTGACGTGGTCGTGTTTTTTGACATTTTTGGACCATGCGTCTGGTGTGCGCCAAATTTGTCATTTGTGTTAGAGTCGTGTCGTGTAAAAATACATTTTTCAACATTTAAAAGTCGATTCCCTTAAAGAAAATTAAAAACGAAACTCAATAAAGAAAAACAAAATTTGGACACTCGTCCATCTCTATTACTGGATCAAATCGACCCCTTTGCGCGAAAGTATCGTTTGTTAAAAAATTTTTTTACGGAGCCGGATAATTTTTTTTGGGAATTATCTCTCCAATTGAGCCGGTAACACTGTGCAAGTCGAAAAAAAGACATGACCAACATTAACAGTTTTCCCCTATTTCGGGCCCTGGAAATTGAGTATAACGATGGCTTCATACAACAACTTTTTAGAAGTTTTTTTTCATCAAGTTAAAATTTTTTCTGAATTGAAAAAAGATTTAACAAGAATAAAATATCATATTTTGGAATTAACAAAATAATTTTAATTTCGTAAAAAACTTGAAGAGAAGATTTTGTATGAAACCATCGTTATAACTCAAAAAAAGTAATGATGCAGTTCGCTTCCTGAAATTAGGCCAAACCTGTTCAAATTGGTCATCCTTTTTATACCCGTTACTCGTAGAGTAAAAAGGGTATGCTTAATTCAAATGTATGTAACAGGCAGAAGGAAGCATTTCCGACCCCATAAAGTATATATATTCTTGATCACACCAATAGCCGAGTCGATATAGACATGTCCGTCTGTCCGTCTGTCCGTCCGTCCGTCTGTCCAAGGAACACCTAGATCTCAGAGACTATAAGAGCTAGAGCTACCAAATTTTCAGTGTAGACTTGTATTGTTTGTAGGCAGATCAAGTTTGTTTCAAATTTTTGCCACGCCCCCTCCCGCCCCCGCAATTTGAAAAAAACCTCATATCTCACAATTTTGAAAATAGACTGCTCAAAACTTCTAGACATATATTTTAATTATCATTACCTATCGATCCGCCATAATCATTTTCGATCAGATGAACGATAGTAGAGAAGTTGCCCCCCTGAAATTTTGAAAAATACCTCACATCTCCCACAATCTTTAAAATAGATAATTCTGAACCTTTCTAGACATATATTTTAATGATTACTACCTATCGATCAGCCATACATGTTTTTTCGATCAGATGAACTATAGTAGAGTTGCCCCCCGAAATTTGATATAACTCCCACAATCTTAAAAATAGATAATTCGAACCTTTTAGACATATATTTTAATCATCACTACCATCGATCCGCCATACATCATTTTTACGAAATGAACTATAGTAGAGTTGCCGCCCCCGAAATTTGAATAAACCTCCTATCCACAATCTTGGAAAATAGATTATTTGAACCTTTAGACATATATTTTAATCATCACCTATCGATCCGCCATACATCATTTTTCGATCAGATGAACTATAGTAGAGTTGCCGCCCTCGCAATTTGAAAAATACCTCATATCTCCCACAATCTTAACGAGAAGGCAAAGCTAGCTTCGACTAGCGCGAAAGTTTAATACATGAAAAACGTTACTTCAACTGGTAACCGGTAAAATATATATAGGATATAGATATCAGATATTTAAAATTATGATCATTGATAATAAAGAATTTGATACCATAAAAAAAAACTTTTCTTGTAAGCATTTTCGATGATCGGTCTATGGCAGCCTGCATAGTCATCCGATTTTGATAAATTTTTCAAGTTGATAATGAAACATCTCAAAACAAATATATACTACGATTGGAGACGCTACGATGAAAATCAAAAGTTTTTCTCACAGCGACATTTTCGACCGATCGTTCCTAACAATATATATAGTGATTCGATTTTGATACATTTTCCAGAATTATGTGGAAGCATATAAAACTAACATATACCAAGATTAGTGACGCTACGATCGAAAACAAAAGTTTTTCCTTGTTCTTAGACCGATCGTTCATAATAAACTATATGATGCCGTCATCGATCAGCCGGATCCGACATATTAGTTGCGTGCAGTAAAAGAAGACTCCCATTACCGCTTCAGCTCGATAACTTTAAAACTGAGGACTAGTTCGCGTAGAAACAGACGGACAGACGGACGGACGGACAAGCGGAAATGAACTCAGCTGAAATCGTCCTGATCAAGAATATATATAGTTATGGGGTCAGAAGTAGATATTTCTACGTTACAAACTTCTGGGCAAAATTAATATACACTTTTCAAGTATAAAAATATAGGCAATTCGAACCCTCTAGACATATATTTTAATGATCAGATGAACGATAGAAAAGTTCACGCCCACCAATTTAAAAAATACCTAATATCACCCACAATTTTGAAAATAGATTGTTTTTGAACCCTCTAGACATTTTAATAATTATTACCTATCGATCAGCCAGCCCATCATTTTCCTGATCAGATGAGTTATAGTGAGTTGCTTCCCCGCAAATTGGAAAGAAACTCATTTCTCATTAATTGGCATGTTTATATCCTGAGTAACGGGTATATCGAAGTCGAGCAGGGCCGACTTTAACACACTCGTTTTTTTTTTTAATATATCATTGTTTTCAATGTTAAGGTATTTCAAATATATTGAATAACAATTTAGCGAAACAAATTGTCCTTTGATATTATTAACATGTTTTAGCACATACAATATTTTCGCGCACAAAGTAACATACGATAATTTCGAGCAAATGACAGTTAGAAACGCTTGCAGCTCGAATTCGAAGATAGTTTTGTCTTGTTATTGCAATATGTCTGGCTCTAACCTCCTGCGAAATTTTGCTTCCCTAATGCAATTTTTGCTCATTTATTTTTAATATTTAATTTTTTCGTGAGTCAGCATTTTCTTTTCACGTCGCTAATGTAGGTTAAAAAAGAGCATTTATGGCACAAAATTTTGCATTTTAGAAATTAATTTCCATTTCTTCAAAATTTTTAATCACTCGCTGATGTCTTTTTCACCCGTCTTCTGCTTTGGCGTTAATAGCGAATGACCAAAAGTTTTTAGCAAGAAATGCTGTTTGGCGAGCAAGAGTGGGAAGGAAATGAAAGAGAGTGATCTTTTTTTAAAATGCAAATGGCTGTTGCCGTGTTACGGCTTTTGGCTTGATGGCTGTTAGTGGCTATGATTAGTTTACGGATACGCTGTCTATCTCGGAATGCCTTTCGCAGCACATTCGTTTTTAGGCGAGAAAACACGCATTGATGTCCTTTTTTTCTCCATTTGGCGGCTGCTTTTTAATATGATTGCAATTTGCGCTTGGCATTTGGGGTTGGGGGGTTGGGGAGGGGGTGGAGCCACTCAAATGGTTGGCTGGTCAACTTTTCGACATGCTAGCGGCAAACGTTTGCCATTTTTTTTTGCCTTCTTCTCCAGTTTCCATAGTCTACTTTTGTGCGCATTAGTTGCGCTTGGCTGGACTCTCGTCGTCACTTTTGTCGTCGTTGTTCCTTTACTTTGTGGTAATTAATGTGCATGTGTGTGTGTGTGTGTGGCATCAATTATTTCGGCCAGTTACAAAGTACAGGGCTTTGAGCTAAATTTTAGAGGTTGGTGTTTTTTTTATTTTGGGGTCTGCTCAAGTTTTGTGGAGAATTTATTGGCAAATCAATTAAGTGGTTTTAAATTGTGCGCCCCGGTTTTCCTTTCTCTTTCGCTTTCGTCCTTTAATCACTAACAAAACTTTTTAATACGCAACCTGTACTTTGGTTTTACAATCGACTCGTTCTTGGCGTAAAATTTAATTAGCTTTAAGTGTGTCGGTTGTTTGCCATGGTTTGGTTTCTGAATTTGTTGTTAATTACTTTTTTGCTGCCAGCAGGATATTTTTTTTTTTTTTTTCGCCGATGGCACTCAAGTGAAATCAGCCATAAATAGGCATTAAGCATTTTTTATAATGATTTTAATGGCGGTTTTTCATAAATATTATCACTGATTACCTTTAATTTTTGGTTTCAATTTGCTGGTGGTAATTTTTATTGCAGTGTGTGTGCGTGCGTCTGTTTGTTTTCATGCGGATTGGTGCAGCTTAGCCATCTCGATACATTTTATCTAATGACGTTGCCATTATTTGCCTTTTGTGCACATTTTTGTGTTTAACTGTTGCCGTATTTGGGCTATGCCCTTTTGGTGACGTGTGTGTGTGTGTGTGGGTGGGTGAGTGGTGTCGTCTGGCAGTTTCCAGTCCATGATTTATCTGGGCAAGTTTAAGGATTTGAAGTAAGGTTATTAATTTGATTAAACCTTGAAATAAGAGAAACCGAAATGTCCCCGCGGTCAATTGATTTGGCATTATGTGAAGCAAAATAAAGCCTTAAATTGACAGAATTGTTCATCGATGAAGTTTTTGAAAATTATGAACATTTCGTATTAAGGTTATTTGATGGTTATTATTATTGACCCCCTGGGTTTTTTATTGTTGGGGAATAGAAGAGTGGAAAGAGTGCCCGCACAGAGGTACACCATCTGACTTCCCGGTTCGTCACCAGATATCAGATCATTACCCCATATAGGACTTCAATTCACTATTGTAATCATTACAAATATTCTGCCAAAATAATCATTCTATAGTTCAAAACGACTT